>JASDDO010000010.1:176543195-177071743 GCA_030015575.1 Agapanthus africanus
TCCTAAGTTGAGTAATGCTGATCGGCCTCTCTCCATTTAGTTGACTTGCACTGGAGACAACTGCATGATTTGAATCTGGTTCCAATTAAATCAGTGCCTCTGTTTCTATATTGGATATAGAACGGTTCATATTTTAACGATTTTAAGGTACGGGGAGTTGTCCGGCTTATGCTTAAAACCAGACTCTGGATAACTCAAGGCACGTTTCTGTAATGGCAGTTTGTGGGTTGACCCGGGCTATGACGAGGGTTGACTTTCTACCATCTGGAAGATCAATAGTGATATTGTTCTTGACTCGCCACAGTTTTAGTAAAAATGGATTTTTTTTCAGAAAATAGTAGTAGGAGTATGGTAGAACTGGAAGTGATTCCTGAACCGCAAACGATTACTGAAAATTTAATAAGAACCTAAAGATTCGATCTGGTTTGACATTTTATTGGCCACTCCGTAGATATGGTGGGTAACTTCAGGTACCCGAGAGGTACTCCGGTAGCCTCAAGGACGGTGACAGGGAGGTTCTTGTTTACCCAAGTTTGACACTACTGTTGTTCCAGGCTATGAGACCCGGCAGGAGGATGAGTATAACGTTGTTCTAAACTAGTTTTAGAAGTGCACGTGTGTATGACTCTGCCAGAGGGTTGTCGTAGTCAGTGGGAGCAGCGGAAGCATAATGGACAAGTAGCTTATGTTTATTTATGGACTAAAGCAGATATAGCGGAGATAGATCATCTATTTCTGATGTGACAGTCATAGGTTTGACTTCATCATAATAGGAGATGGATCTGTTAAGACGGTAGTAGGGTGTGATGTGCTGGTATTTGGATGACATACACAGAGTAGGAAGTGAAATTCCTATACTATGATCGGTTATACTTTGGTTGTCACACAGTGGTTTCTCCACATAGGACTTGGATAATATATCAGACATTCTGGTTACTAGATCTACGGTTTTAGATCTAGATTTGGGAAGTGTCCCAATCATGGTACTTAGACAGCATTCTAAAGGTATTTAGAATGGACGACTCCTGGCATGGTAGTGTACCTGCAAGTGATGGAGTCACCCTCTCTAAAGGTGTCTTATAGACTAAAGGGGAGAGGGATGTGCATGATTGACATATCACTTGCTTAGGCAATTGAGTCAATCATGAGATGTCAAGTACCACACAAGATGTTGTTTTTGCATGAGATGCAGTAAGTTGATATTAATCCTATCCTGGAGAAACGTTCGGAAGCAGTTTTAGAACATAAGTGGATGTTCTAGGGATATGATAACAACAGCCTCTTTTAGGAGACGGTTATCATTCCAGGCTTCCAAGGTGACCTGGATGATAGAGTGGCTGTCAGAGTTTTAGTTTTCCCTCTGACGAGGGGCAGTATTTTGGACAGGTGGTCCAAGCGGATACTGAGGGAGGTGTGGCGCAGGATACTGATTAAGTTCAGTTGACGATACAGTCTAAGAAGTTTGGATTTGGAGTTCATTTATGAACTAGGTCCCAACAGATATCCAGACATATTCTAAGACAGGTATTGCTTGGGAGATAGCTTTCTCCGCGAACTTGAGAACAAGAGAGACATAGAAAGAAACATCAGGGCAGATCCACTCACTGAGGCTATTCCTCGAACGCAATAGTTTCGCAAACGGGCTTTGTGAGACTGATTAGTAGAAAGTTGGGTGTTCGGTATCACACGGGTTGTGAGTATGCGACATCGCAATAATTAGCCTTGAGTGCAAGTGGGAGATTATTGGATATAGTGCCCTCAGAGTCAATTATTGGATCACAAGCACGTGATTGCAATGATTGACGGAGGACCTATGCCGGTAGGACAGTCTTACTCGAGATGATAGTATGCTATCTGGTTTATCTTTATCATCGTGTACTGCTTCAGGTGACCTTACAGGTCACTATTACGCGTTGATAGAGCCCTTAGAATTCTTGCTTGACGCCAGCAGTATGATGGCGATCATATACGTGGGAGCTGGGGTCTATAAGCACATCCTTAAAATGTCCCTAGTCGTGGGAGTTTCGAGACTGGGCATCGATACTCCATTAGTAGACTAGTGTATACAGTCGAGACCCCGACGAGGGGCGGTGGAGGGTCTCACAAGCCATTGGTGTCAGTTGGTTCACCTAAGATGTATACAGGTGCTCAATGGGTTATGAGTACACCGGACAGGACTCGCCGGGAACATGCTAGTTGGTATTATACCTGACGTCAGATAGCAGTTCCCTGGTGACATGTGTACAGGTTAGTTCATCGACCTGAGATCTTCATTTTTCTCGTGTGAGTTCCCACCGTGCTTTGATTACTACCCTACCACGGCTCAAAAGAGTCGCGCAAACAGGTTTTAGTTGGGTACAGTCCTGAGCCACATGGAGGCAGTGAGCGGATCGGCAGGGGTTCGTCTCTCCCGGTATTGGGGGTGGGGTCGCGCTGTGTCTAGGAGAGCCATTACACGAAGTCCTTGGCCAAGGCAGGTAGTTTACTGGTAGGTATTCCAGTAGTATCTCAGGGTGTTCTGGGATACACTCCGACATGACTTGTACCGCTTTTGGGGGTCTGACTTTTACCAACCCCCTAGGCCCGCCATGTGATGCTCATAGACGAACGAACCGGACTGTACGGATATTGTCACTGACAGGCTCATTAGGGTGTCTGGATGAGTTCGCTCATCGACCTCCCTTTTGGTCAATACCTGGTAGCCCGTTACGTACAGCTAGTACCTCTGACGTGCTAGTGGTTAAATCCACAGCCAAAGTATTGACGAGTCTTTAGAGTCCCCCATAGACAGTTTCTCAAGTTTCAGGCGAAACGTTGTAGAGGCCGTATGATATATGGTAGGGTCCGATCATATACGTCCAGTAGTGCACGGATCATGATCGGGCGGATCATACTAGTGGGCTTTGGTTTAAGCCGGATACTAGTATTAGATTTGTTGGATTACTTTAGTCTCATCGCATTCGCATTCAGTCGGAATGCGGGTGCAGGTATGTATATACAGGTGAGGGGTATCCTTGTGATCCGTCACAAGTTTACTTTAGATGTTGTCGTATCTTTTTATTGTTGCAAATATTTGGATTAATGTTTGTAAATGGTAATTATGAGCTAGATATCATGATTTGGAGCATTTATTGTGACACATGCACAAGTGGTGACTCATGGTCTCTTTTCTTGTGCATGTGTCACATTATGAGCTTGATTTGTGTTGATATGATAACAAGAGAGAGAGAGAGAGGGGCTGCCAAAGGTGTGAGCTTGGTCTTGTATTATTTCCATCTCATACTCTCTCTTTTTATGATAGCAACAACAAAAGAAAAAGCTTCTCCTCCTTCTTCTTCCTCTAGCTCATAGCCTCCATTAATGGCAACACCTTCAACCTCCATCCAAGCAATGGATGCAAGAGACAAAGTGATCACAAACATTCTCTACAACACCTTGGACACGTCGGCTAGCACACTTCATGCCCGAGTTGCTTCGGATGAAACGGGAGCCCATAAAAAGAATCGATGATGTGGTGCCCTTTCCGACGAGGAGATCGAGACCGGAGATGCCGCGAGGAGCTTGGGATGGTGGCCAAAGACCGAAGGACACGGATCGATCGGTATAGCTTTCCAACTCTCTCTCTAGATAGCTAGTTGTAGGTTAATGGTTCGATCCGGGATTTAAGCAAACGATAGCGCCGGTTTCAAGTTTTGAAAAGTTTTCGTTTCCGCATTTTGGCCTCGGAAAGACGGTCGGGGCGCTACCTTAGACTTACAACATGCAACCAAAATGCAATATGTCATGGTGCACTAGCCATGGCTAATTAAAAATACGGATTTGGCTTAATCAAGATTAGTAGTGCACTAATCAAGTTTAATTCAAACTTACATATAATTAATTATAAAATGCCCAAATCCGATAAATACCGTTTAATAAATAATACATATTAATTCTCCAATTATTTTCCAAATTTTGGTATATAATTATACCATTTTATGAAAACCCTAAATTCTTAAATCGAGTAACTTTCGCGAAATATATTGTTTTATTATTTAAATTCCAAGAACAATATTTTATATTTTCGAAATGTTACAAATTTGGGGAGAGTGAAAGCTGGAAAGGATGAGTGGTACTACTGTCAAAAGAAGGGTCGCTGAAAGAAGGATTGCAAGGCTTTTAAAGCCAAAGGCAAGGACGCGAAGCAAGCTGATGCTTCAACTTCCGGTGTGTTCATGATTGAAAACTTTTTTTCAATTAACTCTACATCATGGGTACTAGATACCAGTTCTCGTTCTCATATCTGTAATTCTTTGCAGGCACTGAGAAACCGTAGATTGCTGAAGGCAGATGATATGACCTTCAGGGTTGGCAACGGAGCAAACGTGGATGTTGTTGTTGTGGGAGATTATCACCTGGGTTTGACGAGTGGACACATTTTGGTGCTGTATAGCTGTTTTTGTGCACTAAGTATGCTGTGTAATATTATATCAGTATCTTTGTTGTCTAATAAAGGATATAATTTTGCACTTAAAAGAAATGTTATGAACATTCACCTAAATCAAGAACTGATTGGGTCAGGCACACTGGATAACAGTATATACATACTCAATCAACATCAAGTTTTCAACGTCCAAAACACACTCAAAAGAGAGTCTCCAGATTCAAACCAAGCCTTCTTATGGCATTGTAGACTTGGTCATATTAATGAAACAAGGTTGACTAAGTTATATAAAGATGGATATTTGGATCCGTTCGAATATATATCATATGCAACTTATCAATCATCTATCAAACGAAAGATGACCAAATCTCCGTTCACAGGACACGGAGAAAGAGCCACTGAGCTCTTAGGACTCATACATAACGATGTATGTGGTCCGATGTCTATACATGCACGAAGCGGTTACTCCTACTTCATCACTTTTACTAATGATTTCTCAAGATATGGACATGTATTCTTAATGAAACATAAATCCGAGGCCTTTGAGAAATTCAAGGAGTATAAGAATGAAGCGGAAAAACAAACAGCTAAAAGTATCAAGATATTTCGATCTGATCAGGGTGGAGAATATTTAAGTGCAAATTTCCTTGAATGCTTAAAAGAGAACGGAATTCTCTCTCAGCTTACTCCTCCATATACACCTCAGCACAATGGTGTATCAGAAAGAAGGAATCACACGCTACTCGTTTTGGTGTGTTCCATGATAAGTAGTGCTGAGTTGCCACTTTCCTTCTAGGATTTTGCACTAGAATCAGCTGCATACCTATCCAACTAAAACTGTGCCCACCACTCCATACGAAATGTGGAGTGGAAAGAGACCATATCTTAAGTATCTTAAGATATAGGGGTATCCAGCTTTTGTCAAAAAGCAAAATCCGGACAAGCTCGAGGCACGATCAGTTTTATGCAAGTTTGAAGGATACCCTAAGAATACATGGGGATACCTTGTCTACCATACTGAAGAACAAAAGGCGTTTGTCGCTTGCCACATAGTCTTTTTAGAGAACGAATTTCTTGCAAAAGAAATTAATGGAAGCGTGGTAGAACTGGAAGAAATTCCAGAACCACAAATTACTGCTGAAAACTTAGTAGAACCTGAGGTTTCAATAGAGCCTGACGAACCGACGCCACTCCGCAGATCTAGTAGGCATTCTCATTCACCTAAAAGATATTATGGGTTTCTCATAGACGGGGATCGAGAGGATTGCATCATCGACGATGTTGAGCCTACTAGCTTTCAACAGGCTATCATGAGTAAAAACTCGGTGAAGTGGCTGGATGCTATAAGGTCCGAGATGAAATCCATGTACACCAACAAAGTATGGACTTTAGAAGTTGCTCCTTCTGGGGTAAAACCCGTTGGATGCAAATGGATCTTCAAAAAGAAGATTGGTGCAGATGGAGAAGTGGAAACCTATAAAACTAGACTTGTTGCAAAAGGTTTTCGTCAAAGACCATGATTAGACTATGATGAAACCTTTTCTCCAGTGGCTATCCTTAAATCCATTCGAATCCTACTGATTGAAGCAGAATAACAGCTATATGTGTTATGATACGCGTTCTACTTTGTTCTCTACTTACCGCAATCAAGACGGTTTCTCTTGTAGCTAGCCGGTTGAGTACGGGTCGTCCACTGAGAGATGGTTCGCATGTTCATTCTTGTTTTAGACGAGTCAATTAACGTGTATATGTGTATGTTCAATTCTATCCTAAGTGTTCGTATTTTATGTTCAAGTAAACTTGTTAGGGTTAAGGTTGGTTAGTAGAGGTAGGATTAGTCTTGTGCTTGTCTTTTGCCATTCTTGAAATGATGTTGGGATAATCGAAAAAAGCGGGGATTAGGAGGACATAGGAATGGGATTTGCGAGTTTAAGCAAGCTTTCGAACACTAAATCTATTCCTAGTTCCCCTTGTCCGTCCGATGCATGCGCTTATTTCCAACCCTAGGCCAAACATACGCAACCATGTATCCAATTAAGTCACAACTACATGTCACGTTGTAGTGCGCCCAAAGAAATTCTCGACTTTAGGTCGCGGCTATATGTCACTTATAGGGCACCTAAGTGAGGGGGTTATGATTGTTTGGTCTAGATTCATTTTAAGATGTTTGGCAAAGAGAAGCACAAGGGAGTTTTCCGTCCCTCATGCTAACCTTCCTTAGCCCTAATAAGTGTGGAAATTATTCACACATTTAACAGAAAAATAAAACAAGAAAGAAGAAAAGAAAGAAAGGAAAATACATTTTTAACAAATGGTAGTAAGCTAACTACTTGGGCCTCACCTACGCAAGGGACTCCATTGAGTATCATGGCTTGAAAAATACGGATAAGAAGAAAAGAAAAAAAATAATAAATAACAACAACAACAAATAAAAGTTACACTAAGAATTAAAATTACAATACAAGAAATGAATGATACAGGATAAAAAATACCCTCGTCTTCATTAATCTTCCACTCAAAAAGCTCTCACTACAATTTTCATGGAGAATAGATGAAGAAGAAGAAGAAACTACAACTAAACTACACTAAATCCTAAATAAAGAAAAGCATTCTTGGCTTGGCTCAAAACTGGAGTATTTATAGGCAGAGAACTGAAACCCTAGGGCCATATTCTGAGCCCTTACATAATTACCAAACTACCCATGAAAATTGGTCAGGAGACGACAAGACACGGCCGCGAAACCGTTGTCCAAAAGGCCTATTGGCCACGGTTCCGCGGTCCTTTGGAGAGTTTGGAGTATCGTTTTCCTGGGGCTTCCTCGTGTTGCTTTGTTCTTCTGTTCTACAGGTTCAAAATTGCAAAATGGTTGCAAAATATCTTCAGATTTTCAACAGTCCAAAATGGCTACACTTTTAATCTTTTTGACTTTGATCTCCCTCGAGCTCCGCGCACCTCTTGATCTTTGTGCTGCCCCTATCGTGCTCTGTGACCAAGACATGAATGACCACTATTTTTCGTCTTATCTCTTGAACCGGTAAGCTGTTAGATATAGTGCCCTCAAGGCAATTATTGTGATCACAAGTAGGAGATTATAATAATTGAGAGAGGACCTATACAGGTATAACAGTCTTACTCGAGATGATAGTATGCTATCTAGTTTATATTCATCTTTGATGAAGCCTGTAGGACTGTTGCTTAATGACCAGCATTATGATGGTGATCATATATGTGAGAGCTGGGTTGTCCATAAGCACATCCTTAAATGTCCCTAGTCGTGAGAGTATCGAGACTGGGCATCGATATTCAGGAGTACACTAGTGTATACGCTTCTAGACCCCGACGAGGGGCGGTGGCTGGTCTCATAATCCATTGGTGTTGTGTCACCTAAGATAGTATAGAGGTGCTTACTGGAGGTGAGTACACTGGACGGACTCGCCGGGAACTTCTAGATGGTATTATATCTATCGTCAGATGGAAGTTCTCAGGTGGCATGAGTACAGGTTAGTCCTTTGATCTGAAGTCGTCATTTGTCTCGTGTGAGTTACCATAGTATTTTGATTACTACCCTACCACGGCTCAAAGGAGTCGTGCAAACATGTTTTAGTTAGGTACAGTCCTGAGCCACATGGAGGCAGTGATCGACTATCAGGGATTTGTCTCTCCTGGTATTTAGGAGTCAATGTCGTGCTGTGTTCAGTTGGCCATCACCAGAAATCCGTGGCCATGGTGGATGAGATTTACTGATTGTTGATCGGTAGTATCTCTATTGGTAATGAGATTGACTCAGACATGACTTATCGGGTTAGTAGGGGTCTGACGTTATCCACCCTCTAGACCCGATATGCGATACTCTTTGACGAAGAGACCGGACTGTACGAAGATTGTCACATTCAGGCTCAGTAGGGTAAGGACGTACTTGATTGTCGAACCCCCTTTTGACAAAAGCCGTTACGTACAACTAGTGCCGCTAACGTGCTTGTGGTTAAACCCACTGTCAGCATATTGTCGAGTCTTTAGAGTCCCACACAGAGGGTTTTCCTGGTTCAGGCAACAGATGTAGGAGCCGTACTTTGGTACATGCAGGGATCCGATTAAATATGTGTACGCGATACATGGACTTTAATCAGACGGTTGATAATACTAGCCGGCTTAGGATTAAGCCGGATTATTAAATCGGGTTTTGATTTAATAATTTGTGTATGTATTTTGATATATATATTTTAGTATTATTGTTCACTATTTATTTTCTCTCTTTGGTGCTGTCCGCATTTTTATACGGATACACGTATGTGTAACGATATATATACCGAGTGAAGTATTCCGTATTTATACGGGAATGCTTCTAGAAGAAGGACACCTCATATTTATTTTTCTATTTAGAAAAATAAAAAGAATTGAGGTGTAAAGGAGGAGTTATGAACCAAGGTGCATGCATGTAGAGAGGTATGGCTTTGTGCTTTTAAAATGATAAAATCATTTGTGTGCACCATTGCACCATGGTTGCAAAAGCAAGCCATTCTCATTATTTTCTACACTTGATGTTTTTCATTCCTCACTTGAGCTCATGCTTCATGGTTGCTTCCTCTTTTCCTTCTCCTTCTTCTTCTTGCTCTCATTTTGAGCATAGATTTTAGAGAGAGAAAATTAATGAAGTATTCCTACATCACCGACCATCCAAACCTAGCAAGTCTGGATCGTCGGTTAGAACCTCCTCTGGATTCCTTCGGATGGATCATCATCGGCAAGGGTGGTCGATTCTCAAGCGCAATCCCGGCGGCTACGATCTTGGAGGGGTCTTCCATAATTGGGTGGACACACGACAAAGGTTGTGTTTTCTCAACCCTTGCACTTTTAGTTAGCTAGTTTAGGTCTATGGATCGAATTTTGGGTTTTACGGGTGTTCGGTGTTCGCTAAAATTTTCATTTTTGCTTCCGCCTCGGTCGCGGTTTCAGCGGCGCGGGCACCGAAACCCAACATGGTATCAGAGCCACTCCATAAACCTTAACTAGCTAGTTTGCACAAGTTTAGAGTTTCGATCGATGGATTTTTTTCCGGATCGAATTTCCATTTGCATGCCCGCTGTTCGAATTTTAAAGTTCTTCAAAAAAATTATTCTGGTTGCCTTAAAATTACATGCAGGCATATATAGAGACCACGAAGAATTTTGGGCACATGAGCCCAAAACTCGACCGCGAAACCGCCGCATAAAGTGCCAATTGGCCGCTGTTCCGCGGTCAAGTGTTGGTTGTTGTGCCCTAAAATTTTTATGGTGCCCTATATTATAGAATTGTGATTTATGGGATGTTTGGTTTTTGCCCAGATTTGTTAAGTACTGGTTTGTACTTAAGGCCAATGCGGAAAGTTTTAGTCAATCGAAATTTTGAATTCGTGTTTTCAGTGCATATGTTATTTTCTGCGACCGTGAATATCATTGCGCGGTACAATCCGACCGGTTTCTATATGTACAATCAGACGGTTTTACGAACATGATATTCACGTTGATGTTCTGTGTTGCACTAATGTTATGAATGGATTGTCATGATGGATAGCCTTGTGTGCAATGTTAGATGTACAGTTCAGATTCATTTGTATATTGATTATTGCGGGGCGAGCATCCGACATGTGGACTGCTGTCACTGCCAGTTATGTATATTCTTTTATTGGGGCACAACCGGGTTGTGGTTGATGTCGCTGTTGTATATATATTTTCTTTTCTGTACTAAGATTACCCTGCGGAGGAGTGCTCGAATAGCCGGATTCTAGAAGGCAGCGGGCCCGCATCTCATGGCGTTGAGACCGGGGGGCTTACTCTAGAATTGGCGAGCTATTCGCCGCACTCGTAAGGGGTATAGGTTGACCCACGGAGGGATGCTGAAGTTACCAGATTCCGTGAAGTGCTGGGTCGCCCATTCACTTTGTTGATTAGGGTTGTCTCACTTCGGGGATTGGCGGGTAACTTGCCGCACTCGTAGGGGTCTAGAATCTTCATTGCACTGGCTATCTACATGACCGGGGAACGTCGCGTCTCATATATGGCTCAAATGAAACGCGGGGCTCCTAGTTTATTTGATATTCTATATTGTTGTTCGCATGCTTGTGATGATTTTTATCTTCCTGTGATGATTATTATTTGCCTGCGATATTGATATATATTATTTATATTTAGTATATGCTTCTATATGTTTTGCATCCGCGTTAGTCCTGTCCCCGCTCTGCCGTTAGTTAAGTAACCTAACGGTGCATGACGGGGCCCCGTGGCGAATGTGAATGGCATATAAATAGCATGTTATTTTGGTTGTTTCTTTTGTGGCTTAGAAACTTAAAATGATGGGAACGCATTATCTGAATAATGCAAGGAAAAATAAACCTAAATGATATTGTCGGAACCAATTTTAAAACTACTCGGTTTTCTTCAAAACTAATGGTCTTATTCTTTTGCTTTGCACAGAGGTATTCGGTTAGGAATATCCCGCACCTCATTTTATGAGGTAAGAGCTTTGATCCCTTCAGTGGGAGTTCGCTCTTAAGCAAAAGTTTATGTTACTAGTTCTAAAAAGCGGAGCTTAAGCCACTCCATTTCAAAGCCACTCGAGTTCCTTTAACGATATCAATTTCATTACGTTAAAGGTTTTTCGCCAAAAACCAGCCGTAGCCCTCCGTCATATCAGAAAGGTAGCGCCTAGTATTCATGCTATGTTTGTTAGCCTTCGTCAAGGCATAGTGTATGGTAGATATGTGTTACTTTTATGTTACATGGATATGCATTAATCTAGGCCTTCGTCAAGGGCGAGTATGGGTGGGTTTAGATTAATCAGGACAATGACGGGTAGAACTTGACTTGCGACTTATGATTTGTTGGCCTTCGTCAAGGTCATAAGACGTTTGGGGCAAAAACCATATCGGGAGTTTCAAACATACGGGAAACTTGCCAGACATGCGCAAACCTTCTAGAGTGTGGTGACTTGAGTGGATTCCGTCAAGTTATCACATGATGATAGTTGGGTCCCGATTCCCACTGATGAGTATGTATTACTCCTCGGGAGATTTTTCACTTCACAATTAGCTAACCTATTAGGTGTCTTGAAAGTGATAACGAGCTTATGCCTCTGCGGAAACGGGGTTATTAATTGGGTCTGTACGAAAGCACGGGGGACATCCCTCGGAGTACCAACACTGGCCTGGCTGAACGATTAGCAAACTTGTAAAGTTTAAATGATCCCGACTTGTTCTCCTTTTAGGGTTTGAAGGAGAATTCGAGGAAACAGTGGGAGCCATCCTGATTAGATAAAATGAAAACCAATCTAATCTTGATAGAGTGCACGCTGAGTGTTTCTTTTCTCTCTCTCTGGTACAGCGACCCATGACTTACTTTAAAAACTCATGAACCAAGTTAACCGAACCTTCTTACACCCTTGGGCTTCGGATTGTCTTGATTCGCGACAAAGTCGCACATATCTCTGCAAGTCCTACTCTACCCTTTGCATTTCTTCAGAACACATCGTATCACTACGATGATCCATATTTCTTGGAAAGGCCATCGTATAGTTACATACGAACTCGAAGAAGTTACTTCGATCGAGGATGGCCACAGGTTCTGAAGAATTTGAATAGGATTATTCGGTTGTCTCTTCCCTTTACCTTCTCTCAGGTTGCGAGAGCTCCTTGTATTAGGAGAGTACACCTATTACGCTTATTGGATAATCTTCTTCCAAAGCTTAGGCTGGTGCCAAAAGATAGGGAAGGAAGAAAATCAATTAGCCTAAGTGCGGTGTGCAGAAGGTAAGATGTAGAGACATATATAGGGATTGAAGTGAGGGCAAAGAAAATTGCGACTATTGTCATGAATCTGGATAATGGAAAAGGCATTACTAGGAATACCTGACCACCCCCTATGAAACATTTTCATGTTTCAGTATTTCTGTGTACTTGGAAAAGAGAACTATTTTCCCAATCAATTCTGACTCCATGGTATGTATTTACCAATTTTGGATCTCACATATGTACGGTGTTACAGATGATGAGTAGGAGTAGAATATTGGGAAATGGGCGATTTGATCCTCAATGTCGGAATTCGTTGCAATTGGTGATATTGGATTAAATCGTCTGGCTTTTGCTTGACAGCAAATATTTGGTTTCGAATAACCGTTGTTATGCACCAAATTTTAAAATGAAATATCGGTACCTTTATTTTATAAAGTGAGATATACATTTTGAAAATTGTGTTGTAAACATTTACCTTTATCAGTTGAGGATAAGGTAAGGTGCATTGAATAACGGTGTAAGACATTCTTAACCAAGATACAGTTTTCAATTTACAAAACACAGAATTTGAGTTGGTATACTCTCGGGACTTATACATAGAAATGTATGTTGTCCAGTGTCATTCAGGACAAGGGGTTGGTACTCTCACTTCATTCAGATTTACCTTTGAGTTCTCTGGCTTTAGTCATGCATTCGTATTAATGCAAGGTTCAAAGATTTTGAGAAGTTTGTAGGTATAAGAATAAAGTAAAGAACCATACGTTGGAAGTATCGGGATTCTTCGAGGTAATCGAAGATGTAGATACTTATGCTAGGTATTCCATCATAGTAATATCGAGAACTTGATTCTCTCCCAGTTTACTCATCCGTGAACGCGCTCCATGATAAGTAATGTTGTATTGGCCCTTTTCCATTAGGTAATATGCACTGGAAACAACTGTATGACATTTGAATCCGGTTCTATATAAATTAGTGCCTTGATTCTATATGGATATAGAATGGTTGCATATCTTGAGGTTATTAAGATATGGAGTTATCCAGTTTCTGTTTAGAAGCAGAATCCGGACAAACTCGAGGCACGCTTCGGTAATGGCGGTTTGTGGATTATCCCAAGTATTCGCTGTGATTTTGTTTCTACTATTTTCAAGATCAATAGTTACATTATTCTTGACCCGCCACCATTTTATAAAAGGATCTTTTATAAAAGAAACTAGTGGGAGTATAGTAGAACTGGAAGTGATTCCAGAGCCACAAACGGTTACCAAAAACTTAGTAGAACCTAAGGATTCAATCGGACTTGACAAACCGTTAGCCACTCCGCAGATTTTAGTAGGTGACCTCAGACACCCGAGATACTTCGGTTTTCTCATAGACGGTGATAGGGAGGTCAGCATCATGGTGATGATGACCCTACTAGTTATCAGTAGGTCATAGGAAGTGGTAACTTCCAGGTGACCAGATGCTCATATCCAAGATGGACTCCACGGACTTCATCAAATTATCGATTATAGACTTTGTTGGGTGCTCCTGAAGGGATAAAACCTATTAGGAGCAAGTAGATCTTTCGAGATCTGTGCAAGTGGAAAGGTGCTAACCTAATAAGGCTAGACTTGTTGTAAAGAGTTTTTATCAAATACCCGTTATGGATTGTCATGAGACTTTTACTTCAGTGTCTATACTGAAGTCCATATGGATATGACTTGATACTGCTATTCCCCCTACTTGTTATCACCAGGTATTTCATACCCAAGATGGACTCCACGCACTTCAGCAAATCATGGATTCTGGAATTTGCTGGGTACTCCTGAAGGGGTAAAACCCATTAGGAGCAAGAAGATATTTCGAGATCTGTGCAGGTAGAAAGGTACTAATCTAATAAGGTTAGACTTGTTGTAAAAAGTTTTCATCAAATACTCGTTGTGGATTGTGATATGACTTTTACTTCAGTGTCTACACTGAAGTCCATATGGATATGATTTGGCGCTAATGCAGCTCATGGCTTTGATATCTGGCAGGTGGATGAATATAACATCTTTCCAAATGAGATTTTGGAAGTGCACGTGTATATGACTCTGCCAGAGGGTTATCATAGTCAGTGGGAGCAGCGGAAGGTGTGCAAATTGCTTATGTCTATCGTAGACTGAAGCATAGATAGCAGAGACGGATCATATGTTTTGATGTGATAGTTAAGGTGATTGACTTCATCAAAACAAAAGATGAACCTAGTAAGAAGGATGTAGGGAGTACTATCCTGGATTTGGATGACATGCTCCAAATAGGATGTAATTTTCCTATACTACAATCGGTCAAATTTTGGTTGTCGCATAGTGTTTTCTCCACATTGGATATGGATAGTATATCAGGAATTCTGGTGACTAGATCTAGATTTGGGATGTTTCCCAAATCGGGTACTTAGACAACATTCTAAAAGTATTTTAGAATGGACGACTCCTGGCATGGTAGTGTACCCGCAGGTGATGGAGTCAGCCTCTCTAAAGAGATGTCTTCATGAAGAGAGGGACTGACATGAATGACATATCATTTGCTCAGGCAATTGAGTCAATCATGCAATGTCTTGTACAATATCAGATAGATAATTCTGGTTTCAAATCTAGATTTGGGAAGTTTCCCAATCGGGTACTTGGACAGCATTCTAAAAGTATTTTTAGAATGGACGACTCCTGGCGTGGTAGTGTACCCGCAGGTGATGGAGTCACCACTCTAAAAAGGATGTCTTCTAAACTGATGAAGAGAGGGACTGTCATGAATGACATATCATTTGCTTGGGTAATTGAGTCGATCATGCAATGTCTTGTACAACACCAGATATTGCTTTTACACTAGCTGCAATAAGCATATATTAATCCAATCCTAGAGAAACAAATGGAAGCTATCATGAACATAAGAGGATGTTATAAGATAACGGCAGCCTCCTCTGGGAGGCGGTTATCGATTCAGGATTCCAAGGTGATCTGGATGACAGAGATGCTGTCAAAGTTTTGAGTTTAGCCTCTTCTAAGGATCAGTATATTGGATAGTGTTCCAATTGGGATACCGAAGTAATCATGGAACAAGATGTTGGTTATGACTCAACAGAGGATACAGCCCAAGAAGTTTATTGGATGGAGTTATTCATTGATGAACTTGGTCCCATCAGGTATCCAGACAAATTCTTGAGGCTGGGTATCACTCAATTTAGGAGATTATTAATCTCCACAAAGTTGAGATATAGAGAGATGAAATTGGAACATTGTAACGGATCCACTCACTAAGGCTATCTTGAACAAATTAAGTTTCACAAACATGGTTTGCGAAACTGATTAGTAGAGAAGTTGGGTATTCGGTAGCAAACGAGCTGTGGGTACGCGATACCGCAATAATTGGCCTTAAGTGCAAGTGGGAGATTGTTGGATATGGTGCCCTCAAGACAATTATTTTGATCACAAGTAGGTGATTATTATAATTGAGGGAGGACCTATACAGGTATAACAGTCTTACTCGAGATGATAGTGTGCTATCTGGTTTATATTCATCTTTGATGAAGCCCGTAGGACTGTTGCTTGACGACCATTATTATGATGGCGATCATATATATGAGAGATGGGTTATCCATAAGAACATCCTTAAATGTCCCTAGTCGTGGGAGTATCGAGACTGGGCATCGATATTCCGGAATACACTAGTGTATATGCTTCTAGACCCCGACTAGGGACGGTGGCCGGTCTGACAAGCCATTGGTGTTGTGTCACTTAAGACAGTATACAGGTTCTCACTGGAGGTGAGTACACTAGACGGACTCACCGAGAACTTTTAGATGGTATTATATCTATCATCAGATGGAAGTTCTCAGGTGGCATGAGTACAAGTTAGTCCTTTGACCTGAAGTCGATATTTGTCTCGTGTGAGTTCCCACTGTATATTGATTACTACTCAACCACGGCTCAAAGAAGTCGTGCAAACAGGTTTTAGTTGGGTACAGTCCCAAGCCACATGGAGGCAGTGGTCGACTGTCAGGGATTCGTCTCTCCTGGTATTAGGAGTCGATGTCGCGCTGTGTTCAGTTGGCTATCACCATTAATCTGTGGCCACGGTGGATGAGATTTACTGATAGTTGATTAGTAGTTTCTCTATTGGTGATAAGCTTGACTCAGAAACGACTTATCGGGTTAGTAAGGGTCTGAAGTTATCCACCTCTAGACCCGATATGCGATACTCTTTGACGAAGAGACCAGACTGTATGGAGATTGTCACATTCAGGCTCAATAGGGTAAGGACGTACTTGATTGTCGACCCCCTTACGACAAGTATCTGGGTAGCCGTTACGTACAACTAGTGCCGCTGACGTGCTTGTGGTTAAACCCACTGCCAGCGTATTGTCGAGTCTTTAGAGTCCCACACAGAGGGTTTTCCCGGTTCAGGCGACAGATGTTGGAGCCGTACGTTGGTACATGCAGGGATCCGATTAAATACGTGTACGCGATACACGGACTTTAATCAGACGGTTGGTAATACTAGCCGGCTTAGGATTAAGCCGGATTATTAAATCAGGTTTTGATTTAATAATTTGTGTATGTATTTTGATACATATATTTTAGTATTATTGTTCACTATTTATTTTCTCTCTTTGGTGCTGTCCGTATTTTTATACGGATACGCGTATGTATAGCGATACATATACTGGGTGAAGTATTATGTATTTATATGAGAATGCTTCTAGAAGAAGGACACCTCATATTTATTTTTCTATTTAGAAAAATAAAAATAAATGAGGTGTAAAGGAGGAGTTATGAACCATAGTGCATGCATGTAGAGAAGTACGGCTTGGTGCTTTTAAAATGATAAAATCATTTGTGCGCACCATTGCACCATGGTTGTAAAATCAAGCCATTCTCATTATTTTCTACACTTGATGTTTTTCATTCCTCGCTTGAGCTCATGCTTCATGGTTGTTTCCTCTTTTCCTTCTCTTTCTTCTTCTTGCTATCATTTTGAGCATAGATTTTAGAGAGAAAAATTTCGTAAAGTATTCCTACATCACCGACTATCCAAACCTAGCAAGTCTGGATCGTCGGTTAGAGCGTCCTCCGGATTCCCTCGGGTGGATCATCTTCGGTAATGGTGGTCGATTCTCAAGCGCGATCCCGGAGGCTACGAGCTTGGAGGGGTCTTGCACAATTGGGTGGACACGCGACAAAGGTTGTATTTTCTCAACCCTTGCACTTTTAGTTAGCTAGTTTAGGTTTATGGATCGAATCTTGGGTTTTACGGGTGTTCGGTGTTCGCTAAAATTTTCGTTTTTTCTTCCACCTCAACCGCGGTTTCCACGGCGCCGGCACCGAAACCCAAGATAAGTGGCACTGGATGAGTGTAGATGACCGGAACCCGGATTTTATCTGTTTTTTGCAGATGTTCTGGATTTTGGTATAACTATAGGGATTTTGCGTGATTTGCGTTATTTTGGACTAGGAAAATGTAACCTATAATCATGTAGCAGACACGGATTAAAAGCACCTACCTATAAACAAACGGGCAGAAGAATGGACAGTATTAAATGCAATATTCTGGTGTGAACAAATACCCCCAAACTTATCTTTTGCTCATCCCGAGGAAAACCATTTATTTTCAAAAAGTCCTAAGCTCACTTTCGTAGGCATCATGGTTGCACTTAGTGTGTGCAACAAGCCGTTAAACCTCTAGTTGTCCCTAGTAGGAGGAGTGTTGTCTCCTGAGGGTTTTCAGCGGATACTACCCATAAAATCCCGTCAAGCCAGTTTCATAAGTAAACCTTGATTCTAATCCTACGGTTTAGTATCTAAGTTAGAAGTTCTATCATCCTAAGTTGGAAATATCCATCCATTATTTTTCACACCTCTTATTTATTCAACCTAAGATCCTATACGTTTTGACAGTTTAGAAAGATCTCGATTTCTCTTGAGTTTTTCTTCTAAAGCGCAGTCTCCAATCCGGAATTTTTATCATCTTTACAGAAAACATAAGACTTATTCTTCATCCCTATCTTTCCTCTAATTATCGATCGTATACCCCTACGTGTGTGTAAATTTCACCTCTATACTCAAGAATTCAATTCAATCTATAGTACCCTTGCCCTAATACCTAATACCACTTCTTTTCATTAAAGATGGACGGATTTTCTCACACACCTTTCATGCGACTATTACTGCTTCCTAAGGCACTAATCAGCAGATTACTGAATGTGTGAGCTTATTAAAGCGTAAATAGCAGTTTCCAGGTCTTGTAATTTATTTTTTTCTTTTTTTTCTTTTCAAGACCGGATATATTTTTCAATGATGCTCTTTTGGTGGTTAGCTTTAAATACCATTTTTCTTTCATATTAGGCTTTCAGGCAAGAGTATTTCTAGGTAACCTTTACTATCCTAAGTTTCAAGGTGCGTGTAAGTGCAGTTTGCAGGGTATATACTTTCTGAATTTGGATTCAAGAATAAGAACTATTTTTCAGACTTATCTTTTAATAAAGCTTTCAATACTTTCCCTTCATCTCGACTTAACTCAAGATTACCTACTTCTAAAAAAACTGCAAGGACGTATATTTACCAAGATTAAACTGAAGGAGGGTTATTTTTAGGGTTTTCAATTCATAAGCCTAAGATTTTGTTATTTCTAACCTATCAAACTAACTTTTAGGAAAAAATCTAAGCTACCCTATTAGCTAACTTGACGACAAAGTTTTTATATTTTTTTGGAAATTTTTTCAGTTTTTGTGGGTTTTTAAATAAGTATGCAAATGCAAAATATACACATGAATGCAAAGGTAGAAATCTTACCGAGCACACCCCCAAATTTAAACTTGACAGTGTCCTCACTGTCATGCTACACCAAGTGGGTCAAAATTGTTGAGGGGTCAAAATCTGTCGGTGCTCTCCTGTTGTTTTTTTTATATATAAAAGAAAAAGAAAACAAAATATATATACAGAAAAAGTTCCCCCTAAACTTAAGTGAAACAGTGTTTCCACTGTTTAAGCATTAAAGTTCAGAGTTAGGGGGGGAGAGCAGTTTCAATCTATACAAAACCTTACACAGGCTAAAAGTTAACACCAACCATTCAAAAAATTTATCGTGATAATACCCGGGTTGGTGAAAGAACGCGTAGAGGAAAGAGAGAGAAGAATACGCGAGACCGTGTGTGGATGAAAGCGGGATACGGTCACGGTGGAGGAGATGAATGGCGGAGGGGAGAAAGAAATAGAATACGAACTTGAGGGTGGAAGTGAATTGAATAAATTAATACAATTTGTAATGATCGGAGTGAAAGAATGGAGTGTACTAATCTATCAACATGTTGAGAAATGGAGTCAAACCTCTCAAGATTTACAAGAAAACATGGGCCAGCCGAACTTGGTGAACCAGACGTAGAAAATGAAGGTGATACGGTGGCTTGCGAGGTGGGATCGACGGAAAGGATGGAGGGAAGTGATTAAGGAATGGTATCGGTTAAACGTTCAGGAGAATGTGCACAGTCAGTGAAAGGGACAGGATGAATTGGGAAATCCGACTCATCTAATAAAACCGGTTCATCCTCAATGCTATCCTCAAGATTTTCCTCAAAATTCAGCTCATCCATGCATGCATCATCATCAATTTCCAGATGCATATGGAGTTCGGGAAAAACAGTTAATGGTTCGGGATAATCCCCACACGGAAGTGAAAGGACATGATGAATTGGTGAGAAAAACTCTTCCAAAATTGCGGGTTCATCATCCATAATATTCCCAGCATCAATATTCTCAATCAAGTGAAAGTCAAATTTCTCAAACACCTCATCAAAAGCATGGATTTCAATCAATTGTGGTTCTAGAGTAGAGGTGTAGAGATCAAAAGGATCGGGTGTGGTTTCACTTGAAATGGACCCTTCATAATCGGGTAAATCAAACACTACAAATTCACACGACCCATCAAACATTCTATCTTCAATTGGTGAATCATGTGGGGGCACTTGATAGACTTTCGAAACTAGAGCTGTGGAATTCAATTTGGAACGGGTAGGTTTGATTTGGAAGGGTGTACTGCTCACTCTCACTACTCAAATCCTTAAATTGTCCTATTGCCTCATCATACATTGGAAAATTCAGAGCTAGTTGGAAACTAGCAGCTGGTTCATTAGGTTGTATGAGGGCGGCCATGAATACATTCAATTCCTCTATCTAGTGGCATGACGCTATCCGAAATTCTTCCAATGATTGTTTAAGAGTAGACATGGGTTGTGAAGGGGTTTCAGTAAATGATTCAAACTTGTTTGGATACGTGAAACTCCCAAATGGCTGTTCAGAAGAAATGTCTAGAGAAGGTGTAAAAGTCGAGTTGGATTGATAGGAATCAAATGGATGTGAAAAATGGAAAGCATTAGGATCAACATTTTGATAAGAAGGTGATTGGAATTGTTGTTCTAACGAATTTGGAGTGGTGAAAGGAGTGAAAGATCGGCTATGAGATTGTTCAATTCTGTCAGCAATGGACATAGGTTTCGGAGTCGCAACATGACTCTCAAAAGGGGTATCGACGTAAGAAAGTGTGAAAGTTTGATAAGGTTGATACAAAGTAGATTTCGGTGTCCAATTGTTGGTCCTAAACGCGTCTATCCGATCTTTCAAAGAAATTTTGGACATGGATAGATCGTTTGAAGTTCGACCAAAGCAAGAACCGTAACATGAATTGTTTGGTTGTGGGTACCAAAGTTCAGCAAGAGTTGGTCGTTTTGGGGTACCCAAGTTATGAAAAGAGTGAAAGGTAGGGAGGGTGGAAGGTGGGGGAATTTTTATAAATTTTGGGATTTTTTTGATTTTTGAAATTGTTTGTTTTGGTTTTTGAAAAATACAAAATTATGGGACTAATCTTTACACAAGCACAATCACAATCACAATATTCACAAACAACACCTAGAGCTAGAGTCTTCAAAGTCCAACTAGACCGCTCCTAGACTTCCAAGCGACAAGTTGCAGGAGAACCCTCGAATCGCCTCTTCACTGCCAATTGTGGCCAGTTAAGCACAAGTGAGGCAAGGAGGGTTCTGTTGGATATAAGTTCCCTCAAGGCAATTATCATAGTTGTGGGATTGTAATTACTGAATTCGAGGAGGGCCTATACCAAGAACAGTCATACTCGAGATGATAGTGTGCTATCTGGTTTGTCTTTATCTGTCATGTTAATGCAAGATACTAGTTATCACGTACCGCAAATACATGAGATAAAGCCCATAGGATCTTTGCTTGAGTACCAGGATTATGATAAGGATCATACTAGTGGGGCCTGGTAGTTTATAACCACATCCTTAAATGTCCCTAGTCGTAGGAGTATCGAGACTGGGCATCGGTACTCCGGTTTAGACTAGTGTATACGTTTCATGACCCTGTACGGGGCGATGGCTGATCTCATAGCCATTGGTGTTTGACACTGATAATTGTATTCAGTTGCTCATTGGATGAGTTACACTGGAAGGACTCGTAGAGAACTCCTAGATGGTATTATACCAATGTCAGATAGCAGTTCTCTGGTGACATGAGTACAACATAGTCCCTAAACTTGAAATCGCCACAGTGTCTCGTGTGTGTTCCCACTGTACTTTGATTACTACCCTACCACGTCTCTACTGAGTCGTGCAAACAGGTTTTTGTTGGGTACAGTCCCGAAGTACATGGAGGCAGTAAGCGGTCGAAGGAATTCATCACTCCCAGTATTGGGAGTCGATATCGCACTGTGCAGGACACGCCTATAGCCAGAAGTCCGTGGCCACGGCAGTAGAGATAAACTGGTAAGTGTTACCAGTTATATCTCTTTGGTTATGAGTCCTCTGTCAGTACGACTTATCAGGTTATTAGGGGTCTGACAGATTCCAGCCCTTAGACCCGGTATGCAATACTTTTTAACGAAGAGACCGGACTGTACGGTGACTGTCACTTATAGACTTTGTTGGGTCCGGATGAGTTCGCTCGTTGACTTGCCTTTATATTGCTCATACCTGGGTAGCCATTACGTACAGCTAGTGCCACCGACGAGCTTGTAGGTTAACCCGAAAGGGGGTTGATACTGAAAGTGTTTCAGATTCAATCGGATACGATCCTGTATAACCTACTGCCAGCATATTGACAGGTCTTTAGAGTCCCGCAACGAAAATGCCTGCCCAAGCAAAACACGATATGATGTACATATAGGGATACGTACATGAGTTCGATAAAACATGTATATTGGATATACGTGCTCAATCGGACGACTGTTATACAAGCCGGTTTCAAAGCCGGAATACCAAGTCAACTGTTGACTTGATAACCGTATTGATGATACAGTTTCTAGTATTGTGTATATGATACACACACTCTCTACAATATATGATACTGAGAAAATATTGATGGCATTTCTTGTATGTGATACATGATGTGAACGTGTATAAGATACATGTACTAATACTTATTTAATATATATATATATATATATATATATTAATTCCCACCATTATAAATTAAGTATAAATAAATATACAAATAAATATATATATATGTATATATATATATCTTTATATATATATATATTAATATATATATTATTATTATTATTATTTATTTAATATATTTAATAAAATGGCGGGGCCCACCCTCTCTCTTGTGTGTTGAAACACATATGAGAGAGAGTGGGAAGGGGTTAGGTGTCATAGTTAAAACATGACATGGTTGAAAAAATTACATGACACAATTCATTTTGTTTTTTCAAGCCATCACAAAAAATAAAATACATCTTCAGCTTCATCACAAGATGACCTCAAGCTCTCTTGAAAATGGCAAGTGTTGCCATGGTGAGATTTTGCAAAAAGTAGAGAGTGCCGATTGTTCGCATCTCCTTCCTCCACGCCTAGAAAGCCTCTGGAGGAAGTCTCTCCGCCCGGTTACGGAGTTGGAGCTCGGGCAGCCCGCTTTCAACGCGGATCATCTACGGTGAGGCAGTCGACGTGCAGATGCATTCGGGAGCTCACGGAATTTAGACGCGGTCTTCCGGGATCAGTCGTGTTGGGGTAAAAATTTACACCTCGGTTGACCAAGTCAAAATCGAAGTCAACCCCAAGCCAAGTGGGCCAATGCCCGGGTCGAGCCCGAACATGAAGCCGTCGGCCTCCCCTTTGCCAAAATAAAAGTTTTGTAATAAATAATTTTGGTGTATTTTTTTTATGCATAAATGTAAGAAAAATGGGCATAAAGCTAAATTTTTGTAAAGCTCATGGATTCTGTGCAAAAAGAAATAGCACATGAGGGATGGGATGGGCAAAATGCCATTTTGAAAAGCCCAAGGGGCTATATATAAAGTGTGTTGCCTATAAAGGCAAACATGATGAAAATATCGACAACAACTTTTTCATTCTCTAAAAACTCTAGGATTTCTGTGCCTCCATCTCCTTCCTCAAGGTTCTAAACCTTCTCCCTTTTTTTTTGAATTAAATCTAGAGTTTAACTCTTCCTCTTCCAAAACTAAATAGTTTTCCACCACAAAACCCACAAAAGAGAGCTCGAATCTTCCATCAGATCTTAAAAAGGAGAGATTTTTAAAATCTCACCCCTCTTGTTCTCCAAGATCCGGCCAACAAAAGAGGAGGAAAGAGACTCATCTCCAAAGATCCCATTTTGGGAAAGATCCGAAGCTCAATGGAGAAGAAAAGGGTCCCCTTGAGCATTTACAAAGATTCCTTGGAGTTTGACTCCACAAATCAAAGTTTTAAGGATTTTAACTCCATAAAAATAAACAAACAATAATAATACATTTTTGTAAGGAGTTTAACTCCAGTATGGGGGGCTGAGCCCCCCTTTTTTCGCTGGCGCCTTATCCCCAGCGCCCGCGTGCCAGGCACGTGAGGCGCTGGCGCCTTGCGCCCAGCGCCCGCGTGCCAGGCATGTGAGACGCTGGCGCCTTGCGCCCAGCGCCCGCGTGCCAGGCACGTGAGGTGCTGGCGCCTTCTCCTACGCGTTTTTTGGATGCCCTTTCCCTTTACACACACACACACACTATCCTCCTTAGAAAAAAATTCTAACGGGGCGCTGCCCCGCACCCCACAAGGGGGCTGCTAGCCTCCTTGACCCCCACCCGCTATCCGGGTAGCGGGACCCCCGTAAAAACTCTGCGGGGCCCCCGATATATCCAAAACCCCTTCAAAACACAACACTGCGCATTGAGTTCTCATGACCATTTTGACCCATCAATCGAAAGTTCCCTCGCTCCAAAGGCGAGGGGTAATTAACGATAGCTTAGTCCGCGGGTGCCGGAGATTCGGATACCCACAATCAATAAACCCCCCATCTATCCCGGGAAAGGGGAATCTGTAGTACGCCAGACAAGCGCGCATATTTCCATCTCAATGGGGTTACGAAAAACACCCTACAGATTCTAGCACGCCCGGTTGGACCTTTCTCTCCTCCCATATCTCGGGTCAAGTGTTCATGCGAACTTATTTAACATATATGCCGATGTTTGTAATGAAATAATGTTTTTTCCGTGCAGCAACCAACTTTCAATGACAATGTCTCCTAAGATGGATCCAGCTTCTGATGCGACCCCGATTCCGTAAGTGGTCAAGATCAATACTCGTGTGGTTCTCCCTGCAAGCCTCAGTCGACAGTAGGAGGAACTGCCCTGCCAGTTTGGTTCCGTCATCATCTACCCTGCCGGAATCGCTCATATGGAAGAAATCCTGGTAAAACCGGTGGCCAAGCCGGTCTCAAAGGGGAGGAGGCCGAATGTTGTGATCGCTAAGGCACCACGACCGAAACTTAAAACGGTGTCTGAATGACTCTCTGGTGCTCCAGCTGGGGGCAAGACTTCCGGTACAAAGGGCAAAATCAAACGTTGCGGACGAGCTCAGCGATGACTCCAACAAATGCACAATCAGGCGTCTCTCCAAAGTCCTCCATCGCCCGGTCTACGGCGGCTTCCCGAAGAGCCGTAACCAGCCATGTGCTCAAAATAGAAAGGCTGAGACAGAAGCGGCTCAGGTATCGAGCCAACAAGAGGGCCAGGACTCCGGCCAGGTGGAATTTTGTGAGATTCCAAGACCAGAGTCATCCTGCGACAACGGCTGAGTTGACCGTAAAAGTCAGCAATTCTTTCGAACCTCTGAAGTGGGTTCAGAAAAACGCCATGACCGCCAGAATCAAGAAGACGACAGTCCGAACGATGTTGCAAAGAGACGTGTCCTAGCCCCGACAGAGAAAGTATGATGTTCATACCAGAATATTACATTTTATACCGCCCATTCTTACGCTCGTGTGTTTATAGGTAGGTACTTTTAATCCGTGTTTGTTACATATTTACAGAATACAGGTTTCCAGTACAAATATTGCAAATCAGGATAAAATCTCCATAGTTACGCCAATAGCAGAACATCTGTCGACAGCAGATAAAAGCCGGGTTCCGGTGATCCATATCCGTCCAGTGCCGAGTACCGGTTCCCGATACAAGACATGTGACAGTAGTCATTCGTGTCTGGGACAAGCACAGAGCACGAGGGGGCTGCACAAGAATCAATGGGTGCGCGGAGCTCGAGGGAGAGATAAAGTCAAAAGTAAAAAAAGATAATGCAATCTTGGACTTGGAAAATCTGCTGATATCGTAGAAGACTTTTGTGCATTCTGAAGATTCCAAACACAAGGAAACAGGGAACCAGAGATAACAACAAAAGATGGTGGACCATTTCATCATGATGGCCGCGTTTCCGCGGCCTAAGAAGGCTTAGGCCGCGGAAACGCGGCTGTACGGCCTCGTCAGTGCGTCAACTTTTGGGGGCTGTTTGGGTATTTCCCATGTGGTCTGGTGGTTGCCCTAGAACTCCATTCTCCTGCCTATAAATACAGCAGTTTTGAGCATAACCAAGGGTCATTCTTTGTTCTTCATTCTTTTGTTGGATTTAGTCTTTTTTCTTCTTCTTCATTCTTTTTCCATGAAACTTGTAGTGGGAGCTCTTTGAGTGGAACTTCAATGAAGATGAGGGCTTTTGTTCATTCTCTTTTTGTTTCTTCTTCCCCTTGAGATTCTTGCTTTCTCTTGCTCATTCAACCTCTTCATTGAGCTTGAATGGTTAAGGGTTAGTTATCAATCTCAAGGGTCGTATTTTCTCACGGGACTAGCACTTCATTTCACATGCGTTCACTACCCTTCCCTTGATCTTGCAACCTCTTGATTGAGCTTGCAAGTTTAAGGGTTGGCTATTGATCACATGCTTGTCTTGAGTCTTAGTTCCTTGTTCTTTTTACTCGCTTTTTATTACTCGCTTTTTATTACTTGCAATTTATTTCATGCACTTATATTCTTGTAATCTTTTCTTTTCTTTGTTCTTTTCTTTTTGTTCTCTTTTGTTCATTTTGTGAATGTTGTAATTATTGTTGTTGTTAAGAATCCATATGATATTGTAAGTTAACATTTCTTTGCCAACTCCTTTTCCCGTTATTTTCCATTTTGAACTTCGCCCAAACCATACGCAAGCGCTCCGTTAGGCACCCTACCCTGACAAGGTAACGGTGATTCCTAACCGCGACCGGTTGCGTTCGGTTTGGCCGGAGGCGAAAGCAAGAGACAAGAACGGAAGGACAAGGGTAAATAAGCTGGATTCCACGAATACCGCGCTTAAATCCCCTAATCCACGTTGTTGCCGATTGCTCTAGCTTCAATTGGTTAAGACTCGGCTCAAAGGTTTTGAGTACGGATTTCTTTAGCTTACAATCTCGTATTTTCTTCTTAACAACTTTATACTTGCAAATAAACACATAGGTTAGATCAAACAAACATACAGATTCTTTATTGGTTCGTCTAAAACAAGAAGGTAAAATACCACCATCTCCCTGTGGACCGACCCGTGCTCAACCGGCTAGCTGCAAAATGACACCGTCCTGATCGCGGTTACACTTAAATTCTTTGAACATCCGACACGCCAAAAGCGTGCGATCAAATGGCGCCGTTGCCGGGGAGACGGTAGCGTATTTTCTTTCTTGTTATTCGGGTTAATATTCTTTTTGTATATATATAAAGAAAAATCTTTTTGTTTTTTTTGATAATTTTTGTGGGCAAGTGTGCAGATTTTTGCAGATTTGCAAACTGCGATTGTGGGGAGCAAAGTGTACGTTCAAAGTTAAGGTGATTACGGAGTACAGTGCCAAAGATCCGGGTAGTTTGACCCGCGCAAGCGAACCTTTCAAGCTTACCGGATTTGATTCAACGGGGGTTTCCTAACCCAAAACTTAAACGGTACGTACGTTACTAACACCTTCTTCTCAAATCCGACGCTTCCAATATACTATTCTTTGTAGGATTCTTTGCAAGTTCGCTAGCAAACGCCAAAATTGACAAACCCGTATTTGTTGCAGCGCCGCGCTTAAAATAAAAAAAAAACGATTGTTTGATTCTTTATAGAATTTTTTGAATTGCGCATTGCATCAATTAATACGAACTTAAGGGCAAGCGAACCCCACAACATACGGTAAAGGATTTCATCACCTTTTCCGTGGCCCACAAATCACGAACTTGAGCATAACGATTACCCGCACAAATTTAAAAGAAACTAGACTTTAATCCTTAAGGACTTCGCGCTCACTAGGAGAAGTTAACTGTGTTTAGAACCTTGCTTAACGGTATATTGTTTACGGGGTGTCTAGGAAAGTGTTAACGGCGAAACCGCCAAAAGAGAAAGGGTTATTTAATTAAGGAACTTCGCGAAAGCGTTGGAAAACCTCCCCTTATCTCTGCACTTACCTGGCCTCGTGATCAGTGTATCTTGAGTCTGTTTCTCGACACAGTTTAACTTCGACAATCAAGTTCTTGAGCAGGTCTAGTTGACCTAGGTGAACCCTAGAACGATTAAGTGTGTGGTATTTTTGTGTCGTGATTGTTTTTGTCCATATTCTTTTTGTGTATATTTGATTCTTTTGTTAATAAAAAAAAAATTCACATTCTTTTTCCTCTCCTTTTCTCTTCCTTTCTTTCATTCTCTCTTCATATCATGGGTACCCCACCTCGCAAAACTCTTGCCGAACTTTGGTACCCACAACCAGACATTACTTCATACGGTTCTTGTTTTGGCCGAACTTCGAACGATCCATCCATGCCAAAAATTTCTTTGAAAGATCGGATAGACGCGTCTAGGACAAACAACTGGACTCCGCAATCCACTTCGTATCAACCGTTTCAAACATTCACCCCTTCTTGTGTTGATACCCCTTTTGAAAGTCCAGTTGTAACCCCGAGACCAATGTCCATTGCTGAACATATTGCACAATCTCGTAGCCGATCTTTCACTCCTTTCACCACTACAAATTCTTGGGATCAACAAATCCATTCACCTTCTTATCCCAATGTTGATCCCACTCCTGTCCAGCCATTCAATTCCTACCAATCCTACCCTACTTTTGCACCTTCCCTAGACATTACTTCAGAACAGCCTTTTGGGAGTTTTCAGTATCCAAACAACTTTGAATCTTTTACTGAAACCCCTTCACAACCAATGTCTAGTTTAGAACAATCCTTGGAAGACTTTAGGGTAGCGTCAAGCCAACAGATGATGGATTTGAATGCGTCCATGGCCGCCCTCATACAACCTAGTGACCCGGTAGCTAGTTTTCAACTAGCTCCAAATTTTCCAATGTATGAAGAGGCGGTAGGACAGGCTGTGAATTTGAGTGGAGAGAGTGAGCTGTACCCCCTTCCGAATCAAGCCTACCCGGTCCACATTGACTCCCACAACTCTGATTTTGAATGTCTATCTAGTGTTCCACATGATTTATCAATTGAAGATAGAATGATGAATGAGTTGTACGACTTCGTAGTGTTTGATTTGCCCGATTGTGAAGGGTCCCTTCCAAGTGAAACCATACCTAATCCTTTTGACCTCTACACCTATATCTTAGAACCAGAATCGATTAATATCCATGCTTTTGATGAGGTGTCAGAGAATTTTGATTTTCACTTGATTGAGGATGTTGACGCTGGGGATATTTTGGATGATGAACCCGTAGATTTGGCTGAGTTTGTCTCTTCAAAACATCATCCCGAGTCATTAAATGTTTTTTCCGAACCCCATATGCGTCCGGAATTTGAAGAGAAGTGCATGGATGTGCTAAATTTTGAGGAGAATATTGAGGATAGTTTTGAGGATGAACCAATTTTAATTGATGAGTCGGATTTTCCAATTCATCATGTTCCTTTCACTGACTGTGTACACCCTCCAGAACCATTAACCGATACCCTTCCTCAACCACTTTCCTCCATCATTTCCATCGTTCCGACCTTGCAAGAACCCGTACCATTTTCACTTCCTGTGTTTGGTTTACCAAGTTCGGCGTACCCATGGTTTCTCACGAATCTTGAGGGATTTGACCCCATTTCTCGACGGGTAAATATATTAGCACAATCGCTTTTTACACATCGCTCATCACAAATTGTGCTAATCTATTTACTCCATTTGCACCCTCAAGTTCGTATTCCACTTCTTTTTCCCTTCCGCCATTCTTCTTCCTCTCATATACCGAGACCGTATCCCGCTTCTCTCTGCATACGGTCTCGCGTATTCTCCATTTCCTTCCTCTTCACCTTCTTTCACCAGCCACTGCTTTATCATGATAAGATCTTTGAATGGTTGGTACTAACTTTTGGCCTGTGTAAGGCCTTGTATAGCTTGATATTGTTCTCTTTCCCCCCTAATCCTGAATTTCAACGCTTAACAGTGGAAACACTGTTTTACTTAAGTTTGGGGGGGACACCTTTTTTGTATATATTTTTTGTTTTCCTTTTTTGTTTTGTATATAATTTGTTTTTGGGGGAGCGCCGACAATTTTGACGCTCTTGGTATAGCTTGACAGTGAGGGCACTGTCAAGTTTAAGTTTGGGGGTGTGATCGGTAAGCTTTCTTCCTTCGCATTCATATGTATATTTTGCATCTGCATTTTAAAACCATAAAATCCATAAAAATCTGAAAATTTTCTTAAAATATAAAAACTTTTTTGTCAAGTTAGCTTGTGGAAGAACTCTGATTCAACATTCGACGGTTTTGTTTGAAAAAATAGGAATAACTAGATCTTATGTTTGGATTTTGAAAACCTGAAAGATAACTCTCCTTTGAAGTTAACTATAGCTGATATACGTCTTTACATCACACTACACGTGTCGTGAATTTTGGGAATTAGATGACAAGTCTTTCATGTTTAAACTTTTAAACAGATAAATGATTTTCTGAGGATCAAATAGGTTTGTTCTGAAATAAGTAATGTCAAGAATAGTTTATGAAGTAAAGCGAATATGAAGGAATGTTATTGATGCCGTAATTGGAGCTAAGTCTGAAAAATAACCCATCAAAAACTTGATTGGAATGATTACACACCAAACACACCAAACACGTCTTTTATCCAAAAAAATAATTGAACTGCCGGTTATATCTCCGTTCGTATTAAATCATCTGATTTTCACGCCAAACTGTCTTTTGTTTTTGGACCTAGGTAACTTGAGTAATTAAGTCCGCTAGGGTGTTTCTACACCTAATGCCCTAAAACCAACTGGTTTGGGTGCATTGGCCCAAAGCTCGCTAAGAAGCCTAGAAAGTCCAGTTTTAAAACAAAGTCAAGCAAGTGTTCTCTCCGAGTTAAAATTCCTAACGGTTCTTTGTGTGAGAATAATCTTGATAAAAGACAGGCTTTTATAAAAAAATTTAACGGAGATATGAAGGTTTTACTCTTTGATAAAGACTATTGCACGTTCACAGAGGTGTGTATGAAATGAAAACAAGAAAAAGGTGGAGTGAAAAATACGACTTAGTTTCCTGTTAAGGAAGATAGAAATTCTGAAGTTGAAACCTTACTGGAAAACGAAACTTGAAAAATGCTTAACTCGTTATAAAACTTATGTGGTCCTTTTAAAATTGTTATCTGGGCTTTATTGTGCGACATGATGACTTTAATCGATCCTTCTGGAACTTAACGACTCTATTTGCACTGCACGTAAAGACATATAAAATCTGTAGTTAAATAAGAAGTGAGGTGTGAAAAATAAAGGTTCGATGATCTAGACTTAGGATTATAGAATTGTTATTTTCTAAAACAAAAACTTTAGGGTTTGAAGCTTAGTTATTTTACAAAACCAACTTGATGGGATTTTGTGGGTGTAATCCGCTGAAAACCCTCAGGAGACAACACTCCTCCTACTAGGGACACCTAGAGGTTTAACGGCTTGTTGGATGCGCTCAGTGCAATCGCGTTCCCTGGGAAAGTGCGGTTATCATTTTATTTTTGTGAATAATTGGTTTTGCTCGGGACGAGCAAAAGTTAAGTTTGGGGGTATTTGTTCATACCAGAATATTACATTTTATACCGCCCATTCTTACGCTCGTGTGTTTATAGGTAGGTACTTTTAATCCGTGTTTGTTACATATTTACAGAATACAGGTTTCCAGTACAAATATTGCAAATCAGGATAAAATCTCCACAGTTACGCCAATAGCAGAACATCTGTCGACAGCAGATAAAAGCCGGGTTCCGGTGATCCATATCCGTCCAGTGCCGAGTACCGGTTCCCGATACAAGACATGTGACAGTAGTCATTCGTGTCTGGGACAAGCACAGAGCACGAGGGGGCTGCACAAGAATCAATGGGTGCGCGGAGCTCGAGGGAGAGATAAAGTCAAAAGTAAAAAAAGATAATGCAATCTTAGACTTGGAAAATCTGCTGATATCGTAGAAGACTTTTGTGCATTCTGAAGATTCCAAACACAAGGAAACAGGGAACCAGAGATAACAACAAAAGATGGTGGACCATTTCATCATGACGGCCGCGTTTCCGCGGCCTAAGCAGGCTTAGGCCGCGGAAACGCGGCTGTACGGCCTCGTCAGTGCGTCAACTTTTGGGGGCTGTTTGGGTATTTCCCATGTGGTCTGGTGGTTGCCCTAGAACTCCATTCTGCTGCCTATAAATACAGCAGTTTTGAGCACAACCAAGGGTCATTCTTTGTTCTTCATTCTTTTGTAGGATTTAGTCTTTTTTCTTCTTCTTCATTCTTTTTCCATGAAACTTGTAGTGGGAGCTCTTTGAGTGGAACTTCAATGAAGATGAGGGCTTTTGTTCATTCTCTTTTTGTTTCTTCTTCCCCTTGAGATTCTTGCTTTCTCTTGCTCATTCAACCTCTTCATTGAGCTTGAATGGTTAAGGGTTAGTTATCGATCTCAAGGGTCGTATTTTCTCACGGGACTAGCACTTCATTTCACATGCGTTCACTACCCTTCCCTTGATCTTGCAACCTCTTGATTGAGCTTGCAAGTTTAAGGGTTGGCTATTGATCACATGCTTGTCTTGAGTCCTAGTTCCTTGTTCTTTTTACTCGCTTTTTATTACTCGCTTTTTATTACTTGCAATTTATTTCATGCACTTATATTCCATGCACTTATATTCTTGTAATCTTTTCTTTTCTTTGTTCTTTTCTTTTTGTTCTCTTTTGTTCATTTTGTGAATGTTGTAATTATTGTTGTTGTTAAGAATCCATATGATATTGTAAGTTAACATTTCTTTGCCAACTCCTTTTCCCGTTATTTTCCATTTTGAACTTCGCCCAAACCATACGCAAGCGCTCCGTTAGGCACCCTACCCTGACAAGGTAACGGTGATTCCTAACCGCGACCGGTTGCGTTCGGTTTGGCCGGAGGCGAAAGAAAGAGACAAGAACGGAAGGACAAGGGTAAATAAGCCGGATTCCACGAATACCGCGCTTAAATCCCCTAATCCACGTTGTTGCCGATTGCTCTAGCTTCAATTGGTTAAGACTCGGCTCAAAGGTTTTGAGTACGGATTTCTTTAGCTTACAATCTCGTATTTTCTTCTTAACAACTTTATACTTGCAAATAAACACATAGGTTAGATCAAACAAACATACAGATTCTTTATTGGTTCGTCTAAAACAAGAAGGTAAAATACCACCATCTCCCTGTGGACCGACCCGTGCTCAACCGGCTAGCTGCAAAGCGACACCGTCCTGATCGCGGTTACACATAAATTCTTTGAACATCCGACACGCCAAATGCGTGCGATCATATGACACCATCTCTTCAATTGTCTATCAGGCGCCCTGTGCCGCGCGAAAGCAGCGGGGCAAATCCAGAAAATAAGCACCAGCACCATTCAAGAACCTGGTCAGGACAGCCGCTTTCAGTCGATTGCCCGTTACAGAAACAGGAGGGCCACGACAGCGATCCATGAAATCAGCTGCCGGTAATAAAATTATAGTGGGATATGTTATCCATATGGTCTATATGGCGGGCGGGCGTCCCAGCGACAACTTGCACAACAAAAGCAAGGATGGGGCCACCACATTCCAAGCCCAATCTGGCTTGAATGTGGTTGCCGCTTCCCAAGATCAGCCGCCTCCACTAGATGAGAAAAACCCTCTCGATGAGGCCGATAGGCAGATTGACCCCTCAGTCCATGTAGAGTCAAGCTCGGACAGCGAGGAAGAGCCGACGTTTCGCCCCAGGACCGCAGATCAAGAGCTGCTTCAAGAACTCCGAAAACAGCTCAGGAGTAAAGATAAAGAGATGGCCAAGCTTTACTCCAAAATCGACGACTTGACGAATGTCGTGATGCAGCTCACGGCTCAAATCGCCCGGACACCTCCCAATCAAGCACAATTCTCTACTCATGAGCCGGGTGATGACAACCCGAAGCAACCGATGCCTGCCCCCTTGGGTCAAAGATTGGGCTAGCCGAACGAAAGCCGGCTACATTCTGCTTCTGCGGACACCTTGGCCCTAGATAGCACCATCCCGCTAACACAAGATTGGATAATGGATTAGGTCACCAGCAAGGTTAAAACATTGGTGGCCGAAGCCGAAGCTCAGAAAGTAATTGGCAGTTGTGGATGGCCATATCCCGCACAGTACGATCTGATTGAATTCCCCAACAGCTACATCATTCCTAAGTTCGAAAGATTTGACAGGACGGGAAACGCGAATCAGCACGTTGCCCACTTTAAAGCGTCATGCGGAAATACATGGGGCAATGACGCACTTCTTCGTCAATTCGTCAATAGTCTGACTGGTGTCGCTTTCGACTGGTACATGAGTATACCAGACGGGTCCGTTATTACTTTTGCCCAAATGGAGTCTCTGTTTCGGCAAAGGTTCATGAGTGTCAGTGATAAAATCTCCAATGCTAACCTTGTGAGGACCAAGACGGGGAAGAATGAAAGCAACACTGACTTTATCGCCCGATGGCGTAATCTCACGGTCAAGTACGAACCACCGCTGGAGCAGGACCAGTCCGTTAGCCTCTCATTGGGAGCCTCAGCAATTGGATGGTCCTATTCTTGTGTACATCAGGCCTTAAGACGTTTCAGGAGCTAACTAAGAAAGTCCAGATGCTGGAACGCTCGAAGCAAGAGTCCACCCCAGACTCTCCGAGAGACAAGACTTGGAAAAGAAATAGGGACGACAACCGTAGAAGCGGGAATTCCAGCAGTACCAATGTCTTCAATGCGTCTGACAATGAAGACAAGCGAAAGGCAGGCGATTCCAAAACCAACCGGCCTCGAAAGGTATTGCTGGGAGGAGAAGGGCCTTCCCTAGAGGAGAAAAACAACAAGGTTTACTCTTTCAGAAGGGACAAGGTCCGCAAGATATTCAAAGATGCCTTGAACAATGGTCTACAATTGCCGGAGTCGAAGAAACCCCACGAAGTAAAAATGACCGACTGTAACGTTTTGAAAACCGTTTCGGTGAAATTTCGAAAAAAAAACGGTAAAATAAGGGGGTTTTCTGTAAAAAGTCAAAATACATATATCTTATTATAAAAATTAAATATACATATTCTAGCTATGTAATTGCTAGTATTTGGTGTTTATTGAGCCACTGGTGAAATTTCAAATTTTCTGAAAAAAATATTATTTTAATATTATTTTAAGCCGCCACTAATACATTTAATTAGGGAAAATTACAAATTGGAATGAGTTGAAACAAATTTTGTGCATCATAAAACTTTAAATAAAATTTTATCATGTGGTTTTTGAAACGAAATCGTTTGCCAAAACGGTTTAGAAAATATCGAAGAAAAAAGGCTTTTTTTTTAGTATAAATGGATGTTGGGGGTATTGTATTTGTCATTTTCCTTCACCCCACACTCACACACCCCTATTTTCCATCATTGGCCGAACCAATGGCACCCCCACACCCACACATCTCACACTTCTAGTTTAGTTTGAAATGAAACAAGATGTAAGGAAAAAGAAAATGAAAGAATGCATATATTAGGTATGGGCTTGTTTGACTTGGTCAATTCTTGACTTCTTAACCTCACCAATTTCTCTCTCCCCTCACCCCCCACATCAGGCCGAGCCCCCCTTCTCCCAACAGCAGCAGCCCCCCAAATCCCACTCAATTTTGCATCAAAAGAATCCTCAAAACCATTTCAAAATCCATACAAATTCAATTCTAAATCCAAATCTAACTCCCACCCATTATTCTTTATCTCATCAAGCATGGATCTAGGATCTAGGATCTTGGAGGCCATTTTGGGAGGCTAGATTTCAAGCTTGGTCTCTTGATTTTGTGAAGTATAAATCCCAAGCCAAATTTAAATTGTTGGATAGTTTCTTTGATCAAAGTCAATTAAGTTTAAATTTGATTCTAATTGGGATTTAGTTTGTAATGGAAAGAGTTTGAGATCAAGTTAGGTTGTGATCATGTGTTCATGGTTGTGTGATGTTTTTTTTAGCATCTTAAGCCATGCAACTTAAATTTGTTACTTATTGCCAATTGTAACATGTAAAATGTCCAAATGAATATATTTTGGAAACTAGGTTTTAGGATAGATGTAAGTAGATGAAATAAAAATTTGGTTATGGTTAGTGTGGCTTAGTTAAGATATTTTATGAGCATTTTGACCACTAGATTTGTTAAAATATCGTGTTTTGAAGTAAAACGGGTATTTGTCGCTTACTAGGTTCTTGGGTTAAATCGATTTTATTTTAGTTTGGGGTTTTTGTGAATTTTAGCCTATTTTATATTATAATTAGTGTTTGTGAATGTGCAAATGAGTTTGCTTGGAGTTTTTCTCGATAGTTTGGCGTTTGTACGCCGACGTCGAGGGTTTTTGGGTTGATTTGTGAAAGCAACCATAGGTTTTGACCTATGTGGGATTCGTGAGTCGTTTTGGTCATGAGTCGGATTTTAATGCGATACGGTGCGTTATGATATGTAGGTACCCCATGTAGACTTCGAGACGACAAGCAAGCGAGTGGCGACATCGGCACCGGCGAGCGAGGACCAGGTGAGTAGAGTTATATCTACGGGGAGAAGTCGGGTGGATGGCGTATAGCACCCCCGCAGTCCGTGGTGGTGTATACGGATGCGTATACACACCAACAATTATTGTATGTTTTGGGATTAATAACGATGTTTAGGATGTATATTGATGTGTTGGATTATTTTAGTGTTGCGAACCCTAGGGTAGTGTTGCACTACACATACACACATACATACATGCATACATTCCTATTTATATGTGCTCATGGGATTCTTTATAGTTATGTATTCACATGAGTATGGGACTATGTGTTCATATACGGATTTGAGGATAGTGTTTGGGATTTGAGACGAGTCGATGGGATTTGATTCGAGGCCGTGAGATCGGTGATTTGGCAGGGTTCGTATTTGAGATACGACATGACGTTGTAGCGGGTCCTTTGACGTAGTGTTTCACACACGTGCATGCATACGTAGGTGGTATCAGCATTGTACTACATAGATCAGTACCCAGATTACGATCTTTGATAAAGGGGATACCAGTTGAATAGTGTGTTGAATGTGATATTGACCCGTACCCAGATTTGGGATGCCGTACGACGGATTTACGTACGAGCTATATATTGATGATTGATCCGCACTCTTGACTTGGGATGTCTGATTATAGATATAGTATCGGATATGATATTATTGAGGCGGAATCACCGACTAATATATATACAGGTACGTATATGTATCGACTCAGATGTTAGGCGGTTTCCTTACCTGTAGTCCAGCTTGTTAGCTTAGCCCTTTAGTTTAGTTTAGTTGTTAGATTAGATTCGATTCTTACCTATTTCAAAAACTAACGAATCATGGGTATTTTAAAAGACAGCCCAAGGGATCCTACGGATATTTTCAAAAGACGTATCTTTTCATAAAAACCACCGTATCCTTATTTTCAAAACCCCGCGATTCGTGTTATTTCAAATGGCACCATTGTTTAATTTTTAGCTCCCGCTCATTTTGGTTGCTCGCTTTGCATCGCATATTTACATTGTTATTTCATATTGCATTGTTGACATTATGCTGTTAGTGTAAGTGCACGGCGGCGCCCCGGCCGTCAATCCGATGCCGGAATGCGGAAGCGGTGAAAAACTTTAATTTTGCGGACTTAGCAAACCGGCACCACCACGCACTAAACATCCGGATCGTAACCATTAACTAGTCTAAGCTACTAACAAGATAGGGAAGAGAAGTATACCGACAGATCCGAGTCCTCCGGTCTTCTCGTCGTCGTCCCGATCTCCTGCGGAATATCCCGTCTCCTCCTCGTCGCCGGAAGTGCACCACATCGCCTACTTCTTTTACGGGCTCCCACCTCAATGCCGAGGCAACTCGGGCACGAAGCCGGCTACTCGACGTGCCCAAGATTCACTGTAGAATATGTAGTACTCAAGTCTCATATGGGGTTTTGGAGCTTTGCCATTTGGTGGAAGAAAAGAGAGCAACTTTTGAAATGAGCTAGAGGGCTTTTCTAGCAAGCATGAGAAACCAAATGCCACACCACAAAATGAAAAATGAATCCCCTTTCTATGGAATGGCCGGCCCCCCCCTTTTGGTGTGATTGGAGAGAGAGAGAGAATGGCTTGAACAATAATGCAAAGAAAATGATGGCTTGGAAAGTCCAACACTCAACAACCATCTCTTCTCCCATCATCACAACCAAAGTCAAGAAATCATGAAAACAAAGTCAAGAAGTCAAGGTAAGGTGCAACCATGATGAAGTCAAAAAGTCAAGCAAGGTCAAGGTATGGTGAGCCATCATGATACAAGAAAATATGCAAAGACCCCCTCCACAAATGCTTATTTGCAACAATACAAATAAGCCCTCCTCCACCAATCTTCGGCCAATGAACGGAACAATGGAAATCAGCCGAAACGGAAAACAAACTGGCAACTCCAGAAAACTGTTCCCGTAATAAATTACAGGAAAACCCCGATACTGTGCATACACACCCGCATTTGTATTTCGACCGAAATACAAAATGCCATGAAACAAAATCTCCACTGTACTATACTAGAATCCGGCTTATACCAAAACCGGGTAGTAATATCTGTTCGATCCTGATCCGTGCAATACCGCACGTATCTGATCGAACCCTGCCATATCCCCATACGGCCTATAGTACAAACTGTCCGATCCTGATCCGTGCAATACCGCACGTATCTGATCGGACCTTACCATATCTCCATACGGCCTCTACAACCTTTCGCCCGAAAGCTGAGTAACTGAATGTGGGGGACTCTAAAGACTCGTCAACACCTTGGTTGTGGATTTAACCACTAGCATGTCAAAGGTATAAGCCAATACGTAACGGGCTACCAGGTACTGACTAAAAGGGATGTCTGTGAGTGAACTCAGCCTGACAACCCTACTGAGCCTGTCAGTGACAATATCCGTACAGTCCGGTCCGTTCGTCTATGAGCATCGCATGGCGGGCCTAGGGGGTTGGTAAAAGTCAGACCCCCAAAAGCGGTACAAGTCGTGTCGGAGTGTAGCCCAGAACACCCTGAGATACTACTGGAATACCTACCAGTAAATCTCCTTGCCTCGGCCGAGGGCTTCGTGTAATGGCTCTCCTAGACACAGCACGACCTCACCCCCAATACCGGGAGAGACGAACCCCTGAAGATACGCTCACTGCCTCCATGTGGCTCGGGACTATACCCAACTAAAACCTGTTTGCACGACTCCTTTGAGCCGTGGTAGGGTAGTAATCAAAGTACAGTGGGAACTCACACAAGACAAATGACGATCCCCAGGTCGATGAACTAACCTGTACACATGTCACCAGGGAACTGCCATCTGACGTCTGGTATATGACAAACTGGCATGTTCCCGGCGAGTCCTGTCCGGTGTACTCATAACCCAATGAGCACTTGTATACATCTTAGGTGATCCATCTGACACCAGTGGCTTGTGAGACCGGCTACCGCCCCTCGTCGGGGTCTCGACTGTATACACTAGTCTACTATGGAGTATCGATGCCCTGTCTCGAAACTCACACGACTAGGGACCATTTAAGGATATGCTTATAGACTGCCAGCTCCCACGTATATGATCGCCCTCATACTGCTGGTGGTCAAGCAAGAATCCTAGAGGCTCTATCAACGTGTAATAGCGACGTGTCAGGTCACCTAAAACAGTACACGATGATAAAGGTAAACCAGATAGCATACTATCATCTCGAGTAAGACTGTCCTACCGGGATAGGTCCTCCATCAATCATTGCAATCACGTACCTGTGATCCAATAATTGACTCTGAGGGCATTATCTCCAACAATCTCCCACTTGCACTCAAGGCTAATTATTGCGATGTCGCATACTCACAGCCCGTGTGATACCGAACACCCAACTCCTCTACTAGTCAGTCTCTCAAAGCTTGTTTGCGAAACTATTGCGTTCGAGGAATAGCCTCAGTGAGTGGATCCGCCTTGATGTCTCTTTCTATGTCTCTCTATATCTCAAGTTCACGGAGAAACCCATCTCCCGAAATGAGCAATACATGTCTTAGAATGTGTCTGGATGTCTGATGGAACATAGCTCATAAATGAACTCCAAATCCAAACTTCTTAGACTGTATCGTCAACTGAACTTAATCAGTATCCTGCGCCATGCCACCCTCAGTATTGCCTTGGACCACCTGTCCAAAATACTGCCCCTTGTCAGAGGGAAAACTATAACTCTGACAACCTCCTTGTCGTCCATGTCACCTTGGAAGCCTGGAATGATAACTGTCTCCCAAAGGAGGCAGCCGTTATCATTTCCCTAGAACATTTACTTATGTTCTAAAACTGCTTCCTACTGTTTCTCCAGGATTGGATCAATGTCAACTTATTGCATCTACTGCAAGAACAACATCTGGTGTGGTACTTGACATCTCATGATTGACTCAATTGCCTAAGCAAGTGATCTGCCAATCATGCACGTCCCTCTCCCTTTTAGTCTGTAAGACACCTTTAGAGAGAGTGACTCCATTACCTGCAGGTACACTACCGTGCCAGGAGTCGTCCATTCTAAATACTCTTAGAATGCTGTCTAAGTACCCTGATTGGGAAACCACCCAAATCTAGATCTAAAACCATAGATCTAGTAACCAGTATGTCTGACATAAAATCCATTTCTTTTGTGGAGAAAACACTGTGTGACGACCAAAGTTTAACCGATTGTAGTATAGGAGTTTCTTTTCCTGTTCCGTGTATGTCATCCAAATACCAGGATATCATACCCTACTACCTTCTCAACAGATCCATCCCCTATTCTGATGAAGTCAAACCCATAACTGTCACGTCAGAAATAGATGATCTATCTCCGCTACATCTGCTTTAGTCTATAAATAGACATAAGTTACCTGTCCACCAATGCTTCCGCTGCTCCCACTGACTACGACAACCCTCTGGCAGAGTCATATACACGTACACTTCTAAAACAAGTTTAGAACGACGCTATACTCATCCTCCCGCCGGGTCTCACAGTCTGGAACAACAGCAATGGCAAGTGTGGGTAAACAAGAACTTCCCTGTCACCGTCCTTGAGGCTACCGTAGTACCTCTCGGGTGCCTGAAGTTACCCACCAAAACTGCGGAGTGGTCAATGGAATGTCAATCCAAATTGAATCTTTAGGTTCCTTATCAAATCTTTTGTAATCGTTTGTGGTTCTGGAATCACTTCCAGTTCTACCATACTCCCACTACTGTTTTGTGAAAAAATCCATTTTTAATAAAACTGTGGCGAGTCTAGAACAATATCGCTATTGTTCATCCAGATGGTAGAAAGTCAACCCTCGTCATAGCCTGGGTCAACCCACAAACAGCCATTACAGAAACGTGCCTTGAGTTATCCAGAATCTGGTTTTAATCATAAGCTGGACAACTCCCCGTACCTTAACAACGTCAAGATACGAACTGTTCTATATCCCATATAGGACCAGAGGCACTGATTTAACTGAACCAGATCCAAATCATGCAACTGTCTCCAGTGCATGTCAACTAAATGGAAGGAGGCCGATCAGCGTTACTCGACTTAGGAATGCTTCTAATTATGAGTAACCTGAAAGAGAAGCAAGTTCTCTTAGTCATTACTATCAACTGAACACCATACACAAGTATCTACATCTTCGATCTCTTTGAAGAATCCCGATACTTGCTACACCTGGTTCTCTACTCTATTCAAATACCTATAACTTCTCAAAATTCGGACCATGTGTTTCCACGAAACACCTGTCTAAAAACTAGAGAAGTCATAAGTAAACCGAATATAGTACGAGGACCAACCCCTCTGTCCTGATAGACCCTGGACAACATACAATACTCTGTATAAGTCCCTTGAGTTTGATAACTCATTCACTGTGTGTCGTAGGTTGAAAACTGTACTTATGGTTAAGAAAAATTACACCGCTGTTTAATGCTCCTTACCTAACCATCCACTGGTATAGGTAAATGTCATCGACATAATTTCAAAAAGTATATCTCACTCTATGAGAATAGACGTACATATATATCGATTTGAAATTGGTGCATAACAGCGGATATTCAAAACCAAATATTTGCCGACCGGCAAACAACCCAGGTGATTTCCTCAAATATCACCGATTGCAACGAATCCCGATATAATGAGGATGATCACCCAATTCAAAATAACCTACTCCCACTCATCATGTGTAAAACCATACAGATGTGAGAATCATACTTGGTAAATACATACCCTGGAGTAAGTATCTAATCGGGAAATCAGTTTTCTTTTAACATTACACAGTGAAACTAAAACATCGAAATGTTTCGATAGGGTATCCTGGTATTCCTAGTAATGCCTCTTCCAGATTCACGACTGTAACCGTATAATTCTTTGCCACCTCTCCAAATCCCTTCATATGTCTTTAGTCATTACCTTCTGCACACCCCTTTAGGCCAAATGGTTTTCTTCCTTCCCTACCGTTCGGCACCAGCCTATGGTTTGGAAGAAGACTATCCAATAAGCATAATGGGTGTACTGTCCTAATCCTAGGAACACTCGCAATGCGAGAGAAGGTGAAGATAAAAGACACCTGAATAAATCTTATTCCTATTTCTCCTGAACTAGAATCCATCCCCGAACTGGAACAAGTTCCTTTCGAGTTCGTATATAACCATACGATGGAGTATCCAATAAACTGTGGATCTTCGTAATGATACGGAGTGTCCTGGAGAAATACAAAGGTGATTTTAGGATTGGCGAAGAAAAACTTGGTTTGGTCATGAATATCTGTTGCAATTTACTTTGCCCTCTTACTAATCCCTTGCTTTGTCTTAACTTAGTACCTTCTGCACACCATCGTTATGCTAATTGGTTTTCTTCATTCCCTACCGGTCGGCACCAGCCTAAGGTTTGGAAGAAGACTATCCAATTTGCGTAACAGGAGTACTACTCCTAAACCAAGGAGTACTCGTAACCTGAGAGAGGGTAAAAGGAAAAGACAACTGAATAGTCCTATCCGTTTTCTCCAGAACCTGAAACCATCCTCGAATAAATTCTTTCGAGTTCGTATCTAACCATACGATGGTTTTGTCCAATGGAAGTGGACGTTCGTAGTGAAACGGGGTGTCCTGGAGAAAAGGGTAAAAGTAGGAGTGGCAATGAGGTCTGCAACTCTGACAATCCAAAAGCCAGTGTTTAAGAAGGTTCGGTCAACTTGGTCACTGAGTCATAGTCATAGGGTCGGGTCAATGGTCGCTGCCAAAGAGAGAGAGAAAAGAAACACTCAGCGTGCACTCTAACCTAGATCAGAATGGTAACCGATTTATCTAATCTGAAATCCTCCCACTGTACCTCAAATTCTCCTCCAAACCTGAAAGAAGAATTAGTCGGGGTTACCCGAGGAGTAAACTAACTCATCAGTGGGAATCGGGATCCAACTATCATCGCATGATAACGTGACGGAATCCGCTCACGGTATCACACTCCAGAAGGTATGCGCATATCTGGCAAGTTTCAGTTCTTTTGAAACTCCCGATGTGATTTCTGCCCCATGCTCTTATGACCTTGGCGAAGGTCAACAAATCATAAGTCACTTGTTAAGTTCTACCCGTCATTATCCAGGGTTAATCTGAATCCACCCATACAAGCCCTTGACGAAGGTCAACAAGGCTATACGACTGTCCCAAACCAACGCATCTATCTATACTGCAGAAAGGTAACAAGCAGCTACCATACACTATGCCTTGACGAAAGTCAACAAACATAGCATGAATACTACGTGCTACCCGTCTGAAACGACGGAGGGCTACGAATGGTTTCTGGCGAAAACCTTTAACGTAATGAACTTGATATCGTTGAAGGAACGGATAGCTTTTTGAAAATATAGTGACGAAAACCGTTGCTAAAGAGGTCACTCCTGGTGAAGGGATCTCGGCTCTTTCCCCGTAGAATGGGGTGCAGGATATTCCAAATGAATACCGCGATGCAAAGCAAAAGTAATCGGCTATAGTGAAGTTAATGCCCTGACGCAAACTTTTTGTCCAAGGGGTCACTCCCGGTGAAGGGATCTCGGCCCTTGCCTCGTCGACCGAGGAGCAGGATATTCCAACTGAATATCTCGATGCAAAACAAAAGTGAACGTCCTTGCAATAACAGCTTTTTTGAAAAAGTGTTCCAACAACATCAGATTAGGTTTGTTTTTAACTTGCATTGATCCGAATCAATGCAGTCCCATCAATGGATCACACCAAAAAGAACGAAAATATACTGATGTACGTATATGCCATCCGCATTCGCCACTGGGTCCCGTCATTACCCGTTAGGTTAGCTAACTAACGACAGAGCGGGGACTGGACTAGCGCGGATGTAAAACATATACAACATCTACTAATATATATACCAATATATTATATTTCGCTCAAGGCGTGAAAGGAATGCAACATCACAGAGAATGAACAGCATCACAGAAACAATACAGATATCTGGGATCCCCGGGTTTCACAGAGCCACTACTGAAACCCGACGTTCCCCTGGTCGTGTGGATAGCCTGTGCAATGAAATCCTAGACCCCTACGGGCGCGGCAAGTTACCCGCCAAAACCTGAAGCGAGGCAGCCCCCTTCAGCACCGTGAATGGACCACCCAGCACTTCACGGAATCCGGTAACTTGGGCACCCCTCCTGGGTCAACCTGTACCCCCTACGAGTGCGGCGAATAGCCCGCCAATCCTAGAGTGAAGCCCCCTCCGTCTCAATGCCATGAGATGCGGGCTTGTTGCCCTCTGGAACCCGGCTATCCGTGCACCCCGCCGCGGGGTAATCCTAGTACAGAAAGTAAAATATACATACAATGGGTACATCGACCGCAACCTGGCCATGCCCCAAAATAATAATACAATCAGGCAGTGACGGCAGTCCACATGTCGGACGCTCGCCCCGCAATATCAAATGTACATAATACAACCACAACTGTACTAGCATTGCATCCAGGCTATCCCCCACGACCGATCCGCAACATCACAGCAAAAACAGAACATCAACGTGAAAATCACGTTCGCAAATCCGTCTAACCGGGCTATAGCAGTTAGACCGGATTTACCGATCGAGTGACATTCACGGTCGCAGATATAATGTAAATACTGTGAAATATGTGTTTAAAATTTTCGATCAATCAAATTTTAACAAGTGGGTCCCCAATCAAAACTGTAGCAGATCAAGAAATTCTGGGCCCAATGTTATTATTCCAAAACCCCACTTGTCACCCCAGAAAGCCTCTGTAAAAAATTGGTGCAGTGATCCCCACAGTGTGCGGCGGAAAGGCGGCGGGAAGGGGGTTTTCGCGGCGGTTCCGCGCTCCCACTGTGGAGTCACCTCATCGAATTTTTACAGAGCTCTTAGATTTTCCAGTAAATCAATATTTTACAACCTGAAAAATTTTTCGAGACTAAAAATTTCCAACAGAAAACTGATGCGACAAAATACGGGTTTTTGGACTTTTTGATCGATCGGAAATGCAAACACATTACACAAAGCTAGACTAAGTTAATGGCCTGGCTTTGATACCACTGTAAGTGCACGGCGGCGCCCCGGCCGTCAATCCGACGCCGGAATGCGGAAGCGGTGAAAAACTTTAATTTTGCGGACTTAGCAAACCGGCACCACCACGCACTAAACATCCGGATCGTAACCATTAACTAGTCTAAGCTACTAACAAGATAGGGAAGAGAAGTATACCGACAGATCCGAGTCCTCCGGTCTTCTCGTCGTCGTCCCGATCTCCTGCGGAATGTCCCGTCTCCTCCTCGTCGCCGGAAGAGCACCACATCGCCTACTTCTTTTACGGGCTCCCACCTCAATGCCGAGGCAACTCGGGCACGAAGCCGGCTACTCGACGGGCCCAAGATTCACTGTAGAATATGTAGTACTCAAGTCTCATATGGGGTTTTGGAGCTTTGCCATTTGGTGGAAGAAAAGAGAGCAACTTTTGAAATGAGCTAGAGGGCTTTTCTAGCAAGCATGAGAAACCAAATGCCACACCACAAAATGAAAAATGAATCCCCTTTCTATGGAATGGCCGCCCCCCCCCTTTTGGTGTGATTGGAGAGAGAGAGAGAATGGCTTGAACAATAATGCAAAGAAAATGATGGCTTGGAAAGTCCAACACTCAACAACCATCTCTTCTCCCATCATCACAACCAAAGTCAAGAAATCATGAAAACAAAGTCAAGAAGTCAAGGTAAGGTGCAACCATGATGAAGTCAAAAAGTCAAGCAAGGTCAAGGTATGGTGAGCCATCATGATACAAGGAAATATGCAAAGACCCCCTCCACAAATGCTTATTTGCAACAATGCAAATAAGCCCTCCTCCACCAATCTTCGGCCAATGAACGGAACAATGGAAATCAGCCAAAACGGAAAACAAACTGGCAACTCCAGAAAACTGTTCCCGTAATAAATTACAGGAAAACCCCGATACTGTGCATACACACCCGCATTTGTGTTTCGACCGAAATACAAAATGCCATGAGACAAAATCTCCACTGTACTATACCAGAATGCGGCTTATACCAAAACCGGGTAGTAATATCTGTTCGATCCTGATCCGTGCAATACCGCACGTATCTGATCGAACCTTGCCATATCCCCATACGGCCTATAGTACAAACTGTCCGATCCTGATCCGTGCAATACCGCACGTATCTGATCGGACCTTGCCATATCTCCAAACGGCCTCTACAACCTTTCGCCCGAAAGCTGAGTAACTGAATGTGGGGGACTCTAAAGACTCGTCAACACCTTGGTTGTGGATTTAACCACTAGCATGTCAGAGGTATAAGCCAATACGTAACGGGCTACCAGGTACTGACTAAAAGGGATGTCTGTGAGTGAACTCAGCCTGACAACCCTACTGAGCCTGCCAGTGACAATATCCGTACAGTCCGGTCCGTTCGTCTATGAGCATCGCATGGCGGGCCTAGGGGGTTGGTAAAAGTCAGACCCCCAAAAGCGGTACAAGTCGTGTCGGAGTGTAGCCCAGAACACCCTGAGATACTACTGGAATACCTACCAGTAAATCTCCTTGCCTCGGCCGAGGGCTTCGTGTAATGGCTCTCCTAGACACAGCACGACCTCACCCCCAATACCGGGACAGACGAACCCCTGAAGATACGCTCACTGCCTCCATGTGGCTCGGGACTATACCCAACTAAAACCTGTTTGCACGACTCCTTTGAGCCGTGGTAGGGTAGTAATCAAAGTACAGTGGGAACTCACACAAGACAAATGACGATCCCCAGGTCGATGAACTAACCTGCACACATGTCACCAGGGAACTGCCATCTGACGTCTGGTATATGACCAACTGGCATGTTCCCGGCGAGTCCTGTCCGGTGTACTCATAACCCAATGAGCACCTGTATACATCTTAGGTGATCTATCTGACACCAGTGGCTTGTGAGAACGGCCACCGCCCCTCGTCGGGGTCTCGACTGTATACACTAGTCTACTATGGAGTATCGATGCCCGGTCTCGAAACACACACGACTAGGGACCATTTAAGGATATGCTTATAGACTGCCAGCTCCCACGTATATGATCGCCCTCATACTGCTGGTGGTCAAGCAAGAATCCTAGGGGCTCTATCAACGTGTAATAGCGACGTGTCAGGTCACCTAAAACAGTACACGATGATAAAGGTAAACCAGATAGCATACTATCATCTCGAGTAAGACTGTCCTACCGGGATAGCTCCTCCATCAATCATTGCAATCACGTACCTGTGATCCAATAATTGACTCTGAGGGCATTATCTCCAACAGTTAGGACACCAGCACCATTACTGATGATGCGTATGTACCACATACACTTACTTGCCGGCTCACACACATCTTCATCGGTAATTGCCATGCCACGTACACCTTAGAAAATATTGTTGCTGAACTTAGCTTGATAACCAGTAGTTTGACATAATATTAGTGTACATACCTTATATGCCAGCTTAGATATTGTAGTTATTACTTGTCGCTTCATGCATACTGTTATTCATTCTCATGCTTATATTCATGGTTTTACATGCTATTATTGATTCGGATTCCCATGATATTTTCTGGATTTGGAGGAAAACCGCAAAACATATATAAACTGATTTCTCTCTTTTTTTATAAAAAGTGCGGTTTTTCCCATGATGTATGAGTCGTCCGCCATGAGTTTGCTGATGGATTTCGAGACCCGATTCGAGGAGACGGATGAACCGTTTCGGGTACATGGTGGACCCGGTAAGGTACCCCGGGGCAAGAAGCGCGTGATGATGACGATGTGAGCCTGGCAGGGGAGCACTACCTACCGGTGATTTTACCCGACGCGTCGGATATCCGGATGATACCGTCGTGGTCTTGAGATGGATGGTAGGGGCCGGTTTGGACTGACGGCGCCCTAGATATTGTGATCGAGACATTGAGATTTTGAGATATTGAGGTACAGAAACTGTGATACAGAGATATCGAGATATTGGGATTACGTTTTGTGCCGATGCTAGGCACTGTTTTATGATGATTTTATTATGATACCTCATTTTAAAAATACAAGGAAATCTCACTAAATTATGAAAACAGTTCTTCATTTACATGAATTCTGTTTCCATGCATTCATACCTGATTCATATGATATATTGCTACCTGAGGCACTGACACGGGCACCTGAGATTATACTCGGGTTAGATTTTACCTTAGCCTTGTTATAGGTTGCATGTTATGTATATATTTGAGGATATATATTATGATCATAGACCTAGGTTGCGTTATTTATGCGATTTCTGTGCGTAGATGTTTTTCTATTCATGAGTTGGCAACTCACCCCCGTTGTGCCCCAGTTTCTTGCAGGTTTGCCGTACAGGTTTCTTTACGGCTTGCGGGCATAGTTTCCTTCGGGTGATTTGCTAGTAGGTGGGTTTACTTGTATCGTACCCCCCCATTATATAACTCGTATATTATTACTCTGTTGTATCTAGAAGTTCCATCAACCAAACATGTATTTATTTTGAGATAGAGACCAGTGATGTTATTCCTTCGACCTTAGAGTCGCGCGTTATATTTCTGCGGTTTTCTTGTGGTTTTGAGTTTCCTTTTGGATTTTGATCCTCGCCGTTGGCGTTGTATATTATATTGCTTGTGTGGTTGTGACCGTCGATTGACGAAGAGCTAGCTCCCGCTTGGGGATGCCTTTTTATTGATTTCGTATACTATTCATGTTGTATCCCGTTTGGGGGCCAGTATTTACAAAGGAGACTCTGCCGAAATTTTCAGTAAATTTTGATGTTCTTAAAAACCGCATAATTCGGCGTATGCTATTAAAACTACTTGTTTTAAATTGGTTTTCTTTCACTCTACTATTTTTTTTTGGTTTGGATTTCTGGGTTTTCAGCTTACTTAGATTACGTACGCCTCGAGACGTTTCGTAGTTTAAGTGCCGGTCATGTTCCATCTTTCGGGACGTGACAAAGTTGGTATCAGAGCGTTAAGTTTTACCTTCGGAGCGTAGGATGACCCTTGGTTGATGGAATAGGTGACTAAAGTAGAGTGACGTACCGTGGGTATGTTCCGCGGCATATTTACGATACGCTACTCCACTTTAGAAGCCTTAGGATGTACATTTCTTTGCTCGGTATTATATTCATCCTGATCTAGCCTCATCGGTACCAGTTTGGTTTTGCTGCCACGATTACGGGCAGGGAGAGCTACGGCTAGAGTTGCGGTCAGCATGAGCTCGTCAAGAACGAGGACTGACCAGGGCATGGTTTCGGCGACACACGGTTGCAGAGATATGTCTTTTCATTGTGTTTTCGCGCCACGAGCGTTGGGTGGATTGCTGTATGAGATTACTCGGACGTGCCGATTTGCACCAGAGGATTGAGCCAATGATAGAGGCCAGCCAGATTTCGATGACCGTTGGCGCATTGCTTATTCATGATGATTGAGGCGCTGTTCAGCGTGCAGACGAGTGAGCTAGTTATTGCTGCGAACGACGAGATATCTCCCCAGATGTTGGAGCTATTGCAGTACGAGTTGTACTAAGAGATTATAGAAGGTCGCTAGTCACCGAGGATGAATGACTAGGACGTGTGGTTCGTTCGCTACCCCAATGCGAGGTCATCAGATAGATTGATTCCAGCTAGAGACCACTTCACGCGGAGACGTTGAGAGTCGACAGAGACGATCGAGTGTCAGAAACCTATTATTCCAAGTTTAAAGTATTCGGAAAGACATGCAGGCAATTCTATGGCCCCTCTAGAAGAATGAAACCCTAACTCGACATAATGACCGTGTGAAAGCCTTTGAACCTTCGGATTTGCGGCAGTTCCACGGCGCCTTTAGTGAGGCTTGGGTTTGCCCTTCTACGGCTGGACCACCGATGCTGTGGTATATATATTCGATACTATTAAACTGTACCAAGATGTTGAGCTCTTGGGGGATTATGAGGTTTTGACGAATCGATCGAATGGTTCGACTTCAATCGGATGCTAGGTGGTGAGATGCTTTCTTGGGAGACTCCAGATACGAGGATAGCCGTTGGAGCTCAGTCCATATAGCCGCGATGAGACGAGTCCAAAGCAGACGACATTAGAGAAAAGTGAAGTAAGAGGTTCGTACCAGATCTAGATGAGATGACGTTCCACTCCGCCGACCTTAGAGATGCGATGCGCATGCCGAGGCATGGTACTTGGATTTACCTTCCAGAAGGAGTCGCGATGAGTATGCAGTCGTTCCAGAGCAAGATGCAGATATAGGAAAGGACGATGACTTCCGGACAGTTGGCAGAGACGAGACATGGAAGAGACCGTGAGCAGGATTCCTTCCAGGACACTGCTGCAAGGATACTTGCATCCAGGATCAGATGTGTCACGTACATTCAGAGAGCCAGAGGCCGACGCCAGTGATATACTGTCTTACGAGTGGTCGCGATGATTGACCGAGAGATGACCAGAGAAGTGCCAGAACGGAATCATCCCCGTTAGAACACCTGACAGGGCCGATGAGCCGATGAACCGAGAGATTGGTAATTCACAGTGAAGACCTTGACCCAGGAGTGGTCATTGTTACGCACACCAGCAGGCCAAAGTTCATGATTATCGACGAGACGTCCCACCAGTGACCGCGACAGTTGGCCCGAGATTCTTAGAGGATGCGCTTGAGCGGTACTATTCCGCCATTATTGATTTCGATATTTTGGGTGATTTATTCGCATGATTTGATTTTGATGATTGAGGATTTACGATCTTTGCACAGTGTTGCACTTGATATCGTTTTCGTGCTTTGGTTTCACATGTTTGTGATTTTACGGTTTTAGACATTTGAGTTGATTTTGTGCGTATGCACGCACACGATTTGGTTCCTGCACCCTGTATAGTTTATATATGCTTGCAGTGCAGTGATACGCCTTTTGTGCACTTAGATGCACTGGACTTCGAGTTCGACTGTGATACTCGATATTTGTTTTGTGCACCTTGTGCACCTGAATTGATTTTGCGCATGTTCGGCGCTTGATATTGGATTTCATGATTTCGTGCATGATGGATGCCCCTGGTTTTGGGTTTTCGCACATGTTGAGCGCATGTCTTGAGATGCGATTTTGGTGCACACTAGATGCACTAAATCGAGATTTTTTTCGTGCATGTCAGATGCACCTGATTTTGCTGTCAGGCACACATGTTGCCTACGACAGATGTTTCGTGCACACCCGATGCACTTAGATGTTGTTTATGTGCATATGTATGGCACATATTTGGATTTTGATTTCCGTGCGCACCAGACGCACGTAGTATTCATACGCGTATTTTGGGATTGATTTTTTTTCTTATAGAGCAGTACGTTTTTATGATATTGCTATGTGTTTTCATACTGAGCAGGACTAGTCAGAGGACAGTTGTCATGCCCCGCTTCCCAAAATACGGAATACGAGGGGTAGACAAGGCCAGCCATGCTCCTACGGTCAAGGAAAGTCCTGCCGTAGTCACACTTCGGCTTCTAGTTTCTCATGGTAAACAATAAATGATGCGCAGGTAATGGGAAATGCAGTAACTGAAAGGAACAATGTAAAGACTGACCTGAAGTGGAACAAATGAAAGTAACTCGGGAAGGCGAGTCAAGAAGTCTGCGAAGCACGTCTAGTTCTGATCCAGGCTAAATCTTCTCCTCACACTGAGCATGCATACTCAGGTCGTCAGAGCGACACAATAGCAATATAATATATATAATCAAGTAACAGTTCTAACAGTGGTGAAGGACATGAATAACAGTAAATCAATAACAGCATGAATATAAATGAGCGGAGATAAATGCAGCGGAAAAATAAAGCAGTATAACAATATGTCACGAATGTCAAGACAGTATAGAATGAATGTAAATGACAGTAACCCTATCAGTCTCTAAGTCTCACTGCACAGGTCAATAAGCCTATCGTCAGTCCAAGTGTGAGAGTCAACCACTCGCGAGTGTCCTCCACCCAAGGGTAGAACCCAAGGGCAAGGGACCATGGGCCCAACATGTAACGAATGTATCACGGTGATATAGCACATACCCTGTAAATCTCCATATAACTCCCTAAATATATAGCCGGCATGGGACTCCCGAGGTTCTGTTGAATTCACACTTGAACTACCCCACACCCCGTGGTCTACATCAAACGCTAACCATCACCCTAAATACTAATCGATCCGTGACAAGTCTGCGCGAGAACTGGAGGCAGGACCTCCATCAAGCACGTCCCGACTAATACCTAAGATAAATGGCAGAGTCGGATGCCTTATCTGTGACACCCGTGCAAGCGCTTCCATAAGTGTCCCATACCACTTATAGTCACACGTACACGCATCCCACAGACGTCGACAATGCAATAGAAATATAGGGTCACTGATTGTGCACAAGTACGTATCACTTTTCACTTAATCACGAATACACGAACACTGACGTACTTGCCACAATCATCACTAAAATCTATTACTGGGTAAATGCACGATGTCACTAGGTTATCACTACAATGATATAGGTATGATATGATGTATGAACAGTATAAGAAACGCAACTCAGGTATCATAAAAACAACAGTCTATCACTTGCACGATTTATCATGAAACATATGTATATAATTTAGCGAAATGATAAACAGGTAATAATTAATATGTTCAGTTAGCTATCCATCTAATTTTGTTTCGAGCCAATCGGGTTCCAGGATCAATAGTTATAACCATTTCATTTTAAGCGCACGCGGCTGGAAATCTGGTTTCAGAATCAGAAGTCCGTTTCGTAACGCATTTTAACCCCAGTTGTGAACAGATTTTAGCGACGCTACAGTTGGATGAATTCTAGGGTTTTCAATAAAGTTTTCAACGCAACAAACGGATCTTCAATCGCGTCTGTACGTTAGGAGTTATAGTCTGTTTAATATTAACATGTCAATTCTGATTCTGCTGGGACTGTTATGTGTCCCGATCTTCTAAATTACAGATTAAATAGTAAATGACAACGAAACAGGATGAAACTAATTGTGTTGTCTAGCTAACAGAGTTACCTACAATAAGCGGTGGAGTTACGCAACCTACGAGTTAAGGAAATCCTATGGTATCCATTACGGAACAGCAACCAATAATTGGAGTCGCTCTGGACTGCAGTCCAGAGTCCCACTCCGATCCAAATATCATCACGATTTAGGTACAGGAATGTCTGGAAACTAGCATAAGGTTAAAGTTCGTCGAGTTAGCTTCGATTTAAGCCCTCGAACGCACCATTCTAATATGAGTATGATTTATGATGAATTTAACTATTTTCAGGTGCAACAGAATTATAGTTTTACGATAAAACTTGGGGGTAATTGTTTTAGTCGTTATCGATTACATCATCCAACCAAATTCACACACCATGTTCACAGCCCTACAGGCCAACCTACACTATTTAGTTCCGTCAATTTTGATAATCTTTTCCTAAGGGAACAAGCATCGAACAGATACAGCACGTAATAGTTTTAGACTCGTAACTTTATAATCTAGGCATTTAACAATTATAACTTAAATAAAATAGCATGTAAGCAAGTAAAAACTTGCCTGGAGACGCCCCGGGAGGTACGGTGTCTGTGTCGTCATGAACGCGCGACACACGCGCGGCACGGCAACTCGATTTGTCTCGGACTCGTGTCTCGGCAGCGGCGGCTCGCAGCTTGGTGGTCGGGGTTCTGCTGTGAAGCTGATGGTGAGGGGTTTGCAGAGGGAGAGGTATAATGGGAGAGAGTTAGAGCAGTAAGAGAGAGAGAGAGAGCCAGAGAGAGAAAGAGAGAGAGAGAAAGTGCACACACACACACAGAGAGAGAGAGAGAGAGAGTTCAGAGAGAGAGAGAAAGAGAGAGAGAGAGAAGTGAGAGGGGGAAAGAGAGACAGTGAGAGAGAGGGGATTCAGAGGGTGAGAATGAGTGAGCAGCACAGAGAGGGAGAGAGCTGAGCTAGAGAGAGAAAGAGAAGCACAGGGGAGAGAGAGACAGAGATTGGGAGAGAGAAGAGGTCGGGAGAGAGAGAGAGTAATGAGATCGAGAGATATACAGAGAGAGAGGAGGGAGACAGAGAGAGGGGGAGAGAAAATTTGAGAGAAAGTGAGAAATAGAGAGAGGGGAAGACTGCAGGGAGAGGGGACGAGCGAGGGAGAGGCAGAGAGTGCAGAGGGACGACGACGATGGTGTTGATGATGATGCCGCGAGGGAGGAAAGGTCGACGAGACTTAAGGAGGTGCTCGTGATCGAGGGTGGAGATGAGGGCGGTCGGGAAAAGGTGGCCGGAGATCGGAGCTGTAGAGGATGGTCGGTGGTGGTTAATGGTGGATCGGTGGGTGCGACGAGGGTGGGGGCAAAGGTGGAGATGACGGTGTGGAGGCGGTGGTGATGATCGGGGATGATCGATGGTAGGGGTGCGAAAAGCTTGGATGGGTGTAGGGACTCGACAAGGGGTGCTCGGGTCGGGAGTGTAGCGAGAAGGGGGAAACGTGAGAACGAGGGAGAGAGCGAGCGAGGAGGGAGTAGTGGTGGATGGGGTCGCGCGTCGTGGGCGTAACGGCCAGGCGACGTGGGCGCAGGCGGAGGAGGCGGCGCGAGAAGCGCGCGCGAAAGAAGGAATTAGCCGTTGGAGAATTTAAGAAGATGAACAGGGGAAAGGAGTCGGGTCGGGTAGGCGTGTGCGGGTTGTGGCTGAAGGAGAAGGGGCCTGGGCCGGGTCAGAAAAATAAGGGATTAATTGGAAAAAGCGGGCCGGGCCGAGGAATTTTAAATAAAATGAATTATAGAAAAGAGGCTGGGCCAAGAATTTGAGTGGGCTAGAGAAAACAGAAAATATTATTGAATGAGGGGGCCGGGCTAGGCTGAAGGATTTGTTTGGGATTTCCAAAAAGAAAACATAATTTGGGCTGAAAAAGAGTTGGGCCAAAAGGATTTAAATATGAAATAAATTTATTTAAAAGGGCTTGGGTTCTAATAGAAGAAAATGGGGTTGGGCTGCTTGGAAATAATTTGGGACAAAAGTAATTAGGATTAGGGTTCAAATGGGGTTTGAAAATAAAATATAATAATTACTTTATAGATAAAATAAATAATTCTTAAATAAGAATAAAGAGGAATATAAGTAACAAAATACGGTCTTTGGTATAAAAGGGGCCGGGTGTTACATCATACCACCCTTACAAAAATTTCGTCCTCGAAATTTAAAAAATAGCCGATAGGTTATACCAACATAAGCGAAAGCTATTATATTGCACACTAACATAAAAGATTTATTATCAGTACGAGAACGAAGAAGTTTTAAAAAAATAGGTATAAGTAAGAACAACGTACAGAAAGGTAGGTCAAAAAAAACTATAATGCAAGAATAACTATAAGGGCAACTTCATATACGGAAATATAAATAGTAACAATAACGAACAATATTATTCGAGGCGTACTCGAAAAATCGAAATTTAACTATGTGCATGTATAAACAAAATAAAGTAGCATAGCAGAAATAATAAGTATCAAGTATAACCACTTATAATAGTAACAACACAACACTCGAAGATAAAGTAACCATAATGAGGTAGTGAAAGCTTATTCGGTAGGTTAAAACACTTTAGAAAAGGTATCGATAGAATCGGTTTAAAATAATTTAGGAAACTTATATAGTGACAATAGGGAAACCTGGAACAAAATATGCGCGGTGTAAGGGTGCGCTACTGAAAATGAAGACACTAATAGTGTACTTAAAATACATGAAACAGAGTAAATAATAACACACACTCTTTGATAAATTTAAAATAATGAGAACTAAGTTTTGAATAATAATGTCTGTAAATATATATATGGGGTAAAAGAAATCACCAATATGAATAGGGCTAGCTGGGGTAGTGATTACAAGAGGGTGTGGTTCAACCAGGAGGTTGAAGTGTGTCGGCTTTAGGCTGAAGATCAAGGAGATTGGGATCGGGTCCGCACAGGAAGTAAGGATGAGCAACAAAAGAATACAAAAGGAAAAGTGTGGGAGAAACAACAGTTGGTACAACACACGAATCAAAATTTGAAGAGTTAATGATTTCGGAAGTTTCACAGGAACTATTCTCCTCCCAGAAGGATCTCAAACTGGGCACAGACGAGGGATGGAGGGTGTCTCAAGGTAGGGAAGAGAGGTGATGGTGGCTCATTCCAAGGATTAGAGTGTGGTACTTTCCAATTGAAACGAGGATGAAAACTTTACAACAGGTAGGTGTGAACAGTCAGAGATCTCAGCAGAAAAAATAAATGGATAGGGCAATAAACAATAATCAAAAAGGTTTACGAATCCAGCAGATTTACTTTATTCAAGAAAAATTTTGAAATAAGACATTCCCAAGGATGATAAGTGGCCCTAAACTATACATATTCTATTTGGCCGGAAAGATAACATCAAGAGAATTTCCAACAGGCGCGGTTGTGGAGATTCAGTAGGTTGCGGTAGGCTCGCGCACTCAGGTAGGGGCGTCCATTCCCATATCGCCTCGCAGGTATCGCTAAAGGAAGTTCTTTCACGACAGGGTCTTGATCTTCTGGTTCTCCTTCCTCGAATGGAGCTTCTTCATCGAGGTCCGATTCCATCAGATTCTCCTCTTCTGGATTCTCTTCCATGGGATTTTCCTCCACTGGGTTTTCTTCCATCGGTTCTTTCTCTATAGAATTATCTTCAGGATCTTCTTCTTCTTCGTCGGCATCAGTTATCACTTTAAACTCTGGCGCGGCTACTCCTTCGTCCTCTGAAACGTGGTTTCCGAAGTTGACTTGGGGACCGTTGTCTTCATCATCAGAACTCGTCAGTGTGTGATCTAAGGAAACGCATGACTGTACATCCTCGTCTAGATTCGGCGCTGCTCCAGGGTGGGCCAGGGTCTGAAAAGAAAGAGTTATGATTAGGCAATGGAATGAATAAGGAAATGACCAAGTGTACAAGGTATGGAAAGATATGCGATGAAAGGAATTGAAAGCTCAGAATTTAAAATACTGTGATAATGAATAGAATTTGATATAGGGAAAGCATGAGAATGATACATATATTATGATTCAAATTTTATTTCATCCAACTAAAGTTCGACGGATACAAAGGTTCAAATGGAAGGAAATATTCATAAAAGATGACAACATTATTATTGAAATCGGAAATCATAGAATTCTTCTTCGATTGCCAGACCGCTGCATCATCGTTACGCGAGTTGAATCCTGCGTTAGATCCGCCTTATGGTCGAAGTTCAAACTACGCGATAATCCTCACTTGGCCGAAGTGGAGAGTGTGGACAAGTCTCCTCCCTGTAGTTCTTTCCTTTCTGGGCAGCCGTTGATGAGATGTTTGTTGGACCCGCAAATTAGACATTTTCCTTGGACGCGGCGACAATCCCTCTGAAGATGTCCTGGCCTCTTACAATATCCACAGCAAAGGTTCTTCTGATGCTTCTGTTGACGCTTCATCTTCTTCTCCTTTACTCGTCCAACTGGGATTCCTCTATGATTGGAGACTCCCGCTGGTGCCTGATTCACTTGTCTTCTCAGTCCTTCAGCCAACAAGTCGTTTGTTCGCTCCTGGGCTTCCTTTAAACCTTGCAGTACACTCAGAATTTCGACGGTCTGATTCTGGGGAGCGGAGATAGATGAAGAGTTGTTGGAAGACATGATCCTGAAACAACAGTTTCGAGAATGATATGAGTCACACGCTAAATGAATCAAAATATGGAATGGATAGGACAAGGATTCAAGAATATCAAAGATGCTGAATTCATTATAAGTGGGGAATCAACTGTATGAATTTAAGTCACTTGATTAGAGTACGGTAGTGCAATTGCAACCACGTAACCGTGTCAAGTCACCCGAAACCATAGCGAATGAATAGCTGAACACATGATGTGAATATGGATCAAGAGTGACAAGTTTACAACCTAGACCGAGTGATGTCTTAGATTGCCAAACTATACACGGAAAACTGCAATCCCAATCGATGCAAAACCTGGTCTCTGATACCAACTAAACCATGTCACGCCCCGCTTCCCAAAATACGGAATACGAGGGGTAGACAAGGCCAGCCATGCTCCTACGGTCAAGGAAAGTCCTGCCGTAGTCACACTTCGGCTTCTAGTTTCTCATGGTAAACAGTAAATGATGCGCAGGTAATGGGAAATGCAGTAACTGAAAGGAACAATGTAAAGACTGACCTGAAGTGGAACAAATGAAAGTAACTCGGGAAGGCGAGTCAAGAAGTCTGCGAAGCACGTCTAGTTCTGATCCAGGCTAAATCTTCTCCTCACACTGAGCATGCATACTCAGGTCGTCAGAGCGACACAATAGCAATATAATATATATAATCAAGTAACAGTTCTAACAGTGGTGAAGGACATGAATAACAGTAAATCAATAACAGCATGAATATAAATGAGCGGGGATAAATGCAGCGGAAAAATAAAGCAGTATAACAATATGTCACGAATGTCAAGACAGTATAGAATGAATGTAAATGACAGTAACCCTATCAGTCTCTAAGTCTCACTGCACAGGTCAATAAGCCTATCGTCAGTCCAAGTGTGAGAGTCAACCACTCGCGAGTGTCCTCCACCCAAGGGTAGAACCCAAGGGCAAGGGACCACGGGCCCAACATGTAACGAATGTATCACGGTGATATAGCACATACCCTGTAAATCTCCATATAACTCCCTAAATATATAAGCCGGCATGGGACTCCCGAGGTTCTGTTGAATTCACACTTGAACTACCCCACACCCCGTGGTCTACATCAAACGCTAACCATCACCCTAAATACTAATCGATCCGTGACAAGTCTGCGCGAGAACTGGAGGCAGGACCTCCATCAAGCACGTCCCGACTAATACCTAAGATAAATGGCAGTGTCGGATGCCTTATCTGTGACACCCGTGCAAGCGCTTCCATAAGTTTCCCATACCACTTATAGTCACACGTACACGCATCCCACAGACGTCGACAATGCAATAGAAATATAGGGTCACTGATTGTGCACAAGTACGTATCACTTTTCACTTAATCACGAATACACGAACACTGACGTACTTGCCACAATCATCACTAAAATCTATCACTGGGTAAATGCACGATGTCACTAGGTTATCACTACAATGATATAGGTATGATATGATGTATGAACAGTATAAGAAACGCAACTCAGGTATCATAAAAACAACAGTCTATCACTTGCACGATTTATCATGAAACATATTTATATAATTTAGCGAAATGATAAATAGGTAATAATTAATATGTTCAGTTAGCTATCCATCTAATTTTGTTTCGAGCCAATCGGGTTCCAGGATCAATAGTTATAACCATTTCATTTTAAGCGCACGCGGCTGGAAATCTGGTTTCAGAATCAGAAGTCCGTTTCGGAACGCATTTTAACCCCAGTTGGGATCAGATTTTAGCGACGCTACAGTTGGATGAATTCTAGGGTTTTCAATAAAGTTTTCAACGCAACAAACGGATCTTCAATCGCATCTGTACGTTAGGAGTTATAGTCTGTTTAATATTAACATGTCAATTCTGATTCTGCTGGGACTGTTATGTGTCCCGATCTTCTAAATTACAGATTAAATAGTAAATGACAACGAAACAGGATGAAACTAATTGTGTTGTCTAGCTAACAGAGTTACCTACAATAAGCGGCGGAGTTCCGCAACCTACGAGCTAAGGAAATCCTATGGTATCCATTACGGAACAGCAACCAATAATTGGAGTCGCTCTGGACTGCAGTCCAGAGTCCCACTCCGATCCAAATATCATCACGATTTAGGTACAGGAATGTCGGGAAACTAGCATAAGGTTAAAGTTCGTCGAGTTAGCTTCGATTTAAGCCCTCGAACGCACAATTCTAATATGAGTATGATTTATGATGAATTTAACTATTTTCAGGTGCAACAGAATTATAGTTTTACGATCAAACTTGGGGGTAATTGTTTTAGTCGTTATCGATTACATCATCCAACCAAATTCACACACCATGTTCACAGCCCTACAGGCCAACCTACACTATTTAGTTCCGTCAATTTTGATAATCTTTTCCTAAGGGAACAAGCATCGAACAGATACAGCACGTAATAGTTTTAGACTCGTAACTTTATAATCTAGGCATTTAACAATTATAACTTAAATAAAATAGCATGTAAGCAAGTAAAAACTTGCCTGGAGACGCCCCGGGAGGTACGGTGTCTGTGTCGTCACGAACGCGCGACACACGCGCGGCACGGCAACTCGATTTGTCTCGGACTCGTGTCTTGGCAGCGGCGGCTCGTAGCTTGGTGGTCGGGGTTCTGCTGTGAAGCTGATGGTGAGGGGTTTGCAGAGGGAGAGGTATAATGGGAGAGAGTTAGAGCAGTAAGAGAGAGAGAGAGAGCCAGAGAGAGAAAGAGAGAGAGAGAAAGTGCACACACACACACAGAGAGAGAGAGAGAGAGAGAGTTCAGAGAGAGAGAGAAAGAGAGAGAGAGAGAAGTGAGAGGGGGAAAGAGAGACAGTGAGAGAGAGGGGATTCAGAGGGTGAGAATGAGTGAGCAGCACAGAGAGGGAGAGAGCTGAGCTAGAGAGAGAAAGAGAAGCACAGGGGAGAGAGAGACAGAGATTGGGAGAGAGAAGAGGTCGGGAGAGAGAGAGAGTAATGAGATCGAGAGATATACAGAGAGAGAGGAGGGAGACAGAGAGAGAGGGAGAGAAAATTTGAGAGAAAGTGAGAAATAGAGAGAGGGGAAGACTGCAGGGAGAGGGGACGAGCGAGGGAGAGGCAGAGAGTGCAGAGGGACGACGACGATGGTGTTGATGATGATGCCGCGAGGGAGGAAAGGTCGACGAGACTTAAGGAGGTGCTCGTGATCGAGGGTGGAGATGAGGGCGGTCGGGAAAAGGTGGCCGGAGATCGGAGCTGTAGAGGATGGTCGGTGGTGGTTAATGGTGGATCGGTGGGTGCGACGAGGGTGGGGGCAAAGGTGGAGATGACGGTGTGGAGGCGGTGGTGATGATCGGGGATGATCGATGGTAGGGGTGCGAAAAGCTTGGATGGGTGTAGGGACTCGACAGGGGGTGCTCGGGTCGGGAGTGTAGCGAGAAGGGGGAAACGTGAGAACGAGGGAGAGAGCGAGCGAGGAGGGAGTAGTGGTGGATGGGGTCGCGCGTCGTGGGCGTAACGGCCAGGCGACGTGGGCGCAGGCGGAGGAGGCGGCGCGAGAAGCGCGCGCGAAAGAAGGAATTAGCCGTTGGAGAATTTAAGAAGATGAACAGGGGAAAGGAGTCGGGTCGGGTAGGCGCGTGCGGGTTGTGGCTGAAGGAGAAGGGGCCTGGGCCGGGTCAGAAAAATAAGGGATTAATTGGAAAAAGCGGGCCGGGCCGAGGAATTTTAAATAAAATGAATTATAGAAAAGAGGCTGGGCCAAGAATTTGAGTGGGCTAGAGAAAACAGAAAATATTATTGAATGAGGGGGCCGGGCTAGGCTGAAGGATTTGTTTGGGATTTCCAAAAAGAAAACATAATTTGGGCTGAAAAAGAGTTGGGCCAAAAGGATTTAAATATGAAATAAATTTATTTAAAAGGGCTTGGGTTCTAATAGAAGAAAATGGGGTTGGGCTGCTTGGAAATAATTTGGGACAAAAGTAATTAGGATTAGGGTTCAAATGGGGTTTGAAAATAAAATATAATAATTACTTTATAGATAAAATAAATAATTCTTAAATAATAATAAAGAGGAATATAAGTAACAAAATACGGTCTTTGGTATAAAAGGGGCCGGGTGTTACAACAGTACCTGAATATATTTTGCATGCATTGATAGTTATTGAAAGGATTTCCAAAAAGCGAGCTATAGCCTCAGTATTTACCCACGTGTCTGATATGACACGAAATGTTTAAAACAAGGAGACCCTTCTAAATTGTTTCCAAAACGGCGGAACGTACATTTCAAACAATGGTATATATGTATATAGTTATTTTCTTATGATAGACGTCCGCCACTGTGCAGTGTTATACGCGTGCACAGCGACTTAAAGAGATTTGGCATGCATTTCCTTCAGATACTTACATATATAGATTCGATATTTACATGTATAGTTTCGAGTTATATCTTATTGGTTTTGCTTTGAATTTGGCATTGATGTCTTCCCCATGACTCCGATGATTGCGGGATGCTTGACGGAGTTGTGATTTGAGTTATATGCTCATTTTTCATGCGCATGCGCTGCGCTACGATTTGTTTTATGTATTTACAATTTCGGAACCCCGACAACTTGATGGTTTTGGTTTAAATGTTTTAGTATTTGGGGAGAGTTTTAATTTAAATTCGGGGACCGAATTTCTTTAAGGGGGGAAGATTGTAACGTTTTGAAAACCGTTTCGGTGAAATTTCGAAAAAAAAACGCTAAAATAAGTGGGTTTTCTGTAAAAAGTCAAAATACAAATATCATATTATAAAAATTAAATATACATATTCTAGCTATGTAATTTCTAGTATTTGGTGTTTATTGAGCCACTGGTGAAATTTCAAATTTTCTGAAAAAAATATTATTTTAATATTATTTTAAGCCGTCACTAATACATTTAATTAGGGAAAATTACAAATTGGAATGAGTTGAAACAAATTTTGTGCATCATAAAACTTTAAATAAAATTTTATCATGTGGTTTTTGAAACGAAATCGTTCGCCAAAACGGTTTAGAAAATATCGAAGAAAAAAGGCTTTTTTTTAGTATAAATGGATGTTGGGGGTATTGTATTTATCATTTTCCTTCACCCCACACTCACACACCCCTACTTTCCATCATTGGCCGAACCCATGGCAGCCCCACACCCACACATCTCACACTTCTATTTTAGTTTGAAATGAAACAAGATGTAAGGAAAAAGAAAATGAAAGAATGCATATATTAGGTATGGGCTTGTTTGACTTGGTCAATTCTTGACTTCTTAACCTCACCAATTTCTCTCTCCCCTCACCCCCCTCATCAGGCCGAGCCCCCCCTTCTCCCAACAGCAGCAGCCCCCCAAATCCCACTCAATTTTGCATCAAAAGAATCCACAAAACCACTTCAAAATCCATACAAATTCAATTCTAAATCCAAATCTAACTCCCACCCATTATTCTTTATCTCATCAAGCATGGATCTAGGAGCTTGGAGGCTATTTTGGGAGGCTAGATTTCAAGCTTGGTCTCTTGATTTTTTGAGGTATAAATCCCAAGCCAAATTTAAATTGTTGGATAGTTTCATTGATCAAAGTCAATTAAGTTTAAATGTGATTCTAATTGGGATTTAGTTTGTAATGGAAAGAGTTTGAGATCAAGTTAGGTTGTGATCATGTGTTCATGGTTGTGTGATGTTTTTTTTTAGCATCTTAAGCCATGCAACTTAAATTTGTTACTTATTGCCAATTGTAACATGTAAAATGTCCAAATGAATATATTTTGGAAACTAGGTTTTAGGATAGATGTAATTAGATGAAATAAAAATTTGGTTATGGTTAGTGTGGCTTAGTTAAGATATTTTATGAGCATTTTGACCACTAGATTTGTTAAAATATCGTGTTTTGAAGTAAAACAGGTATTTGTCGCTTACTAGGTTCTTGGGTTAAATCGATTTTATTTTAGTTTGGGGTTTTTGTGAATTTTAGCCTATTTTATATTATAATTAGTGTTTGTGAATGTGCAAATGAGTGTGCTTGGGGTTTTTCTCGATAGTTTGGCGTTTGTACGCCGACGTCGAGAGTTTTTGGGTTGATTTGTGAAAGCAACCATAGGTTTTGACCTATGTGGGATTCGTGAGTCGTTTTGGTCATGAGTCGGATTTTAATACGATACGGTGCGTTATGATATGTAGGTACCCCATGTGGACTTCGAGACGACAAGCAAGCGAGTGGCGACGTCGGCACCGGCGAGCGAGGACCAGGTGAGTAGATTTATATCTACGGGGAGAAGTCGGGTGGATGGCGTATAGCACCCCCGCAGTCCGTGGTGGTGTATACGGATGCGTATACACACCAACAATTATTGTATGTTTTGGGATTAATAACGATGTTTAGGATGGATATTGATGTGTTGGATTATTTTAGTGTTGCAAACCCTAGGGTAGTGTTGCACTACACATACACACATACATACTTGCATACATTCCTATTTATATATGCTCATGGGATTCTTTATAGTTATGTGTTCACATGAGTATGGGACTATGTGTTCATATACGGATTTGAGGATAGTGTTTGGGATTTGAGGCGAGTCGATGGGATTTGATTCGAGGCCGTGAGATCGGTGATTTGGCAGGGTTCGTATTTGAGATATGACATGACGTTGTAGCGGGTCCTTTGACGTAGTGTTTCACACACGTGCATGCATACGTAGGTGGTATCAGCATTGTACTACATAGATCAGTACCCGGATTACGATCTTTGATAAAGGGGATACCAGATGAATAGTGTGTTGAATGTGATATTGACCCGTACCCAGATTTGGGATGCCGTACGACGGATTTACGTACGAGCTATATATTGATGATTGGTCCGCACTTTTGACTTGGGATGTCTGATTATAGATATAGTATCGGATATGATATTATTGAGGCGGGATCACCGACTAATATATATACAGGTACGTATATGTATCGACTCAGATGTTAGGCGTTTTCCTTACCTGTAGTCCAGCTTGTTAGCTTAGCCCTTTAGTTTAGTTTAGTTGTTAGATTAGATTCGATTCTTACCTATTTCAAAAACTAACGAATCGTGGGTATTTTAAAAGACAGCCCAAGGGATCCTACGGATATTTTCAAAAGACGTATCTTTTCATAAAAACCACCGTAGCCCTATTTTCAAAACCCCGCGATTCGTGTTATTTCAAATGGCACCATTGTTTAATTTTTAGCTCCCGCTCATTTTGGTTGCTCGCTCCGCATCGCATATTTACATTGTTATTTCATATTGCATTGTTGACATTATGCTGTTAGGACACCAGCACCATTACCGATGATGCGTATGTACCACATACACTTACTTGCCGGCTGACACACATCTTCATCGGTAATTGCCATGCCACGTACACCTTAGAAAATATTATTGCTGAACTTAGCTTGATAACCAGTAGTTTGACATAATATTAGTGTACATACCTTATATGCCAGCTTAGATATTGTAGTTATTACTTGTCGCTTCATGCATACTGTTATTCATTCTCATGCTTATATTCATGGTTTTACATGCTATTGATGATTCGGATTCCCATGATATTTTCTGGATTTGGAGGAAAACCGCAAAACATATATAAACTGATTTCTCACTTTTTTTATAAAAAGTGCGGTTTTTCCCATTATGTATGAGTCGTCCACCATGAGTTTGCTGATGGATTTCGAGACCCGATTCGAGGAGACGGATGAACCGTTTCGGGTACATGGTGGACCCGATAAGGTACCCCGGGGCAAGAAGCGCGTGATGATGACGATGTGAGCCTGGCAGGGGAGCACTACCTACCGGTGATTTTACCCGACGCGTCGGATATCCGGAAGATACCGTCGTGGTCTTGAGATGGATGGTAGGGGTCGGTCTGGACTGACGGCGCCCTAGATATTGTGATCGAGACATTGAGATTTCGAGATATTGAGGTACAGAGACTGTGATACAGAGATATCGAGATATTGGGATTACATTTTGTGCCGATGCTAGGCACTGTTTTATGCTGATTTCATTATGATGCCTCATTTTAAAAATACAAGGAAATCTCACTAAATTATGAAAACAGTTCTTCATTTACATGTATTCTGTTTCCATGCATTCATACCTCATTCATATGATATATTGCTACCTGAGGCACTGACACGGGCGCATGAGATTATACTCGGGTTAGATTTTACCTTAGCCTTGTTATAGGTTGCTTGTTATGTATATATTTGAGGATATATATTATGATCATTGACCTAAGTTGCGTTATTTATGCGATTTCTGTGCGTAGATGTTTTTCTATTCACGAGTTGGCAACTCACCCCCGTTGTGCCCCAGTTTCTTGCAGGTTTGTCGTACAGGTTTCTTTACGGCTTGCGGGCATAGTTTCCTTCGGGTGATTTGCTAGTAGGTGGGTTTACTTGTATCGTACCCCCCATTATATAACTCGTATATTATTACTCTGTTGTATCTAGAAGTTCCATCAACCAAACATGTATTTATTTTGAGATAGAGACCGGTGATGTTATTCCTTCGACCTTAGAGTCGCGCGTTATATTTCTGCGGTTTTCTTATGGTTTTGAGTTTCCTTTTGGATTTTGATTATCGCCGTTGGCGTTGTATATTATATTGCTTGTGTGGTTGTGACCGTCGATTGACGAAGAGCTAGCTCCCGCTTGGGGATGCCTTTTTATTGATTTCGTATACTATTCATGTTGTATCCCGTTTGGGGGCCAGTATTTACAAAGGAGACTCTGCCGAAATTTTCAGTAAATTTTGATGTTCTTAAAAACCGCATAATTCCGCGTATGCTATTAAAACTACTTGTTTTAAATTGGTTTTCTTTCACTCTACTATTTTTTTTTGGTTTGGATTTCTGGGTTTTCGGCTTACTTAGATTACGTACGCCTCGAGACGTTTCGTAGTTTAAGTGCCGGTCATGTTCCATCTTTCGGGACGCGACACCGACAATCCCCTGTATTGTCCGTACCACAGAGTAGTGAGCCTTGCGATCGAGAATTGCTATATCTTCAAAGACTGGGTCGAGAAGCAGTACAAGACTGGAGAGATCGAGCTGTCCAAAAGTGTGTTGGTGAATAATCAAGTTGCAACCACCAACTTTATACAAACAGAAGCTGAAGACTTCTGGGAGCAGACAGCTGAACCCGCTGCCCTGAGAAATAAAACTGACTCACCACGGTCTCCGTGGAGTATGCACATATCTAATAAGACGAAGAAGATGTTAAGGCTACTTCGGAAAGAGCCCAGAACAATGGGAAGGACAGAAGAAGCCTACCATTCCAGCTGCCAATTCGGCCCCATCAAGATCAAAATCAAAAAAGCTTAAGAAGAAGAAAAGTACACCTCAACGCGAAAAAGAGTCTGCAGAGAGATCGACCATTCAAAAATATATTGATTCCCTCAAAGACTATGAACAGAAGGAAAGAACTCTAATTCAATTGAAAGAGTTCTTCCCTGTAGAAGCAACTAAGATTTTGGAGAAGCTAGAAAAAGACTCTAATGAAGAGATCCCTATAATGACCTGCTACGCCATCCATCTGGGAAGCGACTCTGAGGAGGAGCTCTGTTTTCCCGAAGAGGACGAGGAGCTCGCCATAAAGGCCAACCAAACCAGCTCAGAAGCGGCAGGGCTCTACTGCCAAGTTAGGGCAACGCCCCAAAAGGGAAGGAAAAACATGTCACTAATGAAGAAGATGGCGGAGAGCCGGCTCATAAAAATTTGAGTCCTTCCTCTGTGGACTATAATGTCTTGGCTTATCTCCGGAAGCTTCCGTCTCTCCTGAGCATCTACGATACCTTGGTCCTTTTTAAGGAACTTAGAGATGTTCTCATCCACGCTCTACAAAACCCTGAGCGGTATCAGGCTCGCTTTGCGGAAATTAATATGAAAGAATCCCAGTATGCTCTGCATGCCGCCGCAGTCACGTTTAAGGACAAAGACTTGCTACTGGGAACGGCTGAGCATAATCGGCTTCTTTACGTGACAGGGTACAGCGACGGAGACCAGATTAATCGCATATTGATTGATCCAGGGTTCTCAGTGAACCTCATAAACTTGCGAACTCTGAAGAGTTTGTCAATGGACGTCTGACACCTGTCAAGGTAAAGGATTGTCATTCAAGGCTTCAATCAAAATTGCCAGCAAGTTCTGAGATCCATAGCTCTGCCAATCAAATTTGGGGATCTGCAGACCGAAGCTAAGATATACGTGATCGACGCTGACACGTCTTATAAAATTCTCTTGGGGCTGCCGTGGCTCCACGATTACGGCATCATTCCGTCAACTCTCCATCAGTGCATGAAGTATACTAAAAATGGCGAAGAAAAACGCATTGATGGAGACATCCAGCCGTTCGGTGTGCATGAAGTCCAATATGAGGATTCTCGGTACTTTATGAACCACCAAAATACTAAGCCACAACTGACTAAGGACAGAGCAGCCCCAAAACCTAAAAGAAAATCTGAGATGGCTGTCACTTTCAAAAGCAAAATCCCCCAAGTGCGCTCGCATTTCGGTAGTGACACTGATGAGCCCGACGCTGGAAGTCCGTCCTTCCGTAAAACTCGCCCTCGTTTCGGTAGCGATACGGATGAATCTGATGCTAAAAGCCCATCTAGCAGCAAAGTCCGCCCTCAACTTGGCAGCGACACTGAAGAGTTGGAGGAAGAGGACTTGCCTTGCAACAGCTGTGCAGATTGGACCCCTATGCAACAAACGAAACTACGAGAGACCTTCGAAATTACAGAAGGGTCCCTAGTTGTCACAAGGGTGCCGGAGCAGATGTGAAATGAGCTCGATGCATTGTCAGTCTTTACCAAAGACCAGCTGAAAACTTTCTACATTCCCGGAAGAAAAAATGGACAGAAGGGCATCCTGTTTTATGGGTCAAATCCTATTGTGCACTCGGACGATTTATCTATTGCGTGCCTTCCCTATTGTTAGTTATATGTATGCCCTAGAGGCCATTACTGTACATACGATGTATATTGTAGTGGATTCATGGACATATATAGGGAGGAATTTCTTGCTCGACATGATAGTATGCTATCTGGTTGTACTTTATCTTAACATGTACTCTGATTGTCTCTATGTTACATGTTGATAAAGCCCTTAGGATATGTACTCGACTACTGGGACTATGATGAGATCATACTAGTGGGGCCACGGTAGTCGACGAGTACATCCTATAACTGTTCCTAGTCGAGGGTGTATCAAGACAGGGCATCGATACACCAGAGTAGACTAGCGTATACGCATCTTGACCCATATGATAGGCGATGGATGATCCCATATCCATCGGTGTTTGACATCAAGGATAGTGTATGGGTGCTCAGTAGAGACTGGGTACACTGGACAGACTCACCGAGAACTCCCAGATGGTATTATACCTCACGTCAGATGGCGGTTCTCCGGTGACACTGGTACAGAGTAGTCTGTTGACCCGAGATCGTCATAGAGTCTTGTATGATTCCCACTGTGCTTTGATTTCCATCATACCACGTCCAAGAGAGCCTGTAAAAAGGTGGCTTTTGGGTACAGTCCCGAATCACATGGAGGCAATGAGCGATAGGAGGGGATTCGTCTCTCCCGGTATAGGGAGTTGATGTTGTGCTGTGTTCGATTGGCTATAACCGGAAATCCCTGGGCAGGGTTGCTGAGATTTACTGGTAAGTGTTATCAGTAGTTTCTCGAACTGTTATAGACCTCAAATCGAGACGACTTATCAAGCTACTGGGGTCTGACGTTTACCACCCGTAGGCGAGATATGCGACATATCAGACGACAAGACCGGACTGTACGGGAGTGTTACTGTTTGGATTCACAGGAGAATGTACAGGCTTGCTTGTTGATCTTCTGAGCGCTCAATACCTGGGTGGATGTTACGTTTAGCTGACCGCTTGCAGCTTGTGGGTGTTTGATATGATCATCACCTACTGCCGGCGTATTGACGATTCTTTAGAGTCCTACACAGAGGTTTCTTGGCTCAGTCAAAACGGAGTAGGCGCACATATGTGATATGTGCGGGACCGAGGATAATGCAGTATATGATACTGTATTGGATTCTCGCGATATGAGATATCGGCCGGGTATATGTGATATAGCCAGGTCATTATATTAGTCGGTTATATGCGATATAGCCGGATTGTCGGATCAAGAGTTGATTCGATAATTTAAGGTATAATAATATATATGATATATTAAATTACATTAACAAATATTAGCTCACTAAAAGATTCATTTTCTCACGGGATAATACATTGATATATATGCGATATATGTTAATTGTATTATTTTCTATTGTTACAAAATATATTGTATATGTGATATATAATATTGTAACATGTTAGGGTTTCAAATTTAACATTGGATTAGGGTTTAAACTTGGTTAGGGTTTGGATTAGGGTTAGCTTTTAAGCTTCCATGAAGCTTCATGAAGCTTTGACTTTGTGGTTGCTTGATATTATTTGTGAGATATTATGTTAACCCAATCCAAACCATTAACCCTAGTTAACTCTCTACAAGGGTTAACTCTCTCATGATTAACCCTTGGTTAGATTTGTAACCACTACAATAATTCATTGTTCATCACAAAAGGATTATGTTTATCTTCTTCATTCTTCTTCTTCATGCTTGAGTTCCTTCATGAAAAAGCTTTCTTTTGTGATGAAAGTGAGTGAGAAAAAGATTTTAAATGAGAGCAAAAATCCTACTTCATCATCCTCATCTATCCTTGCCATTTAGATGAGGGTCTTCACTTCATATTATGAGTGTTAGCTTGTGTTATCGAAACTTCAAGATAGATCATCTTGGTATCGAAGATCGGAAGCAAAGGTTGCATCATTCTCTTCTTGAAGCCTCTCGAGAGTCTAAAACACGATGATCACAGCGAAGGGACCTCAACACAGAGCTTAAGAAGTGAAGGACCGGATCTACAAAGGTTGTAATCCCTCTCACTTAGTGTTAAAGCGTTTAACATGCTAGTTTTCGCCTAAACCCTAGTTTAAAGATCCGGCTTCGGGTTGTTCGGCACGGCTAATTTTTAATCGGGCATGGTTGATGCCTAGTAGACCCTTGTGCGCGTGCCTAGCAACCCTACAGTGGTATCAGAGACAAGCTAGAGTTTTAGGCGAAGTCTAGGCAAAGTTTAAATTCCGATCGAACGCCGAAACCCCGATACGGAACCCTCTCTGGACAATTTTCAAAAAGTTGATTTTTTCTGAATTAAAAATGCTCAGAAAAACAAGCAGGAAAAACTAAGAATTACTGTGAAGTACGGATCTCTGAGTCAACAATTTGACCGCGGAAAGGCGGACAAACCATGGTTTTTGCGGCGGTTCCGCGGCCAAAATTTGGACTTAGTCCCTGGAATTTCACTTAATTATTCTTAGGTCCTTTCTTGGCAATTTTTTCTGGGAATATTTTAATTCCACTCAAGTGTTGAGTTTTCTAGGGTTGTATTGGGGACTCGTTGATTCGATCAGATAATTTAACTTTGTTTAGTTTTGTCCGGATAATTTTAGAAACTGTTAAAAAGTTCGGGCGGATATCAATAACTCACTTTTTCCCCAGTCGGAATTTTTTTCAAAAGTTGGATTTTTTCTCGAGTTTAAGAATGTTCTAAGTCGTGCAAGTAAAGCGGTGGACCCTCTAGAAAACAACAAACCTTAACTCGATTATGTGACCGTCTTGAAATGCCTCTGAACCTTAGGGTTTTCGGCAGTACGGCGTGCCACATGTGAGGCGTTGGCTTGACCCTTCTACGGCTGGACCATTGGTACTATGGCATGTGATGGATGTTTTTAAACTGATTTCAAGTGTTGAGATATATCGGGGAAATCTTGGGTGTTTGATTATTCGATCGGAAAGTTTAACATTGTCTATTTATCTGGAATGTGATACAATATTTGGAATCCACAGGTAGTTATGAGATAACTAATTTGAATGTTATAAACATAGCAGTTTAGTCTGAATGATCGGTTGCCACGGAATTTTGATGTAATCAAAAGTCCGTCGCAATCACGTAGCGTACGCGGATACTCGCCGGGTAAACTTAATAGACAGCCACGCCCCATAGCCCCGACCAAGTGACTGTAGGAGAACCCCGTCGCCAAAAGCATCCGTTCGGGTGCTCGCGGCGAAGGTGTTCCGCCTTAGTACACTTCGTCGACGGCATCGGGGGTGCGGCCGGCTACTAAAGTTTGCGACGAGCATTCGATCAGGATGTCGGGAATCTTGTTGAATTGCCCGACTTGATATTGAAAAGAGTTTTCGATAATGAGACTAAAATGCGGGGTTTATAATTGTTAGGCATGCGATGTCTAAGGAATTCATTTGGTTAGGCATATGATGTCTAAGAAGGTTGCGGATTACAACTGTTGTAGTTTTACACTTTCTTTTCTGTGACCGTAAGCGTAGTATGTGGGGTATCGCCGGCTTCGTTGCTATACATCAACGACAATCGGGATACGCATACTTGCTAACGTTGATGATATGAGATATTATGTGTTGCTGTGATATGTTATATTGGATCGTCGCGTTCTGAATAGCCGGGGGTTTTATGTGAGATGAGAGTTTTTCTTTTTCATTCATGTAAAATTCATTTGTATGTAATTTTTTTTGGGGCACTTCCAGGTAGCGGATGATGTCACCGTTGCATATTATTTACTTTTCCGCATTAGGTAGACCCAAGGCGGGGAGCACAAGTAACCGGGTTCTAGGGTCCAGTGGGAGACCATCTCGAGGAGTCGAGACCGGGTCTCCTAACCCTAGAATTGGCAGTGTTGCTTACCGCTCTCGTAGGGGTCTAGGGATGTGGGTTTGGCTATTCATCGCGACCGTGGAATCCGTGTTTTATACAGGCTTGTATTGAAAACACGGACGTCCTAGTATATCCAATATTTCATATATGTTCTTCTGCTGCAATGTTCTGTGATGAGATCATATTACTGCCTGAGACGAATGTTTATATTATATATATGAGATATATGTTATATTGCAGATTTCGTTTCAAATGCAATGCTTGTGAAGCATAATAAAATGGGACTTCATTAATGAGATTAATGAAACTAAAAGAAACCTAAAGATGTTGTAGAAACTTGTTTAAAAACTGGTAGCTCTAGTTCTTGCTTTGCATAGCGGTGTTCCTTGTAGAACATCCCGCACCTTATTCGATAAGGAAAGGGCTGAGATCCCTTCACCGGGAGTGACCCCTTTAGCAATGACTGGCAGATGCTACACCCCTCGGTTTGTCTTTTGATTGCTTTTGGAGTTTTTGCTTTGCATAGTGGTATATATGATATATCCTGCACCTTATTCGATGAGGAAAGGGCCGACGATTCCTTCACCGGGAGTGACCCCTTTAGCAAAACTAGAAAAGCCTAAAAAACACTCCATTTAAAAATCACTCGATTCTACAACGATATCAAGTTCATTACGCAAAGGGTTTTCTTAAAAACCTATCGTAGCCCTCCGTCATTTCAGATAAGTAATAGTTAGTATTCGTGCTGCGTTTGTTGACCTCTGTCAAGGCGTAGTGTGCGGTAGCTGATTAGTGCTTATCTGTATAAGCTGTAAGTCCATGCTACCTCTCCCGGTACTTTCGGGCATGCGGAATTTGGTAAAAAACGATTTTTATAGAGGTGATAACATGGACCTAAAATCCGGATCTTGGTTAAACATCTAACTAACAACCTAACTACGAGTTGCTAACTACTCGGTTAGGGGGTTATACCTTGCTTGTCTCGAACTCCTTCGTCTTCAAACTCCAATGGAGGTCCGGATCGGCTTCTTCCCGTCGTCTCCTTACGCCGAAGATAGATCCACCTGAAAGCTCCAACCTTTGGCTCCTTCTTCGTTCTTTGAAGAAACTAGTTCACTTGGTTTGCTAAACCTTGTGAACTAGAATGAGTAGAGAAGAGTTTGTATGGGATTTTATCTATGGTTCTTGATTCTCAACTCATAAGATATATGAACCATAGAGTCAAGAGAGGGAGCAAGAGGAAGAGGGTGAAAGCAAGAGCAAGAGAGCTCAAGAACAAGAGAGAGAATGAGCAAGAAAGAATGAGCAACTCTTTTGTCTTCCACCCTCTCATAATCCAAAGTCATCATAACTCATTATACCAAATCAAGTGTTATGTGATTGTTGAAGCAACCATTACCAAATCATTTCATGCACTCATTTTGCACAAATGAGCAAGCAAGCAAAAGTCTTTGCCATGAAATGATGGCTATGGTTATCATGATGGTCAACTAGTCAAGCCTAGTCAACCGGTCAACAAAGTCAACAAGTCAACAAAAGTCAACAAGTCAACAAAGTCAACAAAAGTCAACAACCATGTCACCATAATACTTAATTAATATAATAGTTAATCACATATCATATTCTCATTAGGGTTGAGCAAAAAGTCAAATAGTCAACGGTCAACTGTCAACAACCCTACTGAGAATCCGTTGCCTCTCTCTCCCTGTCAACTGTGCATACACACCCGCATCCGCGTTCCGAGGAACACGAATGCAAACTGGATAAATCCAATCCCAAAAGGTACACTAGGATCTTGCTTAAACCAAAGCCCGCTAGTGTAAACTGTCTGGACACTGTATGTGCACAAGTGCACGGATGTGACCGAACCCTGTCGCAAAACCCTGCGACCTGTCGCAAAACCATGCGACCTCTACTCTTTTGCCTAAAGGCGAAAAGCTTTCTGTGTGGGACTCTAAAGACTCGACACTACGCTGGCAGTGGGTTTAACCACAGACCGCAAGCGGCACCAGCTGTGCGTAACGGTCCCCAGGTAATGCCGACAAGAAGACCGACGAGGCGAAACCCATCTGAACTCCTACTGAGCCTGAGTGTGACATTCTCCGTACAGTCCGGTCTGTTCGTCTGATACATCGCATGGCGGGCCTAGGGGGCGGTAAACGTCAGTCCCCCAATAGCGGTACAAGTCGTGCCGGAGCGAAGCCCAAAACACCCTGAGATAACACTGGAAGCCTACCAGTATATCTCGTTTGCCCTGGCCAGGGACTACTCGTGTAATGGCTCTCCTAGACACAGCGCGATGTCAACCCCCAATACCGGGAGAGACGAATCATGTCTAACCGTCACTGCCTCCAAGTGCTTCGGGACTGCACCCAACTACTACCTGTTTGCACGGCTCCTTTGAGCCGTGGTAGGGTAGTAATCAAAGTGCAGTGGGAACATACTCGAGGCGAAGTGACAGTGTCAAGTCAGCGGACTAAGCTGTACTCATGTCACCTGGGAACTGATAACTGACGATAGGCATAATACCAACTAGTCAGTTCCCGACGAGTCCTATCCAGTGTACCCGTAACCTAACGAGCACCCGCATACTATCTCAAGTACGACGTACTGGCGGCTGTGGGACAGACCGTCTCCCACACTGGGATGAGAAGCGCATGCGCTGGTCTACTTCGGAGTATCGATGCCCTGTCTCGATAATCCTGCGACCAGGGACCTGCATAAGGATGTGCTTATAGATTACCCAGCCCCACTAGTGTGACGGCCATCACATCGCTGGTAATCAAGCAAAGATCCTAAGGGCTCTACTAATGTGTATAGGCGATATACAAAAATAAACACATGTACACATTGAAGTAGAAACAAACCAAGTAGCATACTACTATTTTGAGCAAGATTGTATATACAAGGTGAATATCCCAAGCTTCCATTAAGTAATATACAAACTAGTATGATACAGTAATGGCCTCTAGGGCATATACACTAACAATCTCCCACTTGCACTAAGGCCATGTACTGGCATATCGAAGACCTATCATCTCGATCATGTTAGTTATATGTATGCCCTAGAGGCCATTGCTATACATAGGATGTATATTGTAGTGGATGCTGCGATATATATAGGGAGGAATTTCTTGCTCGACATGATAGTATGCTATCTGTTTACACTTTACCTTAACGTGTATACTGATTGTCTATCTGTTACATGTTGGTAAAGCCCTTAGGATGTGTACTTGACTACCTGGACTATGATGCAGATCATACTAGTGGGGACATGGTAGTCCATAAGTACATCCTTCCAGGTCCCTAGTCGTGGGTGTATCGAGACGGGGCATCGATATACCAGAGAAGACTAGCGTATACCTTCTCGACCCATACAGATGGGCGATGGATGATCCCATATCCATTGGTGTTTGATATCGGAGATGATATACGGGTGCTCAGTAGTGACTGGGTACACTGGACGGACTCGTCGAGAACTCCCAGATGGTATTATACCTCACGTCAGATGGCAGTTCTCTGGTGACACTGGTACAGAGTAGTCTGTTGACCCGAGATCGTCATAGAGTCTTGTGTGGTTCCCACTGTGCTTTGGTTTCCATCTTACCACGTCCAAGAGGGCGTGCAAAACGGTGGTTTTTGGGTACAGTCCCGAGTCACATGGAGGCAATGAGCGATAGGAGGGGATTCGTCACTCCCGGTATAGGGAGTTGATGTTGCGCTGTGTTCGATTGGCTATAACAGGAAATCCCTGGCCAGGGTTGCTGAGATATACTGGTAAGTGTTACCAGTAGTTTCTCGAATTGTTATAGACCTCATATCAACACGACTTATCGAGCTATTGGGGTCTGACGTTTACCACCCCTAGGCAAGATATGCGACATATCAGACGATCAGACCGGACTGTACGGTAGTGTTACTGGTTGGATTCACTGGAGTGTGAGCGGGCTTGCTCGTCGATCTTCTGATCGCTCAATAACCGGGTGGCCGTTACGTTTAGCAGACCGCTTGCGGCTTGTGGGTGTTTGATATGATCATCACCTGCTGCCGGCGTATTGACGAGTCTTTAGAGTCCTACACAGAGGTTTCCTGGCTCAAGCGAAACGAAATAGGAGCGCATATGAGATATGTGCGAGACCGAGAATAATGCGTGTATGTGATACCGTATTCCATTCTCGCGATGAATGTATCGAATGGTTATATGCGATATAACCTAGTTATCGAATCGATGGTTGATTCGATAAGCCGATACATTGAATACTAGTCGGTTATATGCGATATGACCGGATCGTTAAATCAAGTGTTGATTTAATGATTTATTGTATAAATATATATTTGATATATTACTTTGCATTAACTAGTATTGGTTCATTTTAAATGGATTTTCTCACTGCGTTGTACAAGTTGTATATGTGATATACTTTTTGTACAAATGTTTGTATCATGTTTGATGATACATGCTTATTTGGTTAAGTGTATAGAATTAAACCATGGTTAACTTAATGATTAGGGTTTTGCTTTTTCATTTAATTATTTGTTTATTCCTTTTGGATATTAATAAAAGCATAAAAAGAAAAGGAAAATGGTTTCTTTATTTTATTTTCTTTCATGAAGCTTTTTGAAGCTTCATGAAGCTTTGACCAAGTGACCATTTTGTCTTGTTCTTTTAACCCTAACCATTCTTATAACCTTAGTTAGTTCTCTACACTTGACCATGGTTTATTATATGATAAGTATTATTTTCTTTTAACTTATCATAAGAATTATCATCTTCTTCTTCTTCTTCTTCTTCTTCAAGAAGAAAGCATACTTCATCAATGGTGATTTGAGCATAAGTGTGAGAAATCCAATTCTAAAGTGAACCCACTTCCTATTTCTTCATCCTCTACCTCTTGCCAAGTAGTAGAGTGTGTTTCCTTCACAAGTTTTCTTGACTTGGTGATGTTGGAGCTTGATCTAGCGATGCCTCGACGTAGATCATCTTCGGCACGTCGTCGATAACCTAGCCCGTCCATTCTCCGATGAAGCCGACGCTAGAGCCCGGGGTTCGACTTGGACAGCGAGGAGACATCATTGCGGAGCTATGGAGATGGAGGACCGGATCTACAAAGGTTGTATTTCCGTTTACTTATAGTTTAGTTGTAAACTAGTTCGCTTTTTCGCCTAAACTTCTAGCCAACGATCCAGTCTAGGGTTTCTCGGCACCGTTTTTTTTGAAATTGGCATGGTTGATACCTTGTGAGACCTCCTTGGTGTGCCTAGGAAACCAACAGTGGTATCAGAGCCTAGCTAGAGCCTTAGGCGAAGTCTAGACGAAGTTTGAAACCGGAACGAACCGAAACCCTAACACAATCCATCCTCTCTGGACTTTTTCTAAAAACAGGGATTTTTGTGAATTAAAAATTGCCAAAAAAATTCAGCCGGGAATCCTATGAGTTACTGTGAAGCACGTGGCTCTAAATCGACCAAAGAGCCGCGGAACCGCGGCCCCACCCTGGGTTTCGCGGCGGTTCCGCGGCCATGTTGGTGATTTATACCACGTGTCTTGCACAGTAATTCTTGTGTCAAAGTGCTGAGTCTTCTGGAAATTTTTATTTTTTATTCAAGAGTTGAATTTTCTGGGGTTGTTTTAGGGATTCAGTGTTTCGATCGGAGTATCAAATTTTGTCTGTGTGGCTTTCTGGATAAATTTTAGAATATGTTAAAAAGTTCGACCGGATATAAATACCCAATTTTTCCCCTGTCGGGAAATTTCCAAGTGTTGGATTTTTCCGTAGTTTAAAGACGTTCTAAGTAGTGCAAGTAACTCGATGGACCCTCTAGAAGACAACAAACCTTAACTCGATTATGTGACCGTCTTGAACTGCCTTTTGAACCTTCGGGTTTGGGGCAGTACGGCGTGCCACATGTGAGGCGTTGGCTTGACCCTTCTACGGCTGGACCGTTGGTACTGAGGCACGAACTGAATGTTTTTAGACTTGTTTCATGTGTTGATCTGTATCGGGAAAACTTGGGTGTTCGATTGTTCGATCGGAACGTTTGACATTTTCTATTTATCCGGAATGGGATACAATAATTGGAATTCACAATTAGTTATGAGATAACTGAATGAATGTTATAAACATAGCAGTTTAGTCTCACTTGATCGGTTGCCACGGAATTTTGATGTGATCAAAAGTCCGTCGCAATCACGTAGCGTACGCGGATACTCGCCGGGTAAACTTAATAGACAGCTACATCCCTTAGCCCCGACCAAGTGACCGTAGGAGAAACCCGTCGCCGAAAGCATCCATCTGGGTGCTCGCGGTAGCGGTGTTCCGCCTTGGTGCACTTCGTCGACGGTATCGGGGGTGCGACTGTCTACTGAAGTTTGCGACGAGCATTCGATCAGAATGTCGGGAATCTTGTTGAATTTCCCGACTTGACATTGAAAAGTGTTTTCAATAATGAGACTAAAATGCGGGGTTTATAATTGTTAGGCATGCGATGTCTAAGTAATTCATTCGGTCAGGCATGCGATGTCTGAGGTGGTTGCGGATTCCAACTGTTGTAGTTTTACACTTTCTTTTCTGTGACCGTAAGTGTAATATGTGATATCGCCGGTTTCGTTGCTATATGTCAACGACAATTGGGATACGCAAGTTTACTTACGTTGATGACATGTGATGTTATGTGTTGCTGGATATGTTATATTGGATCGTCGTGTTTGAATAGCCGGGGGTTTTTATGTGAGATGAGTGTTTTTCATTTTCATTCATGTAAAAAAATTGTATGTAATATTCATTTATTGGGGCACTTCCAAGTAGCGGAAGTTGTCACCTTTTGTATATTATTTACTTTTCCGCACTAGGATAGACCCAAGGAGGAGGGCACAAGTAACCGGGTTCTAGAGTCCAGTGGGAGACCAACTCGAGGAGTCGAGTCCGGGTCTTCTAACTCCAGAATTGGTAGGGTTGCTTGCCGCTCTCGTAGGGGTCTTGGGGTGTGGGTTTGGCTATTCATCACGACCGTGGAATCCGTGTTTTATACTGGCTCGTATTGAAAACACGGACGTCCTAGTATATCCAATATTTCATATGATTCTTCTGCTGCGATATCTGTGATGTGATCATGTGATGTTCTGTGATAGATACAGTATATAGTATATATGATATATTATATAGACATTACTTATGTTTTACACCCGTGCTAGCCCTGCCCCGCTCTGCCGTTAGTTACCTAACCTAACGGTGCATGAGGGGACATCGAGGCGAATGCGAATGGCATAAGTGTACGTCGTATTTATCTGTGATGTTTAGGTACTTAAATGATGGGACTTCATTAATGTGATTAATGAAATAAAAGAAACCTAAGATGTTGTAGAATCGAATTTCAAAAATAAAACAGGTAGCTACAGTTCTTGCTTTGCACAGCGGTATATATGATATATCCTGCACCTTATTCGATAAGGAAAGGACCGACGATCCCTTCACCGGGAGTAACTCCTTTAGCAAAACTAGAAAAGCATCAAAAACACTCCATTTCAAAATTCATTCGATCCTACAACGATATCAAGTTCATTACGCAATAGGTTTTTAGAAAAATCTGTCGTAGCCCTCCGTCATTTCAGATAAGTCCTGTTTAGTATTCGTGCTGCGTTTGTTGACCTTGTCAAGGCGCAGTGTGCGGTAGCTAACCATTATTTATCTGCTTATGCATATGATGCAGATTGGGTTAGGGTAGTCGTGCGGCCTTGTTGACCTTGTCAAGGGTCGTGCGGGCGGGTTTGATTCAATCAAGAAATGACGGGTTGAACTTGACTTGCGGTCTATGGTTTGTTGACCTTGTCAAGGTCATAGATCGTTCGGGGCAAAATTATCGGGAATTTCAAGTGTTGAAATTTGAAATGAGATTGCATACCTTCTATGAGATAGTTGGATCCCGATACCCGCTGTGAGTAAGAGTTACACCTGGGAGAGTTTTATACATTACAATTAGCCGATCAAGTAGGTGTCTAGAAAGGTGTCAACGGGGTTACGTCTCTGGGAAAACGAGGTTTACATTAATTAGGTTCGTGCGAAAGCACGGAGGACCTCCCTCAAAGTACCGACACTGGCCTGGCTGAAAGATTGGCGAACTTGTAGCGTGTAATTAATCCCGGCTAGTCTTTCCTTTTAGGGTTTGAAGGAAGATTTGATAAAAAGCAGTGGGAGCCATCCTGATTAGATAAAATAATAACCAATCTATTCTTGCAAGAGCGCACGCTAAGTGTTTTCTTCTCTCTTTCTCCAGGTAGCGACCATATCACGCCTTAATCAAGATAATAATACGGATTATTGACCGAACCTGCTTGTTATAGTGAGCTGGGGAACGTTGGTCCCGCTCCAACTTATAATTGTTATAAGTCGAGTAGGAAATTGGGGATTACCAGAATTCCCGTGCCGCCCAAACGAAGAGAGTGCATGTTGATGCATCATCTTCGGGTGTGTTCATTACAAAGAACTGTTTCTCAGCATCCTCCGTATCCTGGGTATATGATACCGGATCAGGATCCCAGATATGTAATCTGTTACATAGGGCTACAAAAAGGTTGAAAAACTGAGAACGGGTGATAAGTTTCATGAGGCAGAAAACGGGGCAAGAGTTGCAGCCAAGTCTGTTGGTCACTGTCACCCTGTATTACCGATACATTGATTCTGAACGAATGTTATTAGATACCGAACCTGATATACAAAATCATATGAGTCTCTTTATTAGTAAAGAAAGGATATAATTTTGTATTGTTGGATAATGTTTTGGACATTTCCTATATCAAAAGTTGATCGGTTCAGGCACGTTATCTAAAAGCATTAATGTTCTAAATCAAACTACAATTCTTATTATACATAACACACACAAGAGGAAGAGTTCAGATCTGAACGAATCCTTCTTGAGGCATTGTAGACTAGGTCATATCAATGCGACCCGACTAGCTGAAGTTACATGTAGATGCATATTTAAATCAGTTTGAATTTACATCTTGTGAAACTTGCCAGTTATGTCACAGAGATAAGATGACCAAAGCCCTGTTCATTGGAAACAGAGAAAGAGTTAATGAACTCTTGGGACTGATACATGTTGATGTATGTAAGTCCCCTGTCTACACATACCAAGACCGGTTCTTTGTACTTCATTACATTCTCTGATAATCTCTCAAGATTCAGACATATGTTCCTGTTGAAACACAAGTCCGAACCTTTTGAGATATTCACAGAATATAAGTTAGAAGTAGAGAACCAAAATACGGGTATAAGTATTATGTCCTTTAATGTGATCAGGGAGGAGAATACTTGAGCACGGAAATCCTGGACTATTCTAATGAAGAATGAGATTCTCTCTCAGCATTACTCCTCCGTATACACCATAGCACGATGGTATATCGGGGAGGAGCAGATACACCCTATTTGATATGGTGTGCTCTATGATGAGTAATACTGAGTTACCTTTTTCCTTTTGGGGGTTATGCACTTGAGAAGCTGCATACCTATTGAATTAGTTTCGAATCAGATCACAGCCTACCACTCCATATGAGATATGGTATGGGAAAAGCCCATGTCTTAAGCTAGTTAAGATTTGGGGTTGTCCGGCCTATGTCTAAAAGCAAAATCCGGACAAGCTCGTGGCAACGTCTGTTATGTAGAACTGGAAATGTTCCAGCTATACAAACTGCAGTTGATGATTTGACAGAACCAAAGGATTCAGTAGATTCCAACGAACCTCAGCCTCTCCGCCGATCTAGTAGGGTTCCTCACCCACCTGAGAGATACTTCGGTTTCTCTATGACAGTGGGAGCGAGGAATGCATCATAAGATGATGACCCAACTAGTTTCGAGCTGGCCATCAGGAGTATGACTCTGTAAGAATGGCTGGATACTTAGCGATCTGAGATGGAATCCTTATACACCAACAAAGTATGGACTTTAGTTGCTATATCTGAAGGGTTAAATCCCCATCAGGAGAAAGTATATCTTGAGAAGATTACTTGGTGTACATGGAAAGGTTGAGACTTTCAAAGCTAGACTTGTTAAAGGTTTTCGTCATCGACCAGGTGTGGATAATGATGAAACCTTTTTCCAGTGGCTATGCTTAAGTCCATCCAGATCCTACTTGTCATGGCTACATACCATGACTACGATATCCGGTGGTTGGGTGTCATGACTGCTTTTCTAAATGATGTTTTGGAAGAGAGCGTCTATAAGTACACAGCCATAGGTCCTCGTAGACAGTGGGAGCAGCGGAAACGTGTGCAAGATGCTTTATAGGATAAAGCAGGCATCGCGGAGTTGGAACGTCTATTTTGATGTGTTAGTCAAAGAGTTTGACATCATCAAAATGATAGATGAACCTTGTATATACAAAAAGGTAGTAGGGAGTTTGGTGGCGATCCTCGTAGAGTACGTGGATGACATACTCTTGATAGGGAAGGAGTTTCCTATGCTACGGTCGATCAATCTCCGCTTATCACAATGATTCTCCACATAGGATCAAAGTGATACCTACTAAATCCTGGGTTTTGGATCTATGAGATAGATCTAAATGGATATTAGGATACTCACTAGTTGTAGTGAGATGGTATCAATTGATCCTGGGGAGAATCACTGGAAGTGTTCCAGGGTGATAAAGACGACTGAATGTCAGTCACAGGCATTGTCTTTACCCTCAGTAAAGGGACGGTATGTTGGAAGAGTTCCAAGCTAGATACCGTGACATACTAGATGATAAAGGCAGGATACATCGCTACTTAAGATGCTACCAAAGAGGCTGTTTGGGTGTATATTGGTTCAGGAGATGAACTTCGTTCCTGCCATTGTGAGACAATGGAGATGTGGCTTATGCCAAGGAACGTCCGTCCCATCAGTGATCCAGACATATTCTAAGGCAGTATCACCTGATCATGGAGATAGTTGATCTCCAGGGTGATCGAGGTTAGGAGAGTGGACTCAGAGGATAACACGGCGGATCCACTCACGAAGGCCTATTCCCAAAGAGAGACTTTTATAGGATGGTTGAGTATAAGATACTGCAACCACTGCTACAGATGGCCCTAGTGCAAGTGGGAGATTGTTAGTTATATGTATGCCCTAGAGGCCATTGCTATACATAGGATGTATATTGTAGTGGATGCTGGGATATATATAGGGAGGACTTTCTTGCTCGACATGATAGTATGCTATCTGTTTACACTTTACCTTAACGTGTATACTGATTGTCTCTCTGTTACATTTTGGTAAAGCCCTTAGGATGTGTACTTGACTACCTGGACTATGATGCGGATCATACTAGTGGGGACATGGTAGTCCATAAGTACATCCTTCCAGGTCCCTAGTCGTGGGTGTATCGAGACGGGGCATCGATATACCAGAGTAGACTAGCGTATACCTTCTCCACCCATACAGATGGGCGATGGATGATCCCATATCCATTGGTGTTTGACATCGGAGATGATATACGGGTGCTCAGTAGAGACTGGGTACACTGGACGGACTCGCCGAGAACTCCCAGATGGTATTATACCTCACGTCAGATGGCAGTTCTTTGGTGATACTGGTACAGAGTAGTCTGTTGACCCGAGATCATCATAGAGTCTTGTGTGGTTCCCACTGTGCTTTGGTTTCCATCTTACCACGTCCAAGAGGGCGTGCAAAACGGTGGTTTTTGGGTACAGTCCCGAGTCACATGGAGGCAATGAGCGATAGGAGGGGATTCGTCTCTCCCGGTATAGGGAGTTGATGTTGCGCTGTGTTCGATTGGCTATAACAGGAAATCCTTGGCCAGGGTTGCTGAGATATACTGGTAAGTGTTACCAGTAGTTTCTCGAATTGTTATAGACCTCATATCGACACGACTTATCGAGCTATTGGGGTCTGACGTTTACCACCCCTAGGCGAGATATGCGACATATCAGACGATCAGACCGGACTGTACGGTAGTGTTACTGGTTGGATTCACTGGAGTGTGAGCGGGCTTGCTCGTCGATCTTCTGATCGCTCAATACCTGGGTGGCCGTTACGTTTAGCAGACCGCTTGCGGCTTGTGGGTGTTTGATATGATCATCACCTGCTGCCGGCGTATTGACGAGTCTTTAGAGTCCTACACAGAGGTTTCTTGGCTCAAGCGAAACGAAATAGGAGGGCATATGAGATATGTGCGGGACCGAGAATAATGCGTGTATGTGATACCGTATTCCATTCTCGCGATGAATGTATCGAATGGTTATATGCGATATAACCTAGTTATCGAATCGATGGTTGATTCGATAAGCCGATACATTGAATACTAGTCGGTTATATGCGATATGACCGGATCGTTAAATCAAGTGTTGATTTAATGATTTATTGTATAATTATATATTTGATATATTACTTTCCATTAACTAGTATTGGTTCATTTTAAATGGATTTTCTCACTTCGTTGTACAAGTTGTATATGTGATATACTTTTTGTACAAATGTTTGTATCATGTTTGATGATACATGCTTATTTGGTTAAGTGTATAGAATTAATCCATGGTTAACTTAATGATTAGGGTTTTGCTTTTTCATTTAATTATTTGTTTATTCCTTTTGGATATTAATTAAAGCATAAAAAGAAAAGGAAAATGGTTTCTTTATTTTATTTTCTTTCATGAAGCTTTTTGAAGCTTCATGAAGCTTTGACCAAGTGACCATTTTGTCTTGTTCTTTTAACCCTAACCATTCTTATAACCTTAGTTAGTTCTCTACACTTGACCATGGTTTATTATATGATAAGTATTATTTTCTTTTAACTTATCATAAGAATTATCATCTTCTTCTTCTTCTTCTTCTTCTTCAAGAAGAAAGCATACTTCATCAATGGTGATTTGAGCATAAGTGTGAGAAATCCAATTCTAAAGTGAACCCACTTCCTATTTCTTCATCCTCTACCTCTTGCCAAGTAGTAGAGTGTGTTTCCTTCACAAGTTTTCTTGACTTGGTGAAGTTGGAGCTTGATCTAGCGATGCCTCGACGTAGATCATCTTCGGCACGCCGTCGATGACCTAGCCCGTCCATTCTCCGATGAAACCGACGCTAGAGCCCGGGGTTCGACTTGGACAGCGAGGAGACATCATTGCGGAGCTATGGAGGTGGAGGACCGGATCTACAAAGGTTGTATTTCCGTTTACTTATAGTTTAGTTGTAAACTAGTTCGCTTTTTCGCCTAAACTTCTAGCCAACGATCCAGTCTAGGGTTTCTCGGCACCGTTTTTTTGAAATTGGCATGGTTGATGCCTTGTGAGACATCCTTGGTGTGCCTAGGAAACCAACAGATCAGCCGTTCGAACTGAGTCTGGGGCAGGGCCTTGGTGTTATCTTCTGAAGCGACTCTCCGAACCTCGATCTCCTGGCGATCTACGATCTCCCTGATCAGGTGATACCGCCTCAAGATGTGCCTGGATCTCTGATGGGACCTGGGTTCCTTCGCTAAAGCTATAGCCCCGTTGTTGTCGCAATACAGAGGTATTGGATCAACAATGGACGGAACCACCTGAAGTTCTTTCAAGAACTTCCTCATCCAGACAGCTTCTTTTGCGGCATCAGATGCAGCGATGTATTCCGCTTCCATCGTCGAGTCTGCAACGGTTTCTTGTTTGGAACTCTTCCAACACACCGCCCCTCCATTGAGGGTAAAGACAAAACCCGACATGGACTTGGAATCATCCTTGTCACTCTGGAAGCTGGAGTCAGCAAAGGCCTCGATCTGGAGGTCTTTTCCGCCATACACAAAGAACATCTCCTTAGTCCTTCTCAGGTACTTGAGAATGTTCTTTACCGCTATCCAGTGTTTCTCCCCAGGGTTTGACTGATACCGGCTTACCACACTCAGTGCATAAGCTACATCCAGTCTGGTACACAACATCGCATACATTATAGAGCCTACCGCAGAAGCGTAGGGTATAATAGACATGCGATCCCTCTCCAAATCGGTCTTGGGAGACATCTCTTTAGAGAGGGTGATCCCGCGACTGTGTCGATGTACCTGGACTGTGAGAATCTTCCATACTGAATCTTTTCAGTACGGTGTCGATGTACCTGGACTGTGAAAGTCCTAATATCCTCTTGGATCTATCACGATGGATCCGGATCCCCAGGATGTAAGAGGCATCACCCAGGTCTTTCATGGAGAACCTGTGTGACAAGAACCCCTTGACAGATTGTAGCATAGGAATGTTATTTTCTATTAAGAGAATGTCATCCACGTATAAAACGAGGAATACAACAGTTCTCGCTACAAATCTACTATAGATGCATGGTTCATCTGTATTTTTGATAAAGCCAAATTCTTTGACCGTCTCATCAAAGCAGATGTTCCAACTCCGCGATGCCTGCTTTAGTCCATAGATGGACTTAAGCAACTTGCACACCTTTCCGCTGCTCCCACTCTGAATGAAACCCTCTGGTTGGTCCATATAGACACACTCCTCTAAATTTCCATTTAGAAAAACGGTCTTTACGTCCATTTGCCAGATCTCAAAATCGTGGAAGGCAGCAATGGCAAGAAGGATCCGAATGGATTTCAGCATGGCTACTGGAGAAAAGGTTTCGTCATAGTCCAAGCCAGGTCTTTGACGAAAACCCTTTGGTACCAGCCTAGCTTTATAGGTCTCAACCTATCCATCTACACCAATCTTCCTTTTGAAGATCCACTTGCATCCTACGGGTTTTACCCCGTCTGGAGCAATATCCAACGTCCATACCTTGTTGGTGTACATGGACTCCATTTCGGTCCGCATTGCATCCAGCCATTTCACTGAGTCAACGCTCTGAACGGCCTGCTGGAAGCTAGTAGGCTCATCATAATCTATGATGCAATCCTCTCTATCCCCGTCTATGAGAAAACCGTAGTATCTCTCGGGCGGATGAGTCTGCCTACTACTCCTGCGGAGCGGCGTAGGAATGTCCTGTTCTTTCGAACCCTCTGGTTCCACTAAACTTTCAGTAATAGTCCGTGGTTCTGGAATTTCTTCCAGTTCTACTGCGCTCCCACTAATTTCCTTTTCTAAGAACTGGTGTTCTAGAAAGTGGGCATGGCGAGAAACAAGAACTTTTTGTTCCTCTTCGCAGTAGAAGAAATATCCCTTGGAATTCTTTGGATATCCCACAAACTTGCACAGTACTGAGCGTGCCTCGAGCTTGTCCGCATGCTGCTTTTTGACAAAAGCTGGACTTCCCCATGTCTTAATGTGATTAAGATGGGGCCTCTTCCCACACCACATCTCAAATGGTGTGGTAGGCACAGTCTTAGTTTGAACTCGGTTCAAAAGGTATGCGGCTGATTCTAGCGCATATCCCCAGAATGATCGCGGCAACTCAGCGTTACTCATCATGGACCGCACCATATCCAATAGGGTGCGGTTCCGTCTCTCCGATACACCGTTATGTTGCGGAGTGTATGGAGGAGTAAGCTGAGAGAGAATTCCGTTCTCTTTTAAATAGTCCAGGAACTCGGCACTTAAGTATTCTCCACCTCGATCCGATCATAGAATCTTGATACTTTTGCCAGTCTGTTTTTCTACCTCATTCTTATACTCCTGGAATTTTCCAAAGGCTTCGGACTTATGTTTCATTAAGAAGACATAACCGTACCTTGAGAAGTCATCCGTAAAAGTAATGAAGTAAGAATGTCCGCTTCGGGCATGTGTAGACATTGGACCGCACATGTCACTGTGTACGAGTCCCAAGAGCTCGCTCGCTCTTACTCCATGTCCAGTAAACGGAGTCTTTGTCATCTTTCCTTTGAGACAGGATTGACAAGTGGCATACGATTGATATTCGAACGGATTCAAATATCCTTCTGTATGTAACTTAGTCAACCTTCTCTCATTGATGTGACCCAGTCTACAATGCCACAAGAAAGTCTGATTTATTTCCGGAGACTTTCTTTTGTGTGTATTCTGGACATTGAAAATCTGTGGTTGGTTTAATACGTATATACCATTACTCAGTGTACCTGACCCAATCAGAACTTGATTAAGGTGAATGTTTACAACATTGCTTACAAACGCAAATTCATAACCTTCTTTAGAAACTAAAGATACAGAAATGATATTACAAGTTGCGTTGGGTACAAAAAAGCAATTACGCAAAATCAAAACATGTCCATCTGACATTCCCAGGTGATAGTCCACCACGGCTTTAGCATCCATGCTAGCTCCGTTCGCAACTCTGAGGGTCATGTCACCTGCCTTCAAAACCCTACGGTTTCTCAACGCCTGCAAAGAATTACAGATATGAGATCCTGATCCGGTATCCAATACCCAGGAAGTAGAGTTTATTGAAAGACAGTTTTCAATAACATACACACCTGAAGCTGAAGCTGCAACCTGCTTCAATTCCTGTGTTCTGGCCTTCCAGGCCCTGCAATCATTCTTCCAGTGTCCTTTCTTATGACAATAGAAGCATTCTTCTTTATCCACAAGCTTCCCCGCTTTCTTTGTTGCTTTAGCTTTTCCCTTCGTATCCACTTTACTAACACCTCCACTTGGTTTGGCGGGGGCTTTCTGCTTCTTTCCCTTGGCTTTCGCCTTGGACCTAGAAGAAGATGATCCTCCTACAAACAAAGTGGATGTTTCCCTACCTTTCTGTAGGGTGCCCTCTGCGCTCCTCAGCATGTTGAGGAGCTCTGAAAGTTCAACCTCTTTTTCTTGTAAGTTGAAGTTCAGTATAAACTGGGCGTAAGTGGAAGGAAGGGACTGGAGAACTATGTCCGTATAAAGCTCACTCTCCAATGTGGTCCCTAGGTCCGCGAGCTCCTCAATGTAGCCGATCATCTTTAGCACGTGCTCGGCTACTGATGATCCGACGGCCATATTTGCCGAAAATAACTTTTTCGACGCTTCGTATCTTGCGATACGAGATTGCTCTCCATACAGTTCTTTTGTATGGAGAAATATGGATTCAAGGTCCATATTCTCGTGCCTCCTCTGATGTTCGTTTTCCATCGAGGCAAGTACGAGGCACTTGGCCTTCGCGCTATCAATCTCCCAAGTCTTGCGGATTTCCTTATCCGCGACGCTGGAAGTGGGACCAGGGACAGGGGGAGCTTTGGTGGTAAGAAGATACCCCAGCTTGTCGTAAGTGATTGCCATTTTGACATTCCTGAGCCAATCTTTGTAGTTTGGCCCTGTCAGTATGTTTTTATCTAGAAGTAACTTAAGTCCAGTCATTTCGATTGGTCGCTGCAATTAGTAGAGAGAAGAAGAAACACTCAGCATGATGCTGTTGCAAGTTTAGAGGGGTTTTTAGTTTGTCTAAACAGGATGGCTCCCACTGTTTCTCGAATCCCTCCTCAAACCATAAAGGAAGAATTAGTCGGGATCAATCCCACCGCACAATACTTGCTTAACCGTTCAGCCAGGCCGGTGTCAGTACTTCGAGGGAGGTTTTCCAACGCTTTCGCGAAGTTTCTTAATTAAAGAACCTCTTTTCCCTGGGGGCATAGCCCCGCTAACACCTTTCTAGGCACCTACTAGGTTTATAGCATTGATCGTTAAGTGAATAATTTCCCGAGGAGTAGCATATACTCACAGTAGGATCGGGATCCAAATATCATCGCGTGACGAAACTGAAGGAATCCTACCAGAATCATCACACTCCAAATGGTATGCAAATCTAGCAAGTTTCAGTACCTATGAAACTCCCGATGTGGATTTTTGCCCCATGCTCTTATGACCATGACTTTGGCCAAAATATCATAAGTCACATGTCAAGTTCTACCCGTCATTATCCAGGTTAATTTGGATCCATCCGTACCTACCCTTGACTTTGGCCAAAATGGCAGTACGACTGTCCCAAACCAACGCATCTATCTATGCTACACATGAACACCCAATAGCTACCAATCACTATGCCTTGACTTTGGCCAACATACACAGCTTGAATACTATTGACTATTCATGTGAAACGACGGAGGGCTACGAATGGTTTTGGCAAAACCGTGAGCGTAGTGAACTTGATTTGGTCGATGGAACGAGATAGCTTTTAAAAGGAGTGGCTCAAGCTCCGCATTTAAAAGTTGGTTTTGAAAAGAACCGAGTGGTTTTTCGAAAGTGTTCCAACGACTTTAACATGGTTTATTATCTTGCATTAGTTCTTTTAATGCGTGATATTCTTGCATTAGTTCATTTAATGCGTCCCATCATTTAATCCTACCATTGCAGAAAACAACCAAAATATGACGTACGCTTATGCCATTCGCATTCGCCACTGGGCCCCGTCATTACCCGTTAGGTTACTTAACTAACGACAGATCGGGGGCTGGGCTAGCGCGTCTGTAAAACATAAGCAACGCCTAAATAATATCATATATAGATATACTGCAATGATAAACATTTCAGATCACAGATGAATACATTGGATATACTAGGAATCTGTAATTCGCACGAGCCTGTAACGAAAAACAAATTACACGGTCGCGGTGAATAGCCAATACCCCACCCAAGACCCCTACAGGTGCGGCAAACTACCCGCCAAGTACCCGAAGCGTAGCAACCTCCCTCATCTCCATGAGTAGGCCACTCGACACTTCGGCATACCCGATAGTTTGTACACCCCCTCCATGGGTCTATCCTAGGAGCAAAAACAGTAAAAAGAAATTATACAATGACGGCTACAACCCCGACCCGGTTGTGCGGCCATACAAATAATTATTACATCAATTTACAAATTTACATGAATTGAAAGAAAAGAAAACTCTCGTCTCACAACCCCCGGCTATTCACCCGTGACAATCCAACATATTCATATACACATTCCAGCAACATTACAGATCACAGATTTGTATAACCCCCACTAATCGACATATAGAGGTTAGTAGACGTTCAATACAAATATCACATTACAGAAAAACCCATTAGCTTAAGTCTTTTAGAAGTTCGATCAAAAATACGGATTTTCGGGACCCCTAAAATAAAATTTTCGTTCTGGAAAATCTGGGCAGAAAACACATATACCAAAAATCCCAAAATACCCCTATGAGAATACTGTAGCAAAGAAAGAACAGAGAGGAGCCAAGTAGGCCGTGGAACCGCGGCAATAGCAAGCTATTGCCGCGGAACCGCGGCTCTTTAATGGGATCACTAGACCAAATTTCTACAGTATTCACAGAAAACCCTGAGTTGATTTTAGGTGTGAAAATAATCAACTTTTGAACAGTATAAAAATCGACAGAAACTTCGAATTTTGGGGTTCGTTTTCGGGACTTTTTCTTTGATCGATCTTCTAGTTACTTGCTAACATGTTAGATAGAGTTTACTAGGCTCTGATACCACTGTAAGTCCATGCTACCTCTCCTGGTACTTTCGGGCATGCGGAATTTGGTAAAAAACGATTTTTATAGAGGTGGTAACATAGACCTAAAACCCGGATCTTGGTTAAACATCTAACTAACAACCTAACTACGAGTTGCTAACTACTCGGTTAGGGGGTTATACCTTGCTTGTCTCGAACTCCTTCGTCTTCAAACTCCAATGGAGGTCCGGATCGGCTTCTTCCCGTCGTCTCCTTATGCCGAAGATAAATCGACCTGAAAGCTCCAACCTTTGGCTCCTTCTTCGTTCTTTGAAGAAACTAGTTCACTTGGTTTGCTAAACCTTGTGAACTAGAATGAGTAGAGAAGAGTTTGTATGGGATTTTATCTATGGTTCTTGATTCTCAACTCATGAGATATATGAACCATAGAGTCAAGAGAGGGAGCAAGAGGAAGAGGGTGAAAGCAAGAGCAAGAGAGCTCAAGAACAAGAGAGAGAATGAGCAAGAAAGAATGAGCAACTCTTTTGTCTTCCACCCTCTCATAATCCAAAGTCATCATAACTCATTATACCAAATCAAGTGTTATGTGATGGTTGAAGCAACCAAAACCATATCATTTCATGCACTCATTTTGCACAAATGAGCAAGCAAGCAAAAGTCTTTGCCATGAAATGATGGCTATGGTTATCATGATGGTCAACTAGTCAAGCCTAGTCAACCGGTCAACAAAGTCAACAAGTCAACAAAAGTAAACAAGTCAACAAAGTCAACAAAAGTCAATAACCATGTCACCATAATACTTAATTAATATAATAGTTAATCACATATCATATTCTCATTAGGGTTGAGCAAAAAGTCAAATAGTCAACGGTCAACTGTCAACAACCCTATTGAGAATCCGTTGCCTTTGCCTCCCTGTCAACTGTGCATACACACCCGCATCCGCGTTCCGAGGAACACGAATGCAAACTGGATAAATCCAATCCCAAAAGGTACACTAGGATCTTGTTTAAACCAAAGCCCGCTAGTGTAAACTGTCCGGACACTGTACGTGCACAAGTGCATGGATGTGACCGAACCCTGTCGCAAAACCATGCGACCTGTCGCAAAACCATGCGACCTGTCGCAAAACCATGCGACCTCTACTCTTTTGCCTAAAGGCGAAAAGGTTTCTGTGTGGGACTCTAAAGACTCGACACTACGCTGGCAGTGGGTTTAACCACAGACCACAAGCGGCACTAGCTGTGCGTAACGGTCCCCAGGTAATGCCGACAAGAAGACCGACGTGGCGAAACCCATCTGAACACCTACTGAGCCTGAGTGTGACATTCTCCGTACAGTCCGGTCTGTTCGTCTGATACATCGCATGGCAGGCCTAGGGGGTGTAAGTCCATGCTACCACTCCCGGTACTTTCGGGAATGCGGAATTTGGTAAATAACAATTTTTACGGAGGTGGTAACATGGACCTATAACCCGGATCTTGGTTAAACTTCTATCTAACATCCTAACTAAGAGTTTCTAGCTACTCGGTTAGGGGGTTATACCTAGCTTGTCTTGAACTCCTTCGTCTTCAAGCTCCGATGGTGGTCCGATGGCTCTTTCTCGTCGTCTCCGTACGCCGAAGATAGATCCACTTGAAAGCTCCAACCTTTAGCTCCTTCTTCGTTCTTTGAAGAAACTAGTTCACTTGGTTTGCTAAACCTAGTGAACTAGAATGAGTAGAGAAGATTTAGAATGGGATTTTATCTATGGTTCTTGATTCTCAACTCATGAGAGATATGAACCATAGATTAAAGAGAGGGAGCAAGAGCAAGAGGGTGAGAGCAAAATGGAGAGCTCAAGAACAAGAGAGAGAATGAGCAAGAAAGAATGAGGCTCTCTTTTTCCTCTCACCCTCTCATAATCCAAAGTAATCATAACTCATCATATCAATAAAAGTCTTATGTGATGGTTGAAGCAACCATAACATTATCATGTCATGCACTCATTTTACTCCAATGAGCAAGCAAGTAAAAGTCTTTGGCATGAAATGATAGCCAGGGTTATCATGATGGTCAACTAGTCAAGCCTAGTCAACCGGTCAACAAAGTCAACAAGTCAAAAAAAGTCAACAAGTCAACAAAGTCAACAAAAGTCAACAACCAAGTCACCATAATACTTAATTAATATAATAGTTAATCACATATCATATTCTCATTAGGGTTGAGCAAAAAGTCAAAAAGTCAGCGGTCAACTGTCAACAACCCTAATGAGAATCCGCTGTCTGTGCCTCCCTGTCAACTGTGCATACATACCCGCATCCGCGTTCCGAGGAACACGAATGCAAATTGGATAAATCCAATCCCATAAGGTACACTAGGATCTGGTTTAAACCAAAGCCCGCTAGTGTAAACTGTTCGGACACTGTACGTGCACAAGTGCACGGATGTGACCGAACCCTGTCGCAAAACCATGCGACCTGTCGCAATACCATGCGACCTTTACTCTTTTGCCTAAAGGCGAAAAGCTTTCTTTGTGGGACTCTAAAGACTCGACACTACGCTGGCAGTGGGTTTAACCACAGACCGCAAGCGGCACTAGCTGTGCGTAACGGTCCCCAGGTAATGCCGACAAGAAAACCGACGAGGAGAAACCCATCTGAACTCCTACTGAGCCTGAGTGTGACATTCTCCGTACAGTCCGGTCTGTTCGTCTGATACATCGCATGGCGGGCCTAGGGGGCGGTAAACGTCAGTCCCCCAATAGCGGTACAAGTCGTGCCGGAGCGAAGCCCAAAACACCCTGAGATAACACTGGAAACCTACCAGTATATCTCGTTTGCCCTGGCCAGGGACTACTCGTGTACTGGCTCTCCTAGACACAGCGCGATGTCAACCCCTAATAACGGGAGAGACGAATCCTGTCTAACCGTCACTGCCTCCAAGTGCTTCGGGACTGCACCCAACCACCACCTGTTTGCACGACTCCTTTGAGCCGTGGTAGGGTAGTGATCAAAGTACAGTGGGAACACACCCGAGGCGAAGCGACAGTGTCAAGTCAGCGGACTAAGCTGTACTCATGTCACCTGGGAACTGATAACTGACGATAGGTATAATACCAACTAGTCAGTTCCCGATGAGTCCTGTCCAGTGTACCCGTAACCTAACGGGCACCCGCATACTATCTCAAGTACGACGTACTGACGGCTGTGGGACAGACCGTCTCCCACACTGGGATGAGAAGCGCATGTGCTGGTCTACTCCGGAGTATCGATGCCCTGTCTCGATAGTCCTGCGACCAGGGACCTGCATAAGGATGTGCTTATAGATTACCCAGCCCCACTAGTGTGACGGCCATCACATCGCTGGTAATCAAGCAAAGATCCTAAGGGCTCCACTAATGTGTATAGGCGATATACAAAAATAAACACATGTACACATTGAAGTAGAAATAAACCAAGTAGCATACTACTATTTTGAGCAAGATTGTATATACAAGGTGAATATCCCAAACTTCCATTAAGTAATATACATACTAGTATGATACAGTAATGGCCACTAGGGCATATACACTAACAATCTCCCACTTGCACTAAGGCCATGTACTGGCGTATCGAAGACCTATCATCTCGATCAGCCGCTCGAACTGAGTCTGGGGTAGGGCCTTGGTGAATGGATCTGCAGTGTTGTCTTCTGAAGCGACTCTCCGAACCTCGATCTCCTGGCGATCCACGATCTCCCTGATCAGGTGATACCGCCTCAAGATGTGCCTGGATCTCTGATGGGACCTGGGTTCTTTTGCTAAAGCTATAGCCCCGTTGTTGTCGCAATACAGAGGTATTGGATCAACAATGGACGGAACCACCTGAAGTTCTTTCAAGAACTTCCTCATCCAGACAGCTTCTTTTGCGGCATCAGATGCAGCGATGTATTCCGCTTCCATCGTCGAGTCTGCAACGGTTTCTTGTTTGGAACTCTTCCAACACACCGCCCTTCCATTGAGGGTAAAGACAAAACCCGACATGGACTTGGAATCATCCTTGTCACTCTGGAAGCTGGAGTCAGCAAAGGCCTCGATCTGGAGGTCTTTTCCGCCATACACCAAGAACATCTCCTTAGTCCTTCTCAGATACTTGAGAATGTTCTTTACCGCTATCCAGTGTTTCTCCCCAGGGTTTGACTGATACCGGCTTACCACACTCAGTGCATAAGCTACATCGGTCTTGTACACAACATCGCATACATTATAGGGCCTACCGCAGAAGCGTAGGGTATAATAGACATGCGATCCCTCTCCAAATCCGTCTTGGGAGACATCTCTTTAGAGAGGGTGATCCCGTGACAAGCCGGTAGGTTACCGCGCTTGGAATCTTCCATACTGAATCTCTTCAGTATGGTGTCGATGTACCTGGACTGTGAAAATCCTAATATCCTCTTGGATCTGTCACGGTAGATCCGGATACCCAGAATGTACGAGGCATCACCCAGGTCTTTCATGGAGAACCTGTGTGACAAGAACCCCTTGACAGATTGTAGCATAGGAATGTCATTTCCTATTAAGAGAATGTCATCCACGTATAAAACGAGGAATACTACAGTTCTCGCTACAAATCTACTATAGATGCATGGTTCATCTGGATTTTTGATAAAGCCAAATTTTTTGACCGTCTCATCAAAGCAGATGTTCCAACTCCGCGATGCCTGCTTCAGTCCATAGATGGACTTAAGCAACTTGCACACTTTTCCGCTGCTCCCACTCTGAATGAAACCCTCTGGCTGGTCCATATAGACACACTCCTCTAAATTTCCATTTAGAAAAGCTGTCTTTACGTCCATCTGCCAACTCTCATAATCGTGGAAGGCAGCAATGGCAAGAAGGATCCGAATTGATTTCAGCATGGCTACTGGAGAAAAGGTTTCGTCATAGTCCAAGCCAGGTCTTTGACGAAAACCCTTTGCTACCAGCCTAGCTTTATAGGTCTCAACCTCTCCATCTACACCAATCTTCCTTTTGAAGATCCACTTGCATCCTACGGGTTTTACCCCGTCTGGAGCAATGTCCAACGTCCATACCTTGTTGGTGTACATGGACTCCATTTCGGTCCGCATTGCATCCAGCCATTTCACTGAGTCAACGCTCTGAACGGCCTGCTGGAAGCTAGTAGGCTCATCATAATCTATGATGCAATCCTCTCTATCCCCGTCTATGAGAAAACCGTAGTATCTCTTGGGCGGATGAGACTGCCTACTACTTCTGCGGAGCGGCGTAGGAATGTCCTGTTCTTCCGAACCTTCTGGTTCCACTAAACTTTCAGTAATAGTCCGTGGTTCTGGAATTTCTTCTAGTTATACTGTGCTCCCACTTATCTGGTTTTCCAAAAACTCAGTTTCCAAGAAGTAGGCATGACGAGAAACAAGAACTTTTTGTTCCTCTTCACAGTAGAAGAAATATCCTTTTGAGTTCTTTGGATACCCCACAAACTTGCACTGTACTGAGCGTGCCTCGAGCTTGTCCGCATGCTGCTTTTTGACAAAAGCCGGACATCCCCAAGTCTTAATGTGCTTAAGATAGGGTCTCTTCCCACACCACATTTCATATGGTGTAGAAGGCACAGTCTTAGTCGGAACTCGGTTCAAAAGGTACGCAGCTGATTCTAGCGCATACCCCCAGAATGATCGCGGTAACTCAGCGTTACCCATCATGGACCGTACCATATCCAATAGGGTGCGGTTCCGTCTCTCCGATACACCGTTATGTTGCGGGATGTAAGGAGGAGTAAGCTGAGAGAGAATTCCGTTCTCTTTTAAATAGTCCAGGAACTCGGCACTTAAGTATTCTCCACCTCGATCCGATCTTAGAATCTTAATACTTTTGCTGGTCTGTTTCTCTACTTCATTATTATACTCCTGGAATTTTCCAAAGGCCTCGGACTTATGTTTCATTAAGAAGACATAACCGTACCTTGAGAAGTCATCCGTAAAAGTAATGAAGTAAGAATGTCCGCTTCGGGCATGTGTAGACATTGGACCGCACATGTCACTGTGTACGAGTCCCAAGAGCTCGCTCGCTCTTACTCCATGTCCAGTAAACGGAGTCTTTGTCATCTTTCCTTTGAGACAGGATTGACAAGTGGCATACGACTGATATTCGAACGTATTCAAATACCCTTCTGTATGTAACTTTGTCAACCTTCTCTCATTGATGTGACCCAATCTACAATGCCATAAGAAAGTCTGATTTATTTTTGGAGACTTTCTTTTGTGTGTATTCTGGACATTAAAAATCTGTGGTTGGTTTAACACGTATATACCATTACTCAAAGTACCTGACCCAATCAAAACTTGATTAAGGTGAATGTTTACAACATTACTTACAAACGCAAATTCATAACCTTCTTTAGAAACTAAAGATACAGAAATGATATTACATGTTGCGTTGGGTACAAAGAAACAATTACGCAAAACCAAAACATGTCCATCTGACATTCCCAGGTGATAGTCCCCCACGGCTTTAGCATCAATGCTAGCTCCATTCGCAACTCTGAGGGTCATGTCACCTGCTTTCAAAACACTACGGTTTCTCAACGCCTGCAAAGAATTACAGATATGAGATCCTGATCCGGTATCCAATACCCAGGAAGTAGAGTTTATTGAAAGACAGTTTTCAATAACATACACACCTGAAGCTGAAGCTGCAACCTGCTTCAATTCCTGTGTTCTGGCATTCCAGGACCTGCAATCATTCTTCCAGTGTCCTTTCTTATGACAATAGAAGCATTCTTCCTTATCCACAAGCTTCCCCGCTATCTTTGTTTCTTTACCTTTTCCCTTCGTATCCACTTTACTAACACCGCCCCTTGGTTTGGCGGGGGCCTTCTTCTTCTTTCCCATGGCTTTTGCCTTGGACCTAGAAGAAGATGATCCTCCTACAAACAAAGTGGATGTATCCCTACCTTTCTGTAGGGTGCCCTCTGCGCTCCTCAGCATGTTGAGGAGCTCTGAAAGTTCAACCTCTTTTTCTTGTAGGTTGAAGTTCAGTATAAACTAGGCGTAAGTGGAAGGAAGGGACTGGAGAACTATATCCGTATATAGCTCACTCTCCAATGTGATCCCTAGGTCAGCGAGCTCCTCAATGTAGCCGATCATCTTTAGCACGTGCTCGGCTACTGATGATCTGACGGCCATTCTTGTCGAAAATAACTTTTTCGACGCTTCGTATCTTGCGATACGAGATTGCTCTCCATACAGTTCTTTTGTATGAAGCAATATGGATTCCATGTCCATATTCTCATGCCTCCTCTGATGTTCGTTGTCCATCGAGGCAAGCAGGAGGCACTTGGCCTTCGCGCTATCAATCTCCCAAGTCTTGCGGATTTCCTTATCCGCGACACTGGAAGTTGGACCAGGGACAGGGGGAGCTTTGGTGGTAAGAAGATACCCCAGCTTGTCATAAGTGATTGCTATCTTGACATTCCTGAGCCAATCTTTGTAGTTTGGCCCTGTCAGTTTGTTTTTATCTAGGAGTAACTTAAGTCCAGTCATGTTGATTGGTCGCTGCAATTTGGTGAGAAGAAGAAACACTCAGCATGATGCTCTTGCAAGTTTAGAGTGGTTTTTAGTTTGTCTAAACAGGATGGCTCCCACTGTTTCTCGAATCCCTCCTCAAACCATAAAGGAAGAATTAGTCAGGATCAATCCCACCGTACAATTCTTGCTTAACCGTTCAGCCAGGCCGGTGTCGGTACTTCGAGGGAGGTTTTCCAACGCTTTCGCGAAGTTCCTTAATTAAAGAACCTCTTTTCCCTGGGGGCGTAGCCCCGCTAACACCTTTCTAGGCACCTACTAGGTTTATAGCATTGATCGTTAAGTGAGAAATTTCCCGAGGAGTAGCATATACTCACAGTAGGATCGGGATCCAAATATCATCGCGTGAAGAAACTGAAGGAATCCTACCAGAATCATCACACTCCAAATGGTATGCAAATCTAGCAAGTTTCAGTACTTATGAAACTCTCGATGTGGATTTTTGCCCCATGCTCTTATGACCTTGACTTTGGCCAACAAATCATAAGTCACATGTCAAGTTCTACCCGTCGTTCTCCAGGTTAATTTGAATCCACCCGTACATACCCTTGACTTTGGCCAACAAGGCAGTACGACTGTTCCAAACCAACGCATCTATCTATGCTGCACATGAATACCTAATAGCTACCAATCACTATGCCTTGACTTTGGCCAACAAACACAGCTTGAATACTATTGACTATTCATGTGAAACGACAGAGGGCTACGAATGGTTTTGGCAAAACCGTGAACGTAGTGAACTTGATTTAGTCGATGGAACGAGATAGCTTTTAAATGGAGTGGCTCAAACTCCGTATTTTAAAAGTTTATTTTGAAAAGAACCGAGTGGTTTTTCGAAAGTGTTCCAACGACTTTAACTTGGTTTATTATCTTGCATTAGTTCTTTTAATGCGTGATATTCTTGCATTAGTTCTTTTAATGCGTCCCATCATTTAATCCTACCATTGCAGAAAACAACCAAAATATGACGTACGCTTATGCCATTCGCATTCGCCACTGGGCCCCGTCATTACCCGTTAGGTTACTTAACTAACGACAGAGCGGGGGCTGGGCTAGCGCGTCTGTAAAACATAAGCAACGCCTAAATAATATCATATATAGATATACTGCAATGATAAACATTTCAGATCACAGATAAATACATTGGATATACTAGGAATCTGTAATTTGTACGAGCCTGTAACAAAAACATATTACACGGTCGCGGTGAATAGCCAATACCCCACCCAAGACCCCTACGGGTGCGGCAAACTACCCGCCAAGTACCCGAAGCGTAGTAACCTCCCTCATCTCCATGAGTAGGCCACTCGACACTTCGGCATACCCGGTAGTTTATGCACCCCCTCCATGGGTCTATCCTAGGAGCAAAAACAGTAAAAAGAAATTATACAATGACGGCTACAACCCCGACCCGGTTGTGCGGCCATACAAATAATTATTACATCAATTTACAAATTTACATGAATTGCAAGAAAAGAAAACTCTCGTCTCACAACCCCCGGCTATTCACCCGCGACAATCCAACATATTTATATACACATTCCATCACATTACAGATCACAGATTTGTATAACCCCCACTAATCGACATATAGCGATTAGTAGACGTTCAATACAAATATCACATAACAGAAAACCCGTTAGCTTAAGTCTTTTAGAAGTTCGATCAAAAATACGGATTTTCGGGACCCCAAAAAGGAAATTTTCGTTCTGGAAAATCTGGGCAGAAAATATATGTTCCAAAAATCCCTAAATACCCCCAGAATAACACTGTACCAAAGATTGACCACGGCCGAGTCAACTCGGCCGCGGATCCGCGGTGGGAGCGTGCTCCCGCCGCGTTTCCGCGGCGCTTTGACTTGGTCGTGGGTCCATCTTTGGTGGTTATTCACAGAAAAGCCTGAGCCGATTTTAGGTGTTAAAATAATCAACTTTTGAACAGTAAAAAATTCGACAGAAACTTGAAATTCTTGGGGTTTGTTTCGGGACTTTTTCGTTGATCGATCTTCTAGTTACTTGCTAAGATGCTAGATATAGTTTAACTAGGCTCTGATACCACTGTAAGTCCATGCTACCTCTCCCAGTACTTTCGGGAATGCGGAATTTGGTAAATAACAATTTTTACGGAGGTGGTAACATGGACCTATAACCCGGATCTTGGTTAAACTTCTATCTAACATCCTAACTAAGAGTTTCTAGCTACTCGGTTAGGGGGTTATACCTAGCTTGTCTTGAACTCCTTCGTCTTCAAGCTCCGGTGGTGGTCCGATGGCTCTTTCTCGTCGTCTCCGTACGCCGAAGATAGATCCACTTGAAAGCTCCAACCTTTAGCTCCTTCTTCGTTCTTTGAAGAAACTAGTTCACTTGGTTTGCTAAACCTAGTGAACTAGAATGAGTAGAGAAGATTTAGAATGGGATTTTATCTATGGTTCTTGATTCTCAACTCATGAGAGATATGAACCATAGATTAAAGAGAGGGAGCAAGAGCAAGAGGGTGAGAGCAAAATGGAGAGCTCAAGAACAAGAGAGAGAATGAGCAAGAAAGAATGAGGCTCTCTTTTTCCTCTCACCCTCTCATAATCCAAAGTAATCATAACTCATCATATCAATAAAAGTCTTATGTGATGGTTGAAGCAACCATAACATTATCATGTCATGCACTCATTTTACTCCAATGAGCAAGCAAGTAAAAGTCTTTGGCATGAAATGATAGCCATGGTTATCATGATGGTCAACTAGTCAAGCCTAGTCAACCGGTCAACAAAGTCAACAAGTCAACAAAAGTCAACAAGTCAACAAAGTCAACAAAAGTCAACAACCAAGTCACCATAATACTTAATTAATATAATAGTTAATCACATATCATATTCTCATTAGGGTTGTGCAAAAAGTCAAAAAGTCAACGGTCAACTGTCAACAACCCTAATGAGAATCCGCTGTCTGTGCCTCCCTGTCAACTGTGCATACACACCCGCATCCGCGTTCCGAGGAACACGAATGCAAACTGGATAAATCCAATCCCATAAGGTACACTAGGATCTGGCTTAAACCAAAGCCCGCTAGTGTAAACTGTCCGGACACTGTACGTGCACAAGTGCACGGATGTGACCGAACCCTGTCGCAAAACCATGCGACCTGTCGCAATACCATGCGACCTCTACTCTTTTGCCTAAAGGCGAAACGCTTTCTGTGTGGGAATCTAAAGACTCGACACTACGCTGGCAATGGGTTGAACCATAGACCGCAAGCGGCACTAGCTGTGCGTAACGGTCCCCAGGTAATGCCGACAAGAAGACCGACGAGGCGAAACCCATCTGAACTCCTACTGAGCCTGAGTGTGACATTCTCCGTACAGTCCGGTCTGTTCGTCTGATACATCGCATGGCGGGCCTAGGGGGCGGTAAACGTCAGTCCCCCAATAGCGGTACAAGTCGTGCCGGAGCGAAGCCCAAAACACCCTGAGATAACACTGGAAACCTACCAGTATATCTCGTTTGACCTGGCCAGGGACTACTCGTGTAATGGCTCTCCTAGACACAACGCGATGTCAACCCCCAATACCGGGAGAGACGAATCCTGTCTAACCGTCACTGCCTCCAAGTGCTTCGGGACTGCACCCAACCACCACCTGTTTGCACGACTCCTTTGAGCCGTGGTAGGGTAGTGATCAAAGTACAGTGGGAACACACCCGAGGCGAAGCGACAGTGTCAAGTCAGCGGACTAAGCTGTACTCATGTCACCTGGGAACTGATAACTGACGATAGGTATAATACCAACTAGTCAGTTCCCGACGAGTCCTGTCCAGTGTACCCGTAACCTAACGGGCACCCGCATACTATCTCAAGTACGACGTACTGACGGCTGTGGGACAGACCGTCTCCCACACTGGGATGAGAAGCGCATGCGCTGGTCTACTCCGGAGTATCGATGCCTTGTCTCGATAGTCCTGCGACCAGGGACCTGCATAAGGATGTGCTTATAGATTACCCAGCCCCACTAGTGTGACGGCCATCACATCGCAGGTAATCAAGCAAAGATCCTAAGGGCTCCACTAATGTGTATAGGCGATATACAAAAATAAACACATGTACACATTGAAGTAGAAATAAACCAAGTAGCATACTACTATTTTGAGCAAGATTGTATATACAAGGTGAATATCCCAAACTTCCATTAAGTAATATACATACTAGTATGATACAGTAATGGCCTCTAGGGCATATACACTAACAGGGGGCGGTAAACGTCAGTCCCCCAATAGCGGTACAAGTCGTGCCGGAGCGAAGCCCAAAACACCTTGAGATAACACTGGAAGCCTACCAGTATATCTCGTTTGCCCTGGCCAGGGACTACTCGTGTAATGGCTCTCCTAGACACAGTGCGATGTCAACCCCCAATACCGGGAGAGACGAATCCTGTCTAACCGTCACTGCCTCCAAGTGCTTCGGGACTGCACCCAACCACTACCTGTTTGCACGGCTCCTTTGAGCCGTGGTAGGGTAGTAATCAAAGTGCAGTGGGAATACACTCGAGGCGAAGTGACAGTGTCAAGTTAGCGGACTAAGCTGTACTCATGTCACCTGGGAACTGATAACTGACGATAGGCATAATACCAACTAGTCAGTTCCCGACGAGTCCTGTCCAGTGTACCCGTAACCTAACGAGCACCCGCATACTATCTCAAGTATGACGTACTGACGGCTGTGGGACAGACCGTCTCCCATACTGGGATGAGAAGCGCATGCGCTGGTCTACTCCGGAGTATCGATGCCCTGTCTCGATAGTCCTGCGACCAGGGACCTGCAAAAGGATGTGCTTATAGATTACCCAGCCCCACTAGTGTGACGGCCATCACATCGCTGGTAATCAAGCAAAGATCCTAAGGGCTCCACTAATGTGTATATGCGATATACAAAAATAAACACATGTACACATTGAAGTAGAAACAAACCAAGTAGCATACTACTATATTGAGCAAGATTGTTTATACAAGGTGAATATCCCAAGCTTCCATTAAGTAATATACAAACTAGTATGATACAGTAATGGCCTCTAGGGTATATACACTAACATAAGCATATGATGTGATTGATTTAGGGTAGTCGTGCGACCTTGTTGATCTCTGCCAAGGGTCGTGCGGGTGGGTTTGCTTCAATCAGGAAATGACGGGTTGAACTTGACTAGCAGCCTATGGTTTGTTGACCTCTGTCAAGGTCATAGGACGTTAGGGGTAAAATATTATTGGGAATTTCAAGTGTTGAAATTTGCAATGAGATTGCATACCTTCTATGAGATAGTTGGATCCCGATACCCGCTGCGAGTAAGAGTTACTCCTGGGAGAGTTTTACACATTACAATTAGCCGATCAAGTAGGTGTCTAGAAAGGTGTTAACGGGGTTACGCCTCTGGGAAAATGAGGTTTACATTAATTAGGTTCGTGCGACAGCACGGGGGACCTCCCTCAAAGTACCGACACTGGCCTGGCTGAAAGATTGGCGAACTTGTAGCGTGTAATTAATCCCGGCTAGTCTTTCATTTTAGGGTTTGAAGGAAGATTTGATTAAAACAGTGGGAGACATCCTGATTAGATATATTAGATAACCAATCTAATCTTGCAAGAGTATACGCTGAGTATTTTCTTCTCTCTCTCTCCTGGTAGCGACCATATCACGCCTTAATCAAGATAATAATACGGATATATTGACCGAACCCGCTTGTTATACTGAGCTGGGGAACGTTGATCCCGCTCCAACTTATAATTGTTATAAGACAGAGCAGGAAATTGGGGAATACCAGAATTCCCGTGCCGCCCAAACGAAGAAAGTGCATGCTGATGCATCATCTTCGGGTGTGTTCATTACATAGAACTATTTCTCAGTATCCTTTACGTCCTGGGTATGAGATACCGGATCAGGATCCCGCATATGTAATCTATTACATGGGCTACTGATAGGTATAGAACTGAGAACGGGTGGTAAGTTTCATGAGACAGAAAACGGTGCAAATATTGCAGCCAAGTCTGTTGGTCACTATCACCTTGTATTACCAGAATACATTAATTCTGAACAAATATTATTAGATACCGAACCTGATATACAACATCATATCTTTTTCTTTATTAGTAAAGAAGGATATAATTTTGTATTGTTGGATAATGTTTTGAACATTTCCTATATCAAGAGTTGATCGGTTCAGGCACGTTATCTAAAAGCATTGACGTTCTAAATCAAACTAAAGTTCTTAGTATACAGAACACACACAAGAGGAAGAGTTCAAAAATGAACGCATCCTTCTTGAGGTATTGTAGACTAGGTCATATCAATGTGACCCGACTAGCTGAAGTTACATATAGATGCATATTTAAATTAGTTTGAATTTACATCTTGTGAAACTTGCCGGTCATGTCACAGGGATAAGATGACCATAGCTCCGTTTATTGGAAACAGAGAAAGAGTTAGTGAACTCTTGGGATTGATACATGATGATGTATGTTAGTCCCCTGTCTACACATGCCAAGACCGGTTCTTTGTACTTCATTACATTCTCTGATAATCTCTCAAGATTCAGAAATATGTTCCTGTTGAAACACAAGTCCGAACCTTTTGAGATATTCACAGAATGTAAGTTAGAAGTAGAGAACCAAAATACGGGTATAAGTATTATGTCCTTTGATGTGATCAAGGAGGAGAATACTTGAGCATGGAATTCCTGGACTATTATAAAGGAGAATGAGATTCTTTCTCAGCATTACTCCTCTGTATACACCACAGCACGTCGGTGTATCGGGGCGGAGCAATAGCACCCTATGTGATATGGTGTGCTCTATGATGAGTACTACTGAGTTTCCTATTTCCTTTTGGGAGTTTTGAACTTGAGAAGTTGCATACCTATTGAATAGGGTTCAAATCAAATCAGTTACCTACCACTTCATATGTGATATGGAATGGGAAGAGCCCATATCTAAAGTTTGTTAAGATTTGGGGTTGTCCGGCCTATTTCTGAAAAGCAAAATCCGGACAAGCTCGAGGTAAAGTCAGATCTGTGGAAGTTTATTGGATATCCAAAGCATTCGCAAGGGAATATCTTCTACCAAACCGAGAAACAAAAGTGTTTTATTTCTCAACATGCCACTTTTGTGAAAGGGAATTTCATGTGAAGAAATTACTGGGCATGAGGTAGAATTGGAAGGAGTTCCAGCTAAACAAACTACAGCAGATGATTTGGTAGAACCAAAGGATTCAATAGTTTCCAACGAACCTCAGCCTCTCCGCCGATCCAGTAGAGTTCCTCACCCACCTAAGAGATACTTCGGTTTCTCTATGACAGTGGGAGCGAGGATTGCATCATGAGATGATGACCCAACTAGTTTCGAGCTGGCCATCAGGAGTGTGAATCTGTAAGAATGGCTGTATGCTTATCGATCTGAGATGGAATCCTTATACACCAACAAAGTATGGACTTTGGTTTCTTTATCTGAAGGGTTAAATTCCCATCAGGAGCAAGTATATCTTAAGAAGATTACTTGGTGTACATGGAAAAGTTGAGACTTTAAAAGCTATGCTTAAGTCCATCCAGATCCTACTTGCCACGGCTACATACCATGACTACGATATCTGGTGGTTGGGTGTCATGACTGCTTTTTCTAAATGATGTTTTAGAAAAGAGCGTCTATAAGTACACAGCCAGAGGGCTTCGTAGACAGTGGAAGCAGCGGAAATGTGTGCAAGATGATTTATAGGATAAAGTAGGCATCGCAGAGTTGGAACATCTTTTTTGATGTGGTAGTCAAAGAGTTTGACTTCATTAAAATGGTAGATGAACCTTGTATATACAAAAAGGTAGTAGGGAGTATGGTGGTGATCCTCGTAGAGTACGCGGATGACATACTCTTGATAGGGAAGGAGTTTCCTATGCCACGCTCGGTCAATCTCCGCTTATCACAAGGATTCTCCATATAGGATCAAAGTGATACCTCCTAAATCCTGGGTTTTGGATCTATGAGATAGATCTAATTGGATGTTAGGATTCTCACTAGTTGTAGTGACATGGTATCAATCGATCCTGGGGAGAATCACTGGAAAGGTTCCAAGGTGATAAGGACGACTGAATGTCAGTCGCATGCATTGTCTTTACCCTCAGTGGAGGGACGGTATGTTGGAAGAGTTCCAAGCTAGATACCGTGACATACTAGATGATTAAATGCAAGATACATCGTTACCAAAGATGCTACCAAAGAGGCAGTCTGGATATATATAAGTTCATGAGATGAACTTCGTTCCTACCATTGTGTGACAATGGAGTTGTGGCTTTAGCCAAGGAACTACCGTCCCATCAGAAATCCAGATATAATTCTTACGCAGTATCACTTGATCATGGAGATGGTTGATCTCCAGGGAGATCGAGGTTAGTGGAGTAGACACAGAAGACAACAGCGCGGATCCACTCACAAAGGCCTTTTTCCCAATAGAGACATTTATGGGATGGTTGAGTATGAGATACTTCAACCGCAGCTAATTGTTGGGTATGTGATACCACAACAGATGGCCCTAGTGCAAGTGGGAGATTGTTAGTTATATGTATGCCCTAGAGGCCATTACTGTACATACGATGTATATTGTAGTGGATTCTTGGACATATATAGGGAGGACTTTCTTGCTCGACATGATAGTATGCTATCTGGTTGTACTTTATCTTAACATGTACTCTGATTGTCTCTATGTTACATGTTGATAAAGCCCTTAGGATATGTACTCGACTACTGGGACTATGATGAGATCATACTAGTGGGGCCACGGTAGTCGACGAGTACATCCTATAACTGTTCCTAGTCGAGGGTGTATCGAGACAGGGCATCGATATACCAGAGTAGACTAGCGTATACGCATCTTGACCCATATGATGGGCGATGGATGATCCCATATCCATCGGTGTTTGACATCAAGGATGGTGTACGGGTGCTCAGTAGAGACTGGGTACACTGGACGGACTCGCCGAGAACTCCCAGATGGTATTATACCTCACGTCAGATGGCAGTTCTCCGGTGACACTGGTACAGAGTAGTCTGTTGACCCGAGATCGTCATAGAGTCTTGTGTGATTCCCACTATGCTTTGATTTCCATCATACCACGTCCAAGAGGGCATGCAAAAAGGTGGCTTTTGGGTACAGTCCCGAATCACATGGAGGCAATGAGCGATAGGAGGGGATTCGCCTCTCCCGGTATAGGGAGTTGATGTTGTGCTGTGTTCGATTGGCTATAACCGGAAATCCCTGGCCAGGGTTGCTGAGATTTACTGGTATGTGTTATCAGTAGTTTCTCGAACTGTTATAGACCTCAAATCGACACGACTTATCAAGCTACTGGGGTCTGACGTTTACCACCCCTAGGCGAGATATGCGACATATCAGACGACGAGACTGGACTGTACGAGAGTGTTCCTGTTTGGATTCACAGGAGAATGTACAGGCTTGCTTGTTGATCTTCTGAGCGCTCAATACCTGGGTGGCTGTTACGTTTAGCTGACCGCTTGCAGCTTGTGGGTGTTTGATATGATCATCACGTACTGCCGGCGTATTGACGATTCTTTAGAGTCCTACACAGAGGTTTCTTGGCTCAGGCAAAACGGAGTAGGAGCACATATGTGATATGTGCAGGACCGAGGATAATGCGGTATATGATACTGTATTGGATTCTCGCGATATGAGATATCGGCCGGGTATATGTGATATAGCCGGGTCATTATATTAGTCGGTTATATGCGATATAGCCGGATTGTCGGATCAAGATTTGATTCGATAATTTAATGTATAATAATATATATGATATATTAAATTACATTAACAAATATTAGCTCACTAAAAGATTCATTTTCTTACGGGATAATACATTGATATATATGCGATATATGTTAATTGTATTATTTTCTATTGTTACAAAATATATTGTATATGTGATATATAATATTGTAACATGTCAGGGTTTCAAATTTAACATTGGATTAGGGTTTAAACTTGGTTAGGGTTTGGATTAGGGTTAGCTTTTGCATGAAACTTCCATGAAGCTTCATGAAGCTTTGACTTTGTGGTTGCTTGATATTATTTGTGAGATATTATGTTAACCCAATCCAAACCATAAACCCTAGTTAACTCTATACAAGGGTTAACTCTCTCATGATTAACCCTTGGTTAGATTTGTAACCACTACAATAATTCATTGTTCATCACAAAAGGATTATGTTTATCTTCTTCATTCTTCTTCTTCATGCTTGAGTTCCTTCATGAAAAAGCTTTCTTTTGTGATGAAAGTGAGTGAGAAAAAGATGTTAAATGAAAGCAAAAATCCTACTTCATCATCCTCATCTATCCTTTCCATTTAGATGAGGGTGTTCACTTCATATTATGAGTGTTAGCTTGTGTTATCGAAACTTCAAGGTAGATCATCTTGGTATCGAAGATCGGAAGCAAAGGTTGCATCATTCTCTTCGTGAAGCCTCTCGAGAGTCCAAAACACGATGATCGCAGTGAAGGGACCTCAACACAGAGCTTAAGAAGTGAAGGACCGGATCTACAAAGGTTGTAATCCCTCTCACTTAGTGTTAAAGCGTTTAACATGCTAGTTTTCGCCTAAACCCTAGTTTAAAGATCCGGCTTCGGGTTGTTCGGCACGGCTAATTTTTAATCGGGCATGGTTGATGCCTAGTAGACCCTTGTGCGTGTGCCTAGCAATCCTACAGCTATGAGAGAAGCATAAGAGCCGTCCTCAATCCCAGATAATATGCGTCCGAGATGCAGGAATATTTCAAAAGGTGCGGATGCCGGTTATATCAAATGGAGTCCGAAGCAAAGTTTTATGAAGGGCTATGGCATCCGCCTCAGGTCCGAGCACTCATCGATGGAAGAATTCCAGATAGACGGGGCATAGGTTTCATCCAGCCTGATTCCAAGGCATGCTACATGATCCATGTTGGTGAAGCCAGCGAAAGTTCAAATGATGTTGACGAGCTAGCCGAGCCAGAAGAAGCTCCTTAAGAGCTCGAAGATGGCGGACAAGCAACCTTTGACGAGCTAACCGAGATTGACTTAGGAATGCCCGATAATCCAAGGCCGACCTATATTAGCTCACTCTTGACAGAGGAAATGGAAGAGAAGATAATCGCCCTTCTGCATGAGGTCGTCGACTGCTTCGCGCGGACGTACAAAGAAATGCCTAGCCTTTCCCCTAAAGTGGCCGTGCATAAACTGGCTATATCTCATGATGCTAAGCCAGTCAAACAAGCTCCTCGAAGAATGAGAAGGGAACGGGAAGAAAAGTTCATCGAGGAAACCAAGAAACTCATCGATGCCGGTTTCATTAGGGAAGAGAAATATGCGGACTGGATCGCATGCATAGTTCGAGTGAAGAAGAAAAATCGGCAGATCCGAGTTTGTGTCGATTTCAGGGACTTCAACAAGGCATATCCTAAAGAGGACTTCCTGCTACCGGTCATGGAAATGATGGTCGATGATACCTCAAATTATGAGCTGTTCACCTTTATGGATGGCTCGTATGGATATAATCAGATCAAGATGTCGCCTGAGGATGAGAAACACACATCATTTCGAACCCCGATAGGAATATACTGCTACAAAGTGATGCCGTTCGGACTGAAAAATGCAGGTACTACATATCAAAGAGCAATGACCAATATCTTTGATGACCTAATCCATAAAGTCATCGAATGCTATGTTGATGATCTGGTCGTCAAGACTAAAGCCAAGGCCAACCACATCCAAGATCTTACGACCGTTCTCACCAGACTGAGGGAATATGATCTTAAGATGAATCCTCTAAAGTGCGCTTTTGGCGTGTCATCGGGAAAATTCCTGGGCTTCATAGTCCGCCATCGAGGGATCGAAGTTGACCCATCAAAGATAAAGGCCATCATGGAGATGCCCCTTCTAAAAAGTCTGACGCGGCTTAGATCTTTTCAAGGCAAGCTTGCTTATATACGAAGGTTTATCTCAAATTCATCGGGGAGATGTAAGCCCTTCTCAATGCCCATGAAGAAAGGAGCTCCTTTTGTCTGGGATGCCGAATGTCAAGAAGCGTTCGAAAGCATCAAACAGTACTTGTTTCACCCTCCGGTGCTTGCTGCTCCTATTCCAAACAAATTCTTTATAATGTCGCGCTAGATGAGTCACTCGGTGCGCTCCTTGCCCAGAATAATGAGGAGGGAAAAGAAAATGCCCTCTACTACCTCAGTCGAACTTTAGTCGGGGCGGAACACAATTATTCCCCGATCGAAAAGCAATGCCTGGCTCTGATATTCGCTGTGAAGAAGCTGAGGCACCATCTGCTTGCTCATCGGGTTATGTTGATCTCCAAGGTCGACCCGCTCAAATACTTAATGACCAAACCAAAGCCTAGCCGGTAGAATGGCGAGATGGGCTGTCATGCTGCTTGAATTTGACATAATTTATACACCTCAGAAAGCAGTAAAAGGGCAAGCTCTTGCAAACTTCCTTGCTGTTCATCCCGTATCAGAGGGGTCACCGCTCAATTGCGAGTTACCCGACGAACAAGTGCTGCACCTTGAGGAAGATGAGCCATGTTGGGAGCTCTACTTTGATGGAGCCTCATCAATAAGGAGCTCCGGCAAATCAAGCATCCCACAGATAAAAGCAGGGATAGGATTGGTGTTCATCACGCCATCGATGGGAATCCTACGACGTTCTTTTGCTCTCACCGAGCCTCGCACAAAAAATGAGGCTGAGTATGAAGCTCTGATAACTGGTTTGGAGATCACCATAGAAATGGAAATCCTTCGGCTACGAGTCTACGGTGATTCCCAGCTTGTCTTCAACCAAGTAAGCGGCGACTATAAGATATACAAACCCGAGTTAGCTCGATATAGGAGCCGAGCGGTGGAACTCATGAAACGGTTCACTCACATTGAACTAATGAGAGTCCTTAGCGCGTTGAATGGAAAAGCCGACATACTCGCTCGCCTAGCAAATGAGCTAGCCGATCCTGACATGGATGAAATTCTAATAACAGTGAGAAGCCGGCAAATTCTTCCTCCAGTCTCTTTGGTGAAGAAGAAAGCGAAGAACAAGAGAACAATCCTGCCGAAGAAGCTTCGATCATTCAAGACGAGCACGTTTGGAGGGAACCCTTCATAGAGCACCTCCGATACGACAAGCTGCCCGAAGAAAAATCTGCGAGGATTCAGCTGAAGAAGAGAGCTCTCTGATATGTGTTTGTAAATAATACGCTATACCGCAGATCATATGACCAACTCTGGCTCAAGTGCCTATCATCGGCCGAAGCCCAAAAAGTCATGAAAGAAGTTCACTCAGGCGTCTGCGGGGCTCACCAGTCCGGCCCCAAAGTGTGTCTTCAGATCAAACGACTTGGATATTACTGGCCCACCATGATAAGAGATTGCGAAGAGCATGCAAAGAAATGCCATTTTTCCCAATTTATGGTGATTTCATTCATAAGCATCCCAATCCATTGCATCCTACGGTGACGTCGTGGCCCTTCGAAGTTTGGGGCACCGACATAGTTGGTCCAATTGATCCTCCGTCATCCAAAGGCCACCGGTTCATATTGGCTGCAACATACTACTTCTCAAGATGGGCTGAAGCTGTCCCGCTAAAAGAAGTCAAGACAAAAGATATTCTGACATTCTTCCGGCATAATATTCTATACCGCTTCGGTACACCGAAAATAATCATTTCTGACAACGGGCCTTCTTTCAAGAGCTTCAAAGTCTCAAGGTTCGCTACTCAGCACAAGATAGACTGGAGATATTCCTCCATCTATAACCCAAGAGCCAATGGGCTAGCCGAAGCCTTCAATAAGACTCTATGCAAGCTCCTGAGGAAAAATGTTTCAGCCAACAAGAGAAATTGGAATCTCAAGCTTCACGAGGCGTTGTGGGCATATCGTACCACGTACCGTACTCCAACTCATTCCACTCCATACTCATTACTCTTCAGAGTGGAGGCGATCCTCCCCCTCGAAGTCGAAGTTCCAAGCTTAAGAATGGCCGTTCAGCACGAGTTGACGGAGGAGGAAAATATGCTCCTTCGGCTCGAAGAGCTTGACGCCCTCGAAGAAAAGAGGCTTGCAGTACAGCAAAACCTGGAGCTGTACCGAGCCCAAATGTCACGGGCCTATGACAAGATGACTCGTCTCCGTGCTTTCATGAAAGGCGAATTGGTGTTGGTTCTCAAAAGACCGATCATCCCCAATCGACATGCCAAGAGAAAATTCGAGCCAAACTGAGAAGGACCATACGTCATCGAGAAAGTCTTCGACGGAGGATCCTACCAACTAATAAGTGCTGAGGGAGAAAGGCCCATGCCACCCATCAATGGCCGATATCTCAAGAAATACTACGCATGAATGCTCCAAGTCGCAGGAGAATTGAGCACACCGGCCCTACGGTCTGGATCATACATCCTGCAAAACCGTATACAATCCAGGGGCGTAAACGACCCCTATCTCTCCCAAAGTCCTACCGGCGAGACTACATTTAAAGTCCCACCGGCCTAAAAAAACGGTATGTCCACAAGCAAAACGGGCACGGATGAAAACCCGAAAGGGCGCAAACTCGTGAAAAGAGATAAAATGCACTCGCAAAGTCCTCTCGACCTTGTGAGGAGAAAATTCCTGCGTGAGATCCTTACGACTCACAAAGGAGCGACACACTTAGGAATCCTCACGATTCCTAAGGAGAACATACACCTGCGAGATCCTCTCGACTCGTCAGGAGAAAATGCTTTTATGAGACCCTTACGGCTCATAAAATTGAAAATCCTCAGGTGATAGGGATCTAAACCTGTCTCCTGAGCCATCGCTCCCCAACGGGAAAGGGCAAATGATGAGTCACTCCGGGCATTTCGCTTCAGTGTTAGCGGTGCTGATGCCGACCCAAAAACCAAATCCTAAGTCCTCCTGGGGCAAATGATGAGTTGCTCCTGGCATTATTCCAGTGCAGCAATACTGATGCCAAACAAGATCCAAATTCCAAGTCCCCAAACGGCGAATGATGAGTCGCTCCTGATATCATATTCCAGTGCAGCGATGCAGACACCAACCAAAATCCAATCTCCCAAAATTCTCCCAGCCCTACGGTTGGTCCCCAAGCTGACTACCGTATACAATCCACGGGCTCAAATAATTCGCATGATACCCATGCCCCACCGCAACCACCAGTTACGCGGCTGGTCTCCGCGAATTATGTTCCATTTGGGAAGACCCACTCATGTGTCCTCACGATACATGAGGAGAACAAACTTACGAGATCCTCATGACTCGTAAGAAAACACCTTCGTGGGATCCTTACGACTCACAAAAGAAAAACACACTTGGGAGTCCCCACGACTCCTAAGGAGAAAGTACACCTACGAGATCCTTTCGACTCGTAGGGAGAAAATGCTTTTATGGGACCCTTATGGCTCATAAAATTGAAAAGCCTTAGGTGATAGGGACTTAAACCTTTCTCTTAAGCCATCGCTCCCCAACAGGAAAAGGCAAATGATGAATTTCTCCTGGCACATGTGCTTCAGTGTTAACAACGCTGATGCCTACCCTAACCCCAAAATTCCAAACTCCAACCAATAGACCCCTTAGTCTTTAAACTGGGAATAGATGACCTCTAAGTCATTAAACTGGGAACATATGACCCCCCTAAGTCGTTAAACTGGAAACGAGGGAAATCTCCTCATGGCAAATGATGATTCGCTCCTTGTACCATATTCCAGTGCAGCAATGTTGATACCAAACCAAAACCAAAATCCCCAAATCCTGTCATGGCAGATGATGATTCGCTCCTGGTACCATATTCCAGTATAACGATGCTGATGTCAACCTAAATCATATCAAGTCAGCAAGACAACCAACGACCTCCCTGGCAGAATCAAGCTCAACCTCGGAAACAAGCCAAATCCCGACACCGCGGAAAGCGGAGCAAGTCAAATCGAATTCTGACACCGCAAGAAGCGGAGCAAGCCAAATCAAGCATCGACCGTCCGCGTCACTAAAAGGGCAGCACCGACCGTCCACATCGCTAAAATGGTAGCACCGACCGTCCAAATCGCAAAAAGGGCAGAACCGACCGTCCAAGTCGCTAAAAGGGCAGCACCGACCGTCCACATCGCTAAAATGGCAGCACCGACCGTCCAAGTCGCGAAAAGAGCATAACCGACTGTCTAAGTCGCTAAACGGGCAGCGCCGACCGTCCACGTCGCTAAACGGGCAGCACCGACCGTCCACGTCACTAAAATGGCAGCACCGACCGTCCAAGTCGCTAAAAAGGCAGCACCGACCATCCAAGTCGCAAAAAGGGCAGCACCGACCAACCAAATTGCTAAAAGGGCAGCACCGACCGTCCAAGTCGCAAAAAGGGCAGCACCGACCGTTCAAGTCGCAAAAAGGGCAGAACCGACCGTCTAAGTCGCAAAATGGCAGTACCAACCGTCCAAGTCGCAAAAAGGGCAGAACCGACCATCCACGTCGCTAAAATGGCGGAAACGACCTCCACGTCTTCAAAACGGGAACCAAATTAAATCAACCTCCACGCGAAAGAAGGTCCATCAATTTCATGCACACAACCATATATGTGGTGTGCATTTATTGATGGAGGGCAATTTGTTGGGGTAAAAATTTACACCCCGGTTGACCAAGTCAAAATCGAAGTTAACCCCAAGCCAAGTGGGCTAATGCTCGGGTCGAGCCCGAACATGAAGCCGCCGGCCTCCCTCATGCCAAAATAAAAGTTTTGTAATAAATAATTTTGGTGTATTTTTTTTATGAATAAATGTAAGAAAAATGGGCATAAAGCCAAATTTTTGTAAAGCCCATGGCTTATGTGCAAAAAGAAATAGCACATGAGGCATGGGATGAGCAAAATGTCATTTTGTAAAGCCCAACAGGCTATATGTAAAGTGTGTAGCCTAGAAAGGCAAACATGATGAAAATATCGCCAACAACCTTTTCATTCTCTAAAACCTCTAGGGTTTTTGTGCCTCCTTCTCCTTCCTCAAGGTTCTAAACCTTCTCCTTTTCTTTGAATTAAATTAAGAGTTTAACTCTTCCTCTTCCAAAAATAAATAGTTTTGCACCACAAAACCCCCAAAAGGGAGATCGGGTCTTCCATCAGATCTTTAAAAGGAGAGATTTTTAAAATCTTGCCCCTCTTGTTCTCCAAGATCCGGCCAACAAAAGAGGAAGAAGGAGACTCAACTCCAAAGATCCCATTTTGGGAAAGATCCAAGGCTCAAGGGAGAAGAAAGGGGTCCCCTTGAGCATTTACAAAGATTCTTGGAGTTTAACTCCACAAATCAAAGTTTTAAGGAGTTTAACTCCATAAAAATAAACAAACAATAATAATAATTTTTTTAAGGAGTTTAACTCCATTAGTAAATAGGAGTACAACTCCCAGTATGGGGGGCTAAGCCCCCCCCCCCCCTTTTTTGCTGGCGCCTTGTCCCCAGCGACCGCGTGCCAGGCACGTGAGGCGCTGGCGCCTTGCGCCCAGCGCCCGCGTGCCATGCATGTGAGGCGCTGGCGCCTTCTCCCACGCGTCCTTTGGATGCATTTTCCCTTTATGTATATATATATGTATATATATATATGTATATCTATATATATGTATATATATATATATGTATATGTACACACACTATCCCCCTTAGAAAAAAATTTCTAACGGGGCGCTGTCCTACACCCCGTAAGGGGGCTGCTAGCCCCCTTGAACCCCAGCCCGCTATCCAGGTAGCGGGACCCCCGTAAAAACTCTGCAGGGCCCCCAATATATCCAAAATCCCTTCAAAACACAACACTGCATATTGAGTTCTCATGACCAGTTTGACCCGTCGATCGGAGGTTCTCTCGCTCCAAAGGCGAGGGGTAATTAACGGCAGCTTAGTCTGCGGCTGCCGAAGATTCGGATACCCACAATCAATAAACCCCCCGCCTGCCCTGGGTAGGGCGAATCTGTAGTACGCCTGACAAGCGTGCGTATTCCCATCTCAATGGGGTGACGAAAAACACCCTACAAGCCGGACACGCTACAAAGGGTTAGCATCTCTGAACTTTTCTTTATACTCTTTAGTTTAGATAGAAACTAGTGCTTGGACGATTTTGGCATATGGTCGATCGTGCTCCAATAGGACTTTTGTTTTCCGACCAGTCCGGCTTCTACTGCTCGCACGCGCCGGGTGAGCCCGTCCTTACAGTGGTATCAGAGCCAACCAAGCACTAGGACTAGCTTTGGCGATATTTTAGTTTCAATCGATAATTTTCCAATTCCGATTTCCTAGTTTAGACCCTTTCTCTGTCTGAATTTCAAAAGTCTTTTAAAAATTGTTAAACAATTGCAGAATGTTGATTTTGATGTGAAAATGACATGGGAGAAAAATGGGGGGGTTTGTGCAGTTTAGACCGGTGGTAACGGGTCAGTTGGGTTCCTTAACACTCTCACTAGGTTTTATAAGGCATCGGGTATGAAATTTTAAAAAACTCTAGATAGCAAAGTAACCCAAACCAAGGATCTAACTAGAGAATTAGGTTTTAACTAAACAAGTAAAACAACTTTACTCTAAGTGAGCAAGGAATACAACCTTTGTATACCGGTCCTTCACTTCTAAAGTTCCGTGTAGTAGTCCCTTAGCTCCAAGTGGTGGTCTCCCGGACTCTCATTAGGCTACAGTAGGCGAAAGGAACAAGCTTGCTTAAAGATCTTCGAGGCCGAAAACGATCTACGTCGAGGAATCTCCAACTCAAGCTACCTCTTCACTAATTGAGAATTAGTGAAGCAAACAACCTATACTAAATGGATACTTTGGTATAGATTGATGAAGTAGGAATTTTGCTCACTTTAGAATTATTTTTCTCTCTCTCTTTTTTCACCTCAAGAAAACCTAGAGAGCTAAATTGAGATGAAGAAGAAGATGAAGTGGTGAATAATGGTAACCATGGATAAGAAAATATCATAAATTATATTTGTAGAGATTTAACCATGGCTAAAGATAATGGTTGGGTTAATAAATATCTAGAGTAAAACAAAATTAGTGGACTAAGTCAATGGTTTCCACAAGCTTCTACAAGCATCCAACCCATGACAATTTCCACCTAATTTTGTTTATTCCCTCAATAAATAATCACCCTAATTATCTTAAGTATGGCATGAGTCTCATACACCCATGTACAATGTATCAAGCATGACATAAAAAGAATACATTAATATATATCACATATATATTAAATGTAAAAGTAGAAAAGAAATTCTTTAGTGGGCTAATATTAGTTAATATATATAATATATCAAATATATATAATTATATATTAAATTATTAAATCAACACTTGATTTAATAATCCGGCTATATCACATATAACCGACAAATATCATTTATATTATTTTATCGAATCAACATTTGATTCAATAACCCGGCTATATCTCATATAACCGACCGATATCATATATCGCGAGATTAGAATACGGTATCATATACACAAATTAATCTCGGTCCCGCTCATATCACATATGTGCCCTACTTCATTTCGCTTGGGCCAGGAAACCTCTGTGTAGGACTCTAAAGACTCGTCAATACGCCGGCAGTAGGTAACGATCATATCAGTTACCCATATGCCGTCAGCGGTACTTGCTGGAAGTAACGGCCACCTGTTTGCATGCTCTTTTGAACGTGGTAGGATGGAAATCAAAGCACAGTGGGAATCACACAAGACTCTTTGACGATCTCGGGTCTACAGACTAATCTGTACCAGTGTCACCAGAGAACAGCTATCTGACGATAGGTATAATACTATCTAGGAGTTCTCGGTGAGTCATGTTCGGTGTACCCAGTCTCTATTGAGCACCCATATACAATCTTTGATGCCAAACACCAATGGATGTAGGATCATCCATCGCCCATCAAATGGGTCAAGAAACGTATACGCTAGTCTACTCTGGAATATCGATGCCATGTCTCGATACTCCCACGACTAGGAACAATTAAAGGATGGACTTATGGACTACCCTGGCCCCACTAGTATGATATCCATCATAGTCCTGGTAGTCAATTACACATCCTAAGGGCTTTATCCACATGTAAGAGAGAGACAGTATAAAGATACAAGTATACATGTTAAGAAAAAAAGCAACCAGATAGCATACTATCATGTCGAGCAAAAAATTCCTCTTTATATATGTCCAAGCATCCACTATAATATACAATCATGTACAATAATGGCCTCTCGGGCATACATACAACTAACAATCTCCCACTTGCACTAAGGCCAATTGTTGTAGTATCTCATACCCAACATCCTGAAGAGTCTCTCAAACTGTATCTGGGGTATGGCCTTCGTGAGTGGATCGGCCGTGTTATTCTTCGTGTCAACTCTCCTGACCTTGATCTTCCGGTGATCAACTATCTCTCGGATCAAGTGATACCGCCTAAGAATATGTCTGGATCGCTGATGGGACCTGGGTTCCTTGGCCAAAGCCACTGTTCCATTGTTATCACAATACAAAGGTATTGGATGCTCGATGGACGGAACCACACCAAGTTCGGTTATGAACTTCTTCATCCAGATAGCCTCTTTGGCGGCATCGTTGGCAACGATGTATTCAGCCTCCATCGTCGAGTCTGCCACGGTATCTTGCTTGGAACTCTTCCAACATACTGCCCCTCTATTGAGGGTAAAGACAAAACCCGAGACCGACCTAGAGCCATCCTTATCACTCTGGAAGCTCGAATCGGTAAAGGACTCCACTTGGAGTTCATCATTTCCATACACTAAGAATATTTCTTTAGTCCTTCTCAAATACTTAAGAATGTTCTTCACAGCTGTCCAGTGATTCTCCCCAGGATTCGATTGATACCTGCTTACAACACTAAGTGCGTATGCTACATTCGGTCGGGTACATAACATCGTATACATGATAGACCCGACTGCCGAAGCATAGGATATCCCTTGCATGCGAGCCCTCTCCAAATCAGTCTTGGGGGACATCTCTTTGGAGAGAGTAATTCCTGAGATCGTGGGTAAATTCCTACGCTTAGAATCCTCCATACTAAACTTCTTTAGTATGCTGCCAATGTACCTGGATTGGGACAATCCCAACATCCGTTTAGATCTATATCTATAGATCTTAATCCCTAGGATGTAAGAGGCATCACCCAGATCCTTCATGGAGAATCTTTGTGATAAGAAGAGCTTGACCGAGTGCAGCATAGGAACGTCATTTCCTATCAAGAGTATGTCATCCACATACAATACGAGGAAGACCACCTTACTCTCTGCAACCTTTTTGTATATACACATCTCATCTACGTTGTTGATGAAGTCAAACTCTTTGACTGCCACATCAAAACAGATGTTCTAACTCCGCGATGCCTGCTTCAATCCGTAGATTGATTTAAGCAGCTTACACACCTTTCCGCTGCTCCCACTATCTACGAAGCCTTATGGCTGAGCCATGTACACGCTCTCATATAAATCACCATTTAGAAAAGCGGTCTTGACATCCATCTGCCAGATTTCGTAGTCATGGTATGCAGCAATGGCAGGTAGGATCCGGATGGACTTAAGCATAGCCACTGTAGAAATGGTTTCATCATAATCCACACCTGGTAGTTGACGAAAACCTTTTGCTACAAGTCTAGCTTTGAAAGTCTCAACTTTTCCATCTACACCATGTTTCTTCTTAAAGATCCACTTGCTCCCAATGGATTTTACCCCTTCAGGAGCAACTTCCAAATTCCATACTTTGTTGGTGTACATGGATTCCATCTCAGATCGCATTGCATCCAGCCATTTCACTGAGTCCCCACTCATGATGGCCTGCTCGAAACTAGTTAGGTCATCATCTTCCATGATGCAATTCTCGCTCCCACCGTTAATGAGAAACCCATAGTATATCTCAGGTGGATGAGGAACCCTACTAGATCTGCGGAGTGGCTGAGGTTCGTCGGGGACTATCGAATCCTCCGGTTCTACCAAATCATCAATTATAGTTTGTGTAGCTGGAACTTCTTCCAGTTCTACCTCATTACCACTAATTTCTTTTACAAGAAATTTCTTTTCTAAAAAGATGGCATGTTGAGCAACAAACACCTTTTGTTCCTCACTGCGGTAGAAGATATATCCATATGAATTCTTTGGATATCCCACAAACTTGCAAAGAACTGATCTTGCCTCGAGTTTGTCCGAATTTTGCTTTTTGACATAGACCGGACAACCCCATATCTTAACTCGTTTAAGATATGGTCTCTTTCCACTCCATATCTCATATAGTGTTTTAGGCATCGATTTAGATAGAACATGATTCAATAGGTATGCTGTTGTTTCAAGCGCATAACCCCAAAAGGAAATAGATAACTCAGCAGTACTCATCATAGAGTGCACCATATCTAATAGGGTGCGATTCCTCCGCTCCGATACATCGTTGTGTTGTGGTGTATATGGAGGAGTAAGCTGAAAGAGAATCCCATTCTCTTTTAGATAATCCAGAAACTCCGTGCTTTAAGTATTCTCCTTCCCGAACAGATCGAAGGATTTTAATACTTTTACCCATCTGGTTTTCAACTTCATTCTTATATTTTTTGAATTTCTTAAAAACTTCAAACTTGTGTTTCAACAAGAATACATGTCCAAATCTGGAGAGATCATCAGTGAATGTAATAAAGTATGAAGAACCATTCCTGGCATGTGTAGACATAAGACCGCATACATCACTATGTATCAGTCCCAAGAGTTCATTAGCTCTTTCTTCGTGTCCAGTAAACGTAGTTTTGGTCATTTTGCCTTGGAGATTTGACTGGCAAGTTTCATAAGATGTAAATTCAAACGGGTTCAAATATCCATCCTTATGTAACTTAGCTAGTTGTGTCGCATTGATATGACCTAGTGTACAATGCCATAAGAAAGATTCGTTCATTTCTGAACTTTTCCTCTTGTGTGTATTCTGTACGTTGAGAACTATGGTTTGATTTAGAACATATATGGCATTACTTAACGAGCCTGATCCAATCAACTTTTGATTTAGGAAAATGTTCATAACATTATCCTACAATACATAATTATATCCTTCTTTACTTAATAAAGAAACTGATATAATATTGCATATCAAGTTCGGTATATAATAACATTCATTCAGAATCAATGTATTACCAGTTGGTAATACAAGGTGATATTCGCCAACTGCTTTGGCTGCAACATTTGCACCATTCTCTACTCTTACAGAATAATCACCTATTTCCAGTTCTCTACCTTACTTTAGCCCATGTAACATATTACATATGTGGGATCCTGATCCGATATCTAGTATCCAGGACGTAGAGTGTACTGAGAAACAGTTCTCGGTAACTAACACACCCGAAGAAGATGCATCAACATGCTCATTCCTCGTTTGGGTGGCATGGGAATCCGGATATTCCCTTATTTCCTGCTCGGACTTATAACAATTATAAAATAGAGCGGAACCAACGTTCCCCAGCCCAGTATAACAAGCGGGTTCGGTCAATACATCCATATTATTATCTTGATTAAGGCATGTCATGGTCGCTACATGGAGAGAGAGAGAGAGAGAGAGAAGAAAACACTTAGCGTATGCTCTTGCAAAATTAGATTGGTTATTATTTTATCTAATTAGGATGGCTCCCACTGGTTTTATCAAATCTTCCTTCAAACCCTAAAAGGTAAGACTAGCCGGGATTAATTACACCCTACAAGTTCGCCAATCTTTCAGCCAGGCCGGTGTCAGTACTTTGAGGAAGGTTCCCCGTGCTTTCGGACGGACCTAATTAAAATAAACCTCATTTTCCCAGAGGCATAACCCCGTTGATACATTTCTAGTCACCTACTTGATCGGCTAATTGTAAAGTGCAAAACTCTCCCAGGAGTAACTCTTACTCGAGGTGGGTATCGGGATCCAACTATCTCATAGAAGGTATGCAATCTCATTGCAAATTTCAACACTTGAAATTCCTGATATCTTTTGCCCCAAGCGATTTATGACCTTGACAAGGTCAACAAACCATAAACCGCAAGTCAAGTTCAACCCGTTCATTTCCTGATTGAATTAAACCCACCCGCACGACCCTTGACAAGGTCAACAAGGCCGTACGACTACCCAAATCCAATCACATCACATGCTTACAGATAAGCACTAATCAGCTACCGTACACTACGCCTTGACAAGGTCAACAAACGCAGCACGAATACTAAATAGCACTTATCTGAAATGACGGAGGGCTACGACAGGTTTTTAAGAAAACCTTTTGCGTAATGAACTTGATATCGTTGTAGAATCGAGTGATTTGAAAAGGAGTGGTTTAAGCTCCGCTTTTAAAATAAAGTGTTTTCATAATAAACCGAGTGGGTGTAGCATCTGCTAGCTTTTGCTAAAGAGGTCATTCCCGGTGAAGGGATCTCGGCTCTTTCCTCATCGAATGAGGTGCTGGATATTCATCAAGGAATACCGCTATGCAATGCAAGAACTAGAGCTACCTTTTAGAAAATTTGATTCTACAACATCTTTAGGTTTCTTTCCTTTCATTAATCTCATTAATGAAGTCCCATCATTTATGCTTCCTAAGCATCACTGAAGAAACGAAAATACAACGTACACTTATGCCATCCACATTCGCCTCGGGGTCCCATCATGCACCGTTAGGTTAGTTAACTAACGGCAGAGCAGGGGCAAGACTAGCACGGATGCAAAACATAAGCAACGTTTATTATATATCATGTATATAATATTAAGCATTCATCTCACGCAGTTATATGATCTCATCACAGAACATTGCAGCAGAAGTCAACATATGAGATATTGGATATACTAGGAGTTCCGCGTTTTAAATTAAGCCAGTAAAAAACACTGATTCCACGGTCGTGATGAATAGCCAAACCCACATCCCTAGACCCCTACGAGAGCGGCAAGCAACCCTGCCAATTCTAGAGTTAGGAGACCCGGACTCGACTCCTCGAGATGGTCTCCCACTGGACTCTAGAACCCGGTTACTTGTGCTCCACACCTTGGGTCTATCCTAATGCGGAAAAGTAAATAATATACATCAAAGGTGACATCATCCTCAACCCGGAAGTGTCCCAATAAAAGAACATTACATACAAGTTTTTACATGAATGAAAATGAAAAACTCTCATCTCACGCAAAAATCCCCGGCTATTCAAAACACGACGATCCAATATAGCATATCACAGCAACACATAACATCACATGTCATCAACGTAAGTAAATATGCGTATCCCAATTTTCGTTGACGTATAGCAACGAAACCGGCGATACACTACATATTACACTTACAGTCGCAGAAAAGAAAGCGAAAACTACAACAATTGGAATCTGCAACATCCTTAGATATCATAAACCCGAAATATCACATACTTCGGATTTCATGCCTAACCATATGAATTCCTTAGACATCATAAATCCGGAATATCTCGTATTCCGAATTTCATGCCTAACCTTATAAACCCCGCATTTTAGTCTCAAATTGAAAACACTTTTCAATATCTAGTCGGGCAATTCAACAAGATTCCTGACCGTTGATCGAATACGCGTTGGAAACATTAGTAGACGGCCGCACCCCCGTTGCCGTCGACGAAGCGCACTTAGGCGGAACACCGTGGCCGCGAGCACCCGAACGGATGCTTTTGGCTACGGTGTTCTCCTACAGTCACTTGGTCGGAGCTATGGAGCGTGGCTATCTAGTAATTTTACCCAGTGAGTATCCGCGTACACTACGTGATTGTGACGAAGTTTTGATCCAATTAAAACCCCGTGGCAACCGATCAAATGAGACTAAATTGCTAGATTTGTAAAATTCAAACTAGTTTTCATAAAACTAATTATTGCGGATTCTAAATATTGTATCACAAATCACAGATATCTAGACGATATTAAACATTTCGATCGAATCAACAAATGCCCAAAATTCCCAGAGACCTCAATACTTGAGTCACAGTTAAAAATACCCAGACAGTGCCCTAAGCACCTACGGACCTACACAAGAAGACACGCTCCCTGCCTCACCAACGGCGCAGCGGAACCGCCGCCAAAGGCATGCTTTGGCCGCACTTCCGCAGCCGTTTGGTCGAGTTAGGACATCGTTTTTCTTGTGGGTCCATAGAATACCCTGCACAATTTTTTATATATTTTTAATATCGAAAAATCCAACATTTCGAAAAATTTCCAGAGAGCATGTGATTTAGGGTTTTTGAAGTTCGATCGAACACTTTAACTTCGTCTAGGCCACTCCTAATGCTCTAGCTTAGCTCTGATACCACTGTTGGGTTCCTTAGCACTCTCACTAGGTTTTATAAGGCATCGGGTATGCAATTTTAAAAAAATCTAGAGAGCAAAGCAACCCAAACCAAGGATCTAACTATAGAATTAGGTTTTAACTAAACAAGTAAACAACTTTACTCTAAGTGAACAAAAAATACAACCTTTGTTGACCGATCCTTCACTTCTAAAGCTCCGTGGAGTAGTCCCTTAGCTCCAAGTGGTGGTCTCCCGGACTATCGTTAGGCTCCAATAGGCGAAAAGAACAAGCTTGCTTAAAGATCTTCGAGACCGAAGATGATCTACGTCGAGGAATCTCCAACTCAAGCCACATCTTCACTAATTGAGAATTAGTGAAGCAAACAACCTATACTAAATGGCTAGTTTGGTATAGATTGATGAAGTAGGAATTTTGCTCACTTCAGAATTATTTTTCTCTCTCTCTTTCTTCACCTCAAGAAAACCTAGAGAGCTAAATTGAGATGAAGAAGAAGATGAAGTGGTGAATAATGGCAACCATGGGTGAGAAAATATCACAAATTATATTTGTAGATGTTGCGCCACGGCAGCGCCCCGGCCTCGTACTCGAGGCCAAAATGCGGAATCAAAAATTTTCCTTACTCGGAAACCGGCGCTACCGCGGACAATGAAAACCCGGGTCGTTTACCATTAACCTAATGCTAGCAATCAAGAGATGGGAAGAGAAGTATACCGAGTGATCCGAGTCCTCCGGTCTTCTCTTCATCGTCCCGATCTCCCGCGGAAAGTCTTGTCTCCATATCGTCGCCTCCTCGCCGGAAAGGGCACCACATCGCCTGCGTCATTTACGGGCTCCCGCCTCAATACCGAGGCAACTCGGGCATGAAGCCGGCAACTCGACATGCTCAAGATATGCTGTAGAATGTGTAGTGTAGAGGCTATGTCTCATTTGGGGTTTGTTGCCATTTGAAGACGACGGAGGAAATGATATAAGAAAAATGGTGCTTGCATTTTTCTAGCATGAATGAGATCAAGAAAATGAAACTCTCAAGAATGAAGCTCTCTTCTTCTTTTTCTCTCAACCATGAAAAAACTTAACCTCTCTCAATCAAATGGTGGAGGAAAGAATGTATATCAAAACAAGAGGGAGGTTAGTGTAGGAGAGCATGAAGGGTGACCATATCCTAAACCTCATCATCACAACCTCACATCAACTCTAATCCTTTCTCATCAACTTTCAACTCACTTCAAATCATAATAAAGCATGAAAAGATGAAGGAAAAGAATGGCATCTAAAGATGCTATCATGATAAATACATATGCAAGAAAATCCTCCACAAAGTGTAATTTGCAAAACTGCAAATTACCCCCTCCATCAGAAAAGTCCGGCCGGGAAAGAACAAAGAAAAAACCGGCCGGAACGGAATGCGAACTGGCAACTCCAGAAAACTGCTCCCGTAATAAATTAAAGGAAAACCCCGATACTGTGCATACACACCCGCATCTGTATTCCGTCCGGATACAAATGCAATGAGACAAAATCTACACTGTACTAAACTAGGACCGGCTTAAGCCAAAGCCGGCTAGTAATATCCGTTCGATCCTGAGACGTGCAATACCGCACGTATCAGATCGAACCCTGTCATATAACTATATGGACACTAGTACAAAACTGTCTGATCCTGATCCGTGCAATACCGCACGTATCTGATCGGACCCTGCCATATCTCCATACGGCCTCTACAGCGTTTCGCCCGAAAGCTTGAATAACTGTAAGTGTGGTGGACTCTAAAGACTCGTCAATACTATGGCTGTGGATTTAACCACTAGCACGTCAGAGGTATTAGCCAATACGTGACGGGCCACCAGCTATTGACCAAAAGGGACGTCGATGAGCGAACTCATCCTGACACCCTTCTGAGCCTGTCCGTGACAATATCCGTACAGTCCGGTCCGTTCGTCTATGAGCATCGCATGTCGGGCCTACGGGGTTGGTAAAAGTCAGACCCCCAAAAGCGGTACAAGTCGTGTCGGAGTGTAGCCCAGAACACCCTGAGATACTACTGGAATACCTACCATTAAATCTCCTGCCTCGGCCGAGGGCTTTGTGTAATGGCTCTCCTAGACACAGCTCGACCTCACCCCCAATACCGGGAGAGACGAACCCCTGCAGATCCGCTCAGTGCCTCCATGTGGCTCGGGACTGTACCCAACTAAAACCTGTTTGTACTACTCCTTTGAGCCGTGGTAGGGTAGTAATCAAAGCACAGTGGGAACTCACACGAGACAAATGACGATCTCAGGTCGATGAACTAACCTGTACACATGTCACCAAGGAACTGCTATCTGACGTCTGGTATAAGACCAACTAGCAGGTTCCCGGCGAGTCCTGTCCGGTGTACTCATAACCTAATGAGCACCTGTATACATCTTAGGTGAACCAACTGACACCAGTGGTTTGTGAGACCGGCCACCGCCCCTCGTCGGGGTCTCGACTGTATACACTAGTCTACTAATGGAGTATCGATGCCCTGTCTCGAAACTCCTACGACTAGGGACCTTTTAAGGATGCGCTTATAGACTACCAGCTCCCACGTATATGATCGCCATCATACTGCTGGTAGTCAAGCAAGAATCCTATGGGCTCTATCAACGTGTAATAGCGACATGTCAGGTCACCTAAAGCAGTACACGATGATAAAGATAAACCAGATAGCATACTATCATCTCGAGTAAGACTGTCCTACAGGGATAGGTCCTCCCTCAATCGTTGCAATCACGTGCCTGTGATCCAATAAATGACTCTGAGGGCACTATCTCCAACAATCTCCCACTTGCACTCAAGGCTAATTATTACGATGCCGCATACTCACAGCCCGTGTGATACCGAACACCCAACTCCTCTACTAGTCAGTCTCACAAAGCTCGTTTGCGAAACTACAGGGATAGGTCCTCCCTCAATCGTTGCAATCACGTGCCTGTGATCCAATAATTGACTCTGAGGGCACTATCTCCAACAATCTCCCACTTGCACTCAAGGCTAATTATTGCGATGCCGCATACTCACAGCCCGTGTGATACCGAACACCCAACTCCTCTACTAGTCAGTCTCACAAAGCTCGTTTGCGAAACTATTGCGTTCGAGGAATAGCCTCAGTGAGTGGATCCGCTGTGATGTTTCTTTCTATGTCTCTCTATATCTCATGTTCGCGGAGAAAGCCATCTCCCGAAATGAGCAATACCTGTCTTAGAATGTCTGGATGTCTGATGGGACCTAGCTCATAAATGAACTCCAAATCCAAACTTCTTAGACTGTATCGTCAACTGAACTTAATCAGTATCCTGCGCCATGCCACCCTCAGTATTGCCTTGGACCACCTGTCCAAAATACTGCCCCTCGTCAGAGGGAAAAACTATAACTCTGACAACCTCCTTGTCGTCCATGTCACCTTGGAAGCCTGGAATGATAACCGTCTCCTAAAGGAGGCAGCCGTTATCATATCCTCAGAACATTCACTTATGATCTAAAAACGCTTCCGACTATTTCTCCAGGATTGGATCAATGTCAACTTATTGCATCTAGTGCAACAACAACATCTGGTGTGGTACTTGACATCTTATGATTGACTCAATTGCCTGAGCAAGTGATCTGCCAATCATGCACATCCCTCTCCCTTTTAGTCTGTAAGACACCTTTAGAGAGGGTGACTCCATCACCTGCAGGTATACTACCGTGCCAGGAGTCGTCCATTCTAAATACTCATAGAATGCTGTCAAGGTACCCAGATTGGGAAACCACCCAAATCTAGATCTAAAACCATAGATCCAGTAACCAGAATGTCTGATATAATATCCAAGTCCTATGTGGAGAAAACACTGTGTGACGACCAAAGTATAACCGATCGTAGTATAGGAGTATCACTTCCTACTACCTTCTCAACAGATCCATCCCCTATTCCGATGACGTCAAACCTATGACTGTCACATCAGAAATAGATGATCTATCTCCGCTATATCTGCTTTAGTCTATAAATAGACATAAGCCTGATGTCCACCAATGCTTCCGCTGCTCCCACTGACTACGAAAACCCTCTGGCAGAGTCATATAGACGTGCACTTCTAAAGCTAGTTTAGAACGACGCTATACTCATCCTCCTGCCGGGTCTCGCAGCCTGGAACAACAACAATGGCAAGTGTGGGTAAACAAGAACTTCCCTGTCACCGTCCTTGAGGCTACCGGAGTACCTCTCGGGTGCCTGAAGTTACCCACCTTATCTGCGGAGTGGCCAATGGAATGTCAAATCAGATTGAATCTTTAGGTTCCTTATCAAATCTTCAGTAATCGTTTGCGGTTCTGGAATCACCTCCAGTTCTACCATACTCCCACTATTGTATTTGAAAAATCCATTTTTAATAAAACTGTGGCGAGTCTAGAACAATATTGCTATTGTTCATCCAGATGGTAGAAAGTCAACCCTCGTCATAGCCTGGGTCAACCCACAAACAGCCATTACAGAAACGTGCCTTGAGTTGTCCAGTGTCTGGTTTTAATCATAAGCCGGACAACTCCCCGTACCTTAACAATGTCAAGATATGAACTGTTCTATATCCAATATAGAACCAGAGGCACTGATTTAATTTAACCAGATTCAAATCATGCAGCTGTCTCCAGTACATGTCAACTGAATGGAAAAAGGCCGATCAGCGTCACTCAACTTAGGAATGCTTCCAATTATGAGTAACCCGAAAGAGAAGCAAGTTCTCTTAATCATTACTATCAACTGAATACCATATACAAGTATCTACATCTTCGATCACTTTGAAGAATCCTGATACACGCAAAACCTGGTTCTCTACTTTATTCAAATACCTATAACTTCTCAAAATTCAGACCATGTGTTTCCACGAAACACCTGTCTAAAAACTAGAGAAGTCATAAGTAAACTGAATATAGTACGAGGACCAACCCCTCTGTCCTGATGGACCCTGGACAACATAAAATACTCTGTATAAGTCTCTTGAGTCTGACAACTCATTCACTGTGTGTCGTAGGTTAAAAACTGTACTTATGGTTAAGAAGAATTACACCGCTGTTTAATGCTCCTTACCTAACCATCCACTGATATAGGTAAATGTCGTAGACATAACTTCAAAAGGTATATCTCACTCTATAAAAATAGACCTACAGATATATCAATTTGAAATTGGTGCATAACCGCGGATATTCAAAACCAAATAATTGCCATCCGGCAAACAACAAGGTGACTTCCTCAAATATCACCGATTACAACGAATCCCGATATAATAAGGATGATCACCCAATTCCCAATAACTTACTCCCACTCATCATCTGTAAAACCATACAGATGTGAGAATCCAACCTGGTAAATACATACCCTGGAGTAAGTATCTAATCGGGAAATCAGTTTTCTTTTAACATCACACAGTGAAACTGAAACATTGAAATGTTTCGTTGGGGTATCCTGGTATTCCTAGTAATGCCTCTTCCATTATCCAGATTCACAACTGTAACCGTATAATTCTTTGCCACCTCTCCAAATCCCTTTCTATGTCTTTAGTCATTACCTTCTGTACACCCCTTTAGGCCAAATGGTTTTCTTCCTTCCCTACCGTTCGGCACCAGCCTATGGTTTGGAAGAAGACTATCCAATAAGCATAATGGGTGTACTGTCCCAATCCTAGGAACACTCGCAATGCGAGAGAAGGTGAAGATAAAAGACACCTGAATGTACTTTATTCCTATTTCTCCTGAACCAGAATCCATCCCCGAACTGGAACAAGTTCCTTTCGAGTTCGTATATAACCATACGATGGAGTATCCAATAAACTGTGGATCTTCGTAGTGATACGGAGTGTCCTGGAGAAATACAAAGGTGATTTAGGATTGGCGAAGAAATACTTGGTTTGGTCGTGAATATCAGTTGCAATTTACTTTGCCCTCCTACTGATCCCTTGCTTTGTCTTAACTTAATACCTTCTGCACACCATCGTTATGCTAATTGGTTTTCTTCATTCCCTACCGGTCGGCACCAGCCTAAGGTTTGGAAGAAGACTATCCAATTTGCGTAATAGGTGTACTATCTCCTAAACCAAGGAGTACTCGCAATGAGAGAAGGTGAAAAGAAAAGACAACTGAATAATCCTATTCGTTTTTCTTCAGAACCAGAAACCATCCTCGAAGTACTTCGAGTTCGTATATAACCATACGATGGTTTTGTCCAATGGAAGTGGATGTTCGCAGTAATGCGGGGTGTCCTGGAGAAAAGGGTAAAAGTAGGAGTGGCAATGAGGTTTGCAACTCTGACAATCCAAAAGCCAGTGTTAAGAAGGTTCGGTCAACTTGGTTACCGAGTCATAGTCCAGGGTCGGGTCAATGGTCGCTGCCAAAGAGAGAGAGAAAAGAAACACTCAGCGTGCACTCTAACCTAGATCAGAATGGTTATCACTTTATCTAATCTGGAAGCCTCCCACTGTACCTCAAATTCTCCTCCAAACCTGAAAGAAGAATTAGTCGGGATCACCCGAGGAGTAAACCAACTCATCAGTGGGAATCGGGATCCAACTCTCATCGCATGATAACGTGACGGAATCCACTCACGTCACCATACTCCAGAAGGTATGCGCATGCCTGGCAAGTTTCAGTTCTTTTGAAACTCCCGATGTGATTTTTAACCCTAGGACCCAAGTGACCTTAACTGAGCCAACATATCAAAGGATCCTAGTCAAGTTCAGCCCGTCATTATCTTGATTGCATTAGACCCACCCGCACGAGTCCTTGACTGAGCCAAAATGACCGTACGACTGTCCTAACCAATCACATATCCATGCAACAGAAAAGCACTACATAGCTACCGAACACTACGCCTCGGCTAAGCACGACATACGCAGCACGAATACTAAGTAATACTAATCTGAAATGACGGAGGGCTACGACTGGTTTTTGGCGAAAAACCTTTAACGTAATGAACTTGATATCGTTGAAGGAACTGCACAACTTTTTATAAAAATATAGTGACGAAACCTTTGCTAAAGAGGTCACTCCCGGTGAAGGGATCTCGGCTCTTTCCCCGTAGAATGAGGTGCAGGATATTCCAACTGAATACCACGATGCAAAGCAAAAATAATCGGCTATAGTGAAGTTATTGCCCTGACGCAAACTTCTGTCCAAGGGGTCACTCCCGATGAAGGGATCTCGGCCCTTGCCTCGTCGACTGAGGAGCAGGATATTCCAAATGAATACCACGATGCAAAACAAAAGTGGACGTCCTTGCAATAACAGCTTTTTGAAAAGTGTTCCAACAACATCAGAATAGGTTTGTTTAGCTTGCATTGATCCGAATCAACGCAGTCCCATCATATGATCACACCAATAAAGAACGAAAATATACTGATGTACGTATATGCCATCCGCATTCGCCACTGGGTCCCGTCATCACCCGTTAGGTTACTTAACTAACGACAGAGCGGGGACTGGACTAGCGCGGATGTAAAACATATACAACATCTACTAATATATATACCAATATATTATATTTCGCTCAAGGCGTGATAAAATGCAACATCACAGAAATGTACAGCATCACAGAACAATATAGATATCTGGAAGCCCCGGGTTTCACAGAGCCGCTGCTGAAACCCGACGTTCCCCTGGTCGTGTGGATAGCCTGTGCAATGAAAACCTAGACCCCTACGGGTGCGGCAAGTCACCCGCCAAAACCTGAAGCGAGGCAGCCCCTTCAGCACCGTGAATGGACCACCCAGCACTTCACGGAATCCGGTAACTTGGGCACCCCTCCTGGGTCAACCTGTACCCCCTACGAGTGCGGCAAATAGCCCGCCAATCCTAGAGTGAAGCCCCCTCCGTCTCAATGCCATGAGATGCAGGCCCGTTGCCCTCTAGAACCCGTCTATCCGTGCACCCCTCCGCGGGGTAATCCTAGTACAGAAAGTAAAATATACATACACCGGGTACATCGACCGCAACCAGGTCGTGCCCCAAAAGAATAATACAAACAGGCAGTGACGGCAGTCCACATGTCGGACGCTCTCCCCGCAATATCAAATGTACATAATACAACAAAACTGTACTAGCATTGCATCAGGCTATCCCCCACGACCGATCCGCAACAACACAGCATAAACATAGAACATCAACGTGAAAGTCACGTTCGCAAATCTGTCTAACCGGGCTATAGCAGTTAGACCGGATTTACCGATCGAGTGACATTCACGGTCGCAGATACAATGTAAATACTGTGAAATAATGTGTTTAAAATATCCGATCGATCAAACAATTAACAAGTGGGCCCCCAACCAATACTGTAGCAGTCACAGAAAACCTGGGCCCAAATTTAATATTCCAAAACCCACAAAATTATCCTAAAAGCCCACTGTAAAATTTTGACCAAGTGAAGACTCCAGAGTGTGGCGGAACCGCGGCCCAATGGGGGGTTTGGCCGCGGTTCCGCGCTAAAGCAGTGGACTGAAATTGTCGAATTTTTACAGTGGTCTTATAAGATCATGTACATCAGTTTTCTACAACCCGAAAAATTTTTTGACACCAAAAAATTCCAACAGAAAACTGATGCAAAGGAAAATGTGGTTTTTGGGATTTTGGTCGATCGGAAATGCAAAACACATTAGAACAAGCTAGGTAAGGTTAATGGCGTGGCTCTGATACCATGTTGTGCCACGGCAGCGCCCCGGCCTCGTACTCGAGGCCAAAATGCGGAATCAAAAATTTTCCTTACTCGGAAACCGGCGCTACCGCGGACAATGAAAATCCGGATCGTTTACCATTAACCTAATGCTAGCAATCAAGAGATGGGAAGAGAAGTATACCGAGTGATCCGAGTCCTCCGGTCTTCTCTTCATCGTCCCGATCTCCCGCGGAAAGTCTTGTCTCCATATCGTCGCCTCCTCGCCGGAAAAGGGCACCACATCGCCTGCGTCTTTTACGGGCTCCCGCCTCAATACCGAGGCAACTCGGGCATGAAGCCGGCAACTCGACATGCTCAAGATATGATGTAGAATGTGTAGTGTAGAGGCTATGTCTCATTTGGGGTTTGTTGCCATTTGAAGACGACAGAGGAAATGAGATAAGAAAAATGGTGCTTGCATTTTTCTAGCATGAATGAGATCAAGAAAATTAAACTCTCAAGAATGAAGCTCTCTTCTTCTTTTTCTCTCAACCATGAAAAAACTTATCATCTCTCAATCAAATGGTGGAGGAAAGAATGTATATCAAAACAAGAGGGAGGTGAGTGTAGGAGAGCATGAAGGGTGACCATATCCTAAACCTCATCATCACAACCTCACATCAACTCTAATCCTTTCTCATCAACTTTCAACTCACTTCAAATCATAATAAAGCATGAAAAGATGAAGGAAAAGAATGGCATCTAAAGATGCTATCATGATAAATACATATGCAAGAAAATCCTCTACAAAGTGTAATTTGCAAAACTGCAAATTACCCCCTCCATCAGAAAAGTCCGGCCGGGAAAGAACAAAGAAAAACCGGCCAGAACGGAATGCGAACTGGCAACTCCAGAAAACTAGTCCCGTAATAAATTACAGGAAAACCCCGATACTGTGCATACACACCCGCATCTGTATTCCGTCCGGATACAAATGCAATGAGACAAAATCTACACTGTACTAAACTAGGACCGGCTTAAGCCAAAACCGGCTAGTAATATCCGTTCGATCCTGAGACGTGCAATACCGCACGTATCAGATCGAACCCTGCCATATAACTATATGGCCACTAGTACAAAACTGTCCGATCCTGATCAGTGCAATACCGCACGTATCTGATCGGACCCTGCCATATCTCCATACGGCCTCTACAGCGTTTCGCCCGGAAGCTTGAGTAACTGTAAGTGTGGTGGACTCTAAAGACTCGTCAATACTATGGCTGTGGATTTAACCACTAGCACGTCAGAGGTATTAGCCAATACATGACGGGCCACCAGCTATTGAGCAAAAGGGACGTCGATGAGCGAACTCATCCTGACACCCTACTGAGCCTGTCCGTGACAATATCCGTACAGTCCGGTCCGTTCGTCTATGAGCATCGCATGTCGGGCCTAGGGGGTTGGTAAAAGTCAGACCCCCAAAAGCGGTACAAGTCGTGTCGGAGTGTAGCCCAGAACACCCTGAGATACTACTGGAATACCTACCAGTAAATCTCCTGCCTCGGCCGAGGGCTTTGTGTAATGGCTCTCCTAGACACAGCGCGACCTCACCCCCAATACCGGGAGAGACAAACCCCTGCAGATCCGCTCAGTGCCTCCATGTGGCTCGGGACTGTACCCAACTAAAACCTGTTTGCACGACTCCTTTGAGCCGTGGTAGGGTAGTAATCAAAGTACAGTGGGAACTCACACGAGACAAATGACGATCTCAGGTCGATGAACTAACCTGTACACATGTCACCAGGGAACTGCTATCTGACGTCTGGTATAAGACCAACTAGCAGGTTCCCGGCGAGTCCTGTCCGGTGTACTCATAACCCAATGAGCACCTGTATACATCTTAGGTGAACCAACTGACACCAGTGGCTTGTGAGACCGGCCACCGCCCCTCGTCGGGGTCTCGACTGTATACACTAGTCTACTAATGGAGTATCGATGCCCTGTCTCGAAACTCCTACGACTAGGGACCTTTTAAGGATGCGCTTATAGACTACCAGCTCCCACGTATATGATCGCCATCATACTGCTGGTAGTCAAGCAAGAATCCTATGGGCTCTATCAACGTGTAATAGCGACATGTCAGGTCACCTAAAGCAGTACACGATGATAAAGATAAACCAGATAGCATACTATCATCTCGAGTAAGACTGTCCTACCGGGATAGGTCCTCCCTCAATCGTTGCAATCACGAGCCTGTGATCCAATAATTGACTCTGAGGGCACTATCTCCAACAGTAGAGACTTAACCATGGCTAAAAATAATGGTTGGGTTAATAAATATCTAGAGTAAAAAAAAATTAGTGGACTAAGTCAATGGTTTCCACAAGCTTCTACATGCATCCAACCCATGAAAATTTCCACCTAATTTTGTTTATTCCCTAAATAAATAATCACCATAATTATCTTAAGTATGGTATGAGTCTCATACACCTATGTACAATATATCATCAAGCATGACACAAAGAGAATACATTAATATATATCACATATATATTAAATGTAAAAGTAGAAAAGAAATTCTTAAGTGAGCTAATATTAGTAAATATATATTAATATATCAAATATATATAATTATATATTAAATTATTAAATCAACACTTGATTTAATAATCCGGTTATATCACATATAACCGACTAATATCATTTATATCATCTTATCGAATCAACATTTGATTCAATAACCCGGCTATATCTCATATAACCGACCGATGTCATATATCGCGAGATTAGAATACGGTATCATATACACATATTAATCTCAGTCCCGCACATATCAAATATGTGCCCTACTTCGTTTCGCTTGAGCCAGGAAACCTCTGTGTAGAACTCTAAAGACTCTTCAATACGCCGGCAGTAGGTAACGATCATATCAGTTACTCACAAGCCGTCAGCGGTACTAGCTGGACGTAACAGCTACCCAGGTATTGAGCGATCAGAAGATCAACAAGCAAGATTGTCCATACTCCCATGAATCCAATAAGTAACACTACCGTACAGTCCGGTCTCTTCGTCTGATATGTCGCATATCTAGCCTGGGGGTGGTAAACGTCAGACCCCAATAGCTTGATAAGTCATGCCTATGTGATGCTCATAACGGGTCGAGAAACTACTGATAACACTTACCAGTAAATCTCAGCAACCCTGGCCAGGGATTTTCTGTTATGGCCAATCAAGCACAGCACAACATCAACCCCCAATACCGGGAGAGACGAAACCCCTCCTATCGCTCATTGCCTCCATGTGATTCGGGACTGTACCCAAAAACCACCTGTTTGCACGCTCTTTTGAACGTGGTAGGATGGAAATCAATGCACAGTGGGAATCACACAAGACTCTTTGACGATCTCGGGTCTACAGACTAATTTGTACCAGTCTCACCAGAGAACTGCTATCTGACGATAGGTATAATACCATCTAGGAGTTCACGGCGAGTCCTGTTCGGTGTACCCAGTTTCCACTGAGCACCCGTATACAATCTTTGATGTCAAACATCAATTGATGTGGGATCATCCATCGCCCATCAAATGGGTCAAAAACCGTATACGCTAGTCTACTCTGGAATATTGATGCCCTGTCTCGATACTCCCAGGACTAGGAACAATTAAAGGATGGACTTATGGACTATCCTGGCCCCACTATTATGATCTCCATCATAGTCCTGGTAGTCAAGTACACATCCTAAGGGCTTTATCAACATGTAAGAAAGAGACAGTATAAAGATACAAGTATACATGTTAAGATAAATAGCAACCAGATAGCATACTATCATGTCGAGCAAGAAAGTCCTCTCTATATATGTCCAAGCATCCACTATAATATACAATCATGTACAATAATGGCCTCTAGGCCATACATACAACTAACAGAGTCAGGCCGGCCATTTTGTTTCAGAATGCCCCCAATTTTCTCTAGGGGCTTAAACTTGTAGAAATAGGATTTTTGGTATTGTTTGTTTTTCCCAGTATTGAGATTTGATCTCGTATTGTATTGGAAAGTTATCGATCAAAACTGTAACATTGTAGAGTTTCCGTATTCATGATGTTAAAGTTTTTAACTCAGTTTATACGATGATACATACTTGTTGATATGTATTTGTAAGTCTGAGATGTTCTATACTAAGTTTGTTTGGTGTGGATTGGATCGTCCCGAAATGAATAGCCATGTGCATATTTGGATGTTGCGATGTTATATGTTTCTTTTCATTTATATTGTAGCCAAAAATGTCTATTCTTTTATTCGGGATGAGCTGTTGAAATGTGGTCATCGTTTCCGCTTATTGTATTATTATTTGTCGGGGCACGATCAGGTTGCGATCGATGTTACCATTGTATTAATACAGGTATCTGGATTACCCCACGAAGAAATGCACTGGCAACCAGATTCTAGATTGCAGCGGGTGGCCATCTCAAGGAGCTGAGACCGGGCCACTCGATTCTAGGATTGGCGGGCTGCTTGCCGCGCTTGTAGGGAGTTAGGATAGACCCACGGAGGAGTGCTCTTGTCATCGGATTCGAGAAAGTGCCGGGTGGCCCCATCATGGTGATGATGCTGGTTGCTTCATTTCTTGGGTTAGCGGATGACTTACCGCACTCGTAGGGGTCTGCTTTTGGCTATGCACAAGCTATTCACGCGACCGGGGTATTTCTTGCTTCGTTTGTGGCTCGAACGAAACGCGGGATTCCTCGGTGATCCGACCATTCCAACTCTGTGATGCTGTTTTTCCTCATGATATAATGTGATTATTTGCGTGTAATGATATACTTATATATGTGATATATAGTATGTATATATATATATATATATATATATATATATTAATGCTATATACGTTTTGCGTCTACGCTAGCCGTGCCCCCACTCTGCCGTTAGTTAAGTAACCTAACGGTGCATGACGGGCCCCGTGGTGAATGCGGATCGCGTATATGTGCATTATATTTTTCCTTTTCATATTTTTCTGTAATGTTTGCGTGAGAAGGATAATGCTAGATAATGAGGTTATCTAAATGATGGGATTATTAATTGCATTAATGCAAAGTTAAATAAACCTATACGTTGTAGGAACCAACTTTTTATAAAGGGGAAATTTTAGTCGGTTCTTTTGCTTTGCATCGAAGCATTCGGTTAGGAATGTCCTGCACCTCATTCGATGAGGAAAGAGCCTTGATCCCATCACTGGGAGTTCGCTCTTGGGTAAAAGTTTGTGTCGCTAAAATTTTTTTTGTAGCCGTATTCTTTTTCTTTGCGTCGTGATATTCGATTAGGAATATCCCGCACCTCATTCGATGAGGAAAAGAGTCTAGATCCCTTCACGGGGAGTTCACTCTTAAGCAAAGGTCTACGCGACTATAAACTATCAAAACCACTGGGTTCCTACGATGAGATCAAGTTCATTATTTTGATGGTTTTCTTCAAAACCATCCATAGCCCTATGTCATTTCAGGAAGTAGGGTACTTAGTATTCGTGCTACGTTTTTTGACCTTCGTCAAGGCGTGTGTACGGTAGCTAAGTGATGTCTTCCTGCTAGCATATGATGTGATTAGCTATGACAGTCGCATAGCCTTATTGACCTTCGTCAAGGGCTCATGCGGGTGGGTCTAAATTAATCACGAAATGACGGGTAGAACTTAACTAGCGGCTTATGACTTGTTGACCTTCGTTAAGGTCATAAGGTGTTAGGGGTAAAAACCGATATCGGAAGTTTCAAGTGTTGAAACTTGCAAAGAGATTGCATACCTTCTATGGAGTGGGGTGACTTGTTGACCTTCGTCAAGCTTACCACGCCATGACAGTTTGTGTAAGTCTACGCTAGCGCGCCGGCAGTCTACAGACGCCAAATGCGGAAAAAAAAACTTTTAGCTGGCGCTATCGTATACTTTAACCCGGATCTGCCATTATTGCTAAACTAACAAACTGTAAAGAGTGTAGGAATGTTATACCGAACGATCCGAGTCCTTCGTTCTTCAACCATCATCCCACGCTCCGTTGCGGCTGCTCCGATCTCGTCGATCTCCGATCTCCTCCGTCGAGGTGGCACCACATGATCGGTTCTTTAAACGGGCTCCCGCCTCTGACTCGAGGCAACTCGATCGTCTAGTTTGCTAAAAGAGACGACCAAGATTGATGTAGAGAATGAGTAGATGACTTTGTCTCACTTCGTCCAAATCCGTGGACGATCGGTTAATGAAGTTGCCGAAGGAATCGGGTGATGGAATGAAATGGACTGTGAAATTCCATACACCGATAAAACCTATCATAATCTTTTCTAGCAAAATGAAACATCAAGTGAGAGTGAGTGAGAGAGAGAGGAGGCTTACCATATATATAGAATGAGGAGGGTGAGTGTAGGAGCAAAGGTGGTGACTATAAGAGAAAAGCTTCTCACAAAAGATCTTAACCAAAACAAGAATCATTAAAGAAAACAATGACTCACTAATAACACCTCATCAAGTAATAAATGCAACCAATTAGAACACAACACCAATTAGCCTCATCATCACTTCTAGAAGCTTCTAGAATGATGACTCACTCATATCAGAAGAAAAGATAAATCCGTCTTTAACCGAATGTTAAAAGACGGCTGATAGAAAACTGGAAACTGGCAACTTCCAAAAGTGATCCTGAAACGACTTTCAGGATAACCCCGAAACTGTATAAATATACCCGCATTTGTATTACAACCAAATACAAATGCAACTGAGACAAAGATATTATACCTACTCAATATAATACTCGGATCCGGCTTAAACCAAAGCCGACCAGTATCATCTGCCCGAAAAGTGACACGTGCGTAAACGCACGTGCATTTTCCGAACCCTGCCATAAAACCATACGGCCTCTACAACGTTTCGCCCGAACTTGGGAAACTGTCTGTGGGGGACTCTAATGACTCGTCAGTACCCTGGCAGTGGGTTTAACCACAAACCGTCAGCGGCACTAGCAATGCGTAACGGCTGCCCATGGACTGACCTCAAGGGATGCCGATGAGCGCACTCATCCGGAAAACCCTACTGAGCCTAACAGTGACAATGTATATACAGTCCGGTCTGTTAGTCAATGAGTATCGCATATCCGCCTAGGGGGCTAGTAACGTCAGACCCCCAATAGCAGTATAAGTCGTGTCGGAGTGAAGCCCAATTACACCCTGAGATACTACTGGAGTACCTACCAGTAAATCTCCTGCCATGGCCATGGACTTTGTGTAATGGCTCTCCTAGACACAGCACGACCTCGCCCCCAATACCGGGAGAGACGAATCCCCTGCCGATCTGCTCACGTGCCTCCATATGGCTCGGGACTGTACCCAAAAACTACCTGTTTGCACGACTCCTTTGAGCCGTGGTAGGGTAGAAATCAAAGCACAGTGGGAACTCACACGAGACAAATGACAACCTCAGGTCGATGAACTAACCTGTACACATGTCACCAGGGAACTGCTATCTGACGATAGGTATAGTACTAACTAGCAGATTCCCGGCGAGTCCTGTCCGGTGTACTGATAACCCAATGAGCACCTGTATACATCTTAGGTGATCCAACTGACACCAGTGGCTTGTGAGACCGGCCACCGCCCCTCGTCGGGGTCTCGACTGTACACACTAGTCTACTCCGGAGTATCGATGCCCTGTCTCGAAACTCCCACGACTAGGGACCACAATTAAGGATATGCATATAAACTACCCAACTCTCACGTATATGATCGCCATCATACTGTTGGTAGTAAAGCAAGATCCTAAGGGCTCTATCAAAGTGTAACATGCAATCAGTCACCTGAACATGTACACGACTGATAAAGGCAAACCAGATAGCATACTATCATCTCGAGTAAGACTGTCCTACCGGGATAGGTCCTCCGCAATCATTGCAATCACGTACCTGCGATCCAATAATTGACTATGAGGGCACTATCTCCAACAATCTCCCACTTGCACTCAAGGCTAATATTGCGATGTCGACTACTCACAGCCCGTGTGAAACCGAACATCCAACTCCTCTACTAATCAGTTTCACAAAGCCCGTTTGTAAAACTATTGTGTTCGAGAAATAGCCTCAGTGAGTGGATCCGCCTAGAAGTATCTTTCTATATCTCTCTTAATCTCAAGTTCGCGGAGAAAACCATCTCCCGAATTGAGTAATACCTGTCTTAGAACATGTCTAGATATCTGATGGGACCTTAGTTCATAAATGAACTCCATATCCAAACTTCTTAGACTGAATCGATCACTGAACCTAATCAGTATCGGGCACCATGCCACCCACAGTATCCTCTTGGACCACCTGTCCATAATACTGTCCCTCTTCGTCAGAGGGAAAAACTATAACTCTGACAATCACTCTGTCATCCATGTCACCTTTGAAGCCTGGAATGATAATCGTCTCCCGAAGGAGGCTGCCGTCATCAAATCCGTAGAACATGTACTTATGTTCTAAAACTGCTTCCTTATGTTTCTCCAGGATTGGATTAATACAAACTTATTGCATCTAGTGCAAAACCAACATTTGGTGTGGTACTTGACATCTCATGATTGACTCAATTGCCTAAGCAAGTGATCTGCCAATCATGCACATCCCTTTCCCCTTTAGTCTGTAAGACACCTTTAGAGAGGGCGACTCCATCACCTGCAGGTACACCACCATGCTAGGAGTCAACTATTCCAAAAACCATTAGAATATCTGTCAAAGTACCCACATTGGGAAACTACCCAAATCCAGATCTAAAACCATAGATCTAGAAACCAGAATGTCAAATATTATATCCATATCCTATCTGAAGAAACAACTGTGTGACAACCACAGTACAACCGATCGTAGTATAGGAATTTTACTTCCTACTCTGTGTATGTCATCCAGATACCATGACATCACACCCTACTACCTTCTTAACTGATCCATCCCCTATTCTGATTGAAGTCAAACCCATGACTGTCACATCAAAATTAGATGATCTATCTCCGCTATAACTGCTCAAGTCTATAAATAGATATAAGCATCTTTCCCACTATGCTTTCGCTGCTCCCACTGACTATGACAACCCTCCTACCGGGTCTCATATCCTGGAACAACAGTAGTGTCAAGTCTTGGTAGATAAGAACCTCCCTGTCACCGTCCTTGAGCCTACCGAAGTACCTCTCGGGTGTCTGAGGTTACCTACCATACCTGCGGAGTGGCTATTGGAATGTCAAACCTGATTGAATGTATAGGTCCTATTAAATTTTCCGTAATCGTTCGCGGTTCTGGAATCACTTCTAGTTCTACCATACTCCCACTACTGTTTTCTGAAAAAGATCCATTTTTACTAAAACTGTGGCGAGTCAAGAACAATATCACTATTGATCTTCCAAATGGTAGAATATCAACCCTCGTCATAGCCAGGGTCAACCCGCAAACAACCATTACAGAAACGTGCCCTGAGTTATCCAGAATCTGGTTTTAATCATAAGCTGGACAACTCCCCGTACCTAAGTATCTTTTAAGGTACGAACTATTCTATATCCAATACAGAAACTTTGGCACTAATTTAATTGGAACCAAATTCAAATCATGCTACTGTCTCCAGTGCATATCAACTTAATGGAAAGAGGCTAATCAGCATTACTCAACTTAGGAATCCATCCAATTATGAGTAACCTGAAAGAGAAATACGTTTCTCAAAACCATCACTATAATCTGAATACCAATCACAAGAATCTACATCTTCGATCTCTTTGAAGAATCCCGATACTTGTGATACCTGGTTCTCTACTTTATTCTTATACCCACAACTTCTCAAAACTTAGACCATGTATTTCTACGAAACACTCGTCTAAATACTAGAGAAGTTATAAGTAAACAGAACATAGTACGAGGACCTACCCCTTTGTCCTGATGGACACTGGACAACATACAATACTCTGTATAAGTCCGCTGAGTTAAACAACTCAAAACCTGTGCGTTGTAGGTGGAAAACTGTACCCTGGCGATTTCCTCAAATATCACCAATTACAACGAATTCCGATATAATGAGGATAATTACCTAATTCCCAATATCTTACTCCCACTCATCATCTGTAAAACCATACAGATATGAGAATGAAACCTGGTAAATACATACCCTTGGAGTAAGTGTCTAATCGGGAAAACAGTTTTTCTTTAACAATGCACTGAAACATGAAAATGTTTCGTAGGGGTATCCTGGTATTCATAGCAATGCCTCTTCCATAATCCAATTCATGACTTCAACCGTATATTTTATTGCCATCTCTCCAAATCCCTTTATTTGTCTTTAGTCGTTACCTTCTGTACACCATCGTTAGGCTAAATGGTTTTCTTCCTTCCCTACCGTTCGGCACCAGCCTATGGTTTGGAAGAAGACTATCCAGTAAGCATAATAGGTGTACCCTCCTAAACTAAGGAGTACTCGCATCTCGAGAGAAAGTGATGATAAAAGACAACTGAATAATACCTTATTCTTTTAAAGGTGAAATAGGAGCGGCGATGAAGTACGCGGTTTTGGTCGTGAATGATATCAGTCGCAATTTACTTTGCCCTCTTACTAATCCCTTTATTTTGTCTTTACATATTACCTTCTGCACACCCTACTTAGGCTAATTGGTTTTCTTCATTCCCTACCTTTCGGCACCAGCCTATGGTTTGGAATAAGACTATCCAATAAGCGTAATAGGTGTACTCTCCTAAACCAAGGAGCTCTCGCAACCTGAGAGAAGGTGATAATAAAAGACAACTGAATAAACCAATTCTATTTCTCCTGAACCTGGATCCATCCCCGAAGAAGTCCCTTCGAGTTCGTATATAACCATACGATGGATCTATCCAATGGAAGTGGATATCCGTAGTAATACGGGTGTTCTGAGAAATGCAAAGGGTAAAAGAAGGAGTGGCAATGACTTATGCAACTCAGACAATCCAAAAGCCAGTATTTTAAGAAGGTTCGGTCAACCTGGTCACTGAGTCATAGTCTAGGGTCGGTCAAAGGTCGCTGCCAAAGAGAGAGAGAGAAAAGAAACACTCTGCGTGCACTCTAACCTAGATCAGAATGGTCATCATTTTATCTAATCCGGAAACCTCCCACTGTCCTGTCAAATTCTCCTCCAAACCTAAAGAAGAATCAATCGGGATCACCCGAAGAGTAAACCAACTCATCAGTGGGAATCGGGATCCAACTCTCATCGCATGTTAACGTGATGGAATGCATCCACGTTATTCATACTCCAGAAGGTATGCGCATACTTGGCAAGTTTCAGTTTCTTTAGAAACTCCCGATATCATTTTCTTGCCCCATGCTCTTATGACCTTGACGTATGCCAACAAATCATAAGTCACATGTCAAGTTCTGCCCGTCATTATCTTGTTAATTTGAACCCACCCGTACATACCCTTGACGTATGCCAACAAGGTAATACGACTGTCCCAAACCAACTCATCTATCTATGCAACAAATGAATACCCAGCAGCTACCAAACACTATGCCTTGACGTATGCCAACAAACATAGCTTGAATACTACTGACCATCCATAAGAAACGACGGAGGGCTACGGCTGGTTTTTGGCGAAAAACCTTTAGCGTAGTGAACTTGATATCGCTGAAGGAACCTGATAGCTTTTTAAAATATAGTGGCGAAAACCTTTTGCTAAAGAGGTCACTCCCGGTAAAGGGATCTCGGCTCTTTCCTCGTGGAATGAGGTGCAGGATATTCCACTGAATACCGCTATGCAAAGCAACATGTAATCGACTATAGTGAAGTTATTACTCTGACGCAAACTTCTGTTCAAGGGGTCGGTCCCGGTGAAGGGATATCGGCCCTTGCCTCGTCGAATGAGGTGTTGGATATTCCACTGAATACCGCTATGCATAACAAAAGGAAACGTCTTTGTAACAACACTTTTTAAATTGTTCCAACAACTGTATACAGGTTTGTTTTTACTTTGCGTTGATCAGAATCAACGCAGTCCCATCATAAATCACACCAGAAAAGAACGAAAATAAAATGTACGTATATGCCATCCGCATTCGTCACTGGGTCCCGTCATAACCCGTTAGGTTACTTAACTAACGACAGAGCGGGGACTGCACTAGCGCGGGTGTAAAACATATACAACATCTAATAGTATATAAACCAATATACAATAATCGCTCCAGGCGTGATAGTATGCAACATTACAGAAAAGTAATAAGCATTACAGAACAATACAGATATCTGGGATCCCCGGGTTTCACAGAGCCGCTGCTGAAACCCGACGTTCCCCTGTCGTGTGGATAGCCTGTGCAATGAAACCTAGACCCCTACGGGTGCGGCAAGTTACCCGCCAAAACCTGAAGCGAGGCAGTCCCCACAGCATAGTGAATGGAACACCTGGCACTTCACGGAATCCGGTAAATTGAGCACCCCTCCTTGGGTCAACCTGTACCCCCTACGAGTGCGGCGAATAGTCTGCCAATTCTGAAGTGGGGTCCCTCTGCCTCTCAAAGCCATGAGATGCGGACCCGTTGCTTTCCCGAACCCGGCTATCCGTGCACTCCGTCGCGGGGTAAAACCTAGTACAGTAATGAAAAATAGGACAATAGGTACATCGACCGCAACCTGGTCGTGCCCCAAAAGAATATTATACAACAGGCAGTGACGGCAGTCCACAAGTTGGACGCTCGCCCCGCAATATCAAATGTACAAATAAACTCAAACTGTACTACCATTGCACACTGCTATCCACCACGACAAATCCGCAACATCATAGAACAACACAGAACATCAACGCGAATGTCACGTTCGCAAATCCGTCTAAAAGAACTATAGCAATCAGACGCAGTTTACCGATCAAATGACATTCCCGGTCGGAGATATAATGTAAGCACTGTAAACTAACGTGTTTAAATTTCGATCGACCAAAGACCAAATATCAAAAAGTGGGCCCCACTGCTTACTGGTGAACAGTAACAAAACCTGGGCCAAAACGATATTTACCAAAAACCCCAAAATCAATCAGAGAACCTACTGGAAAAATTTGGTGCCACGAACTCACTGTATGGCCGCGGAAGCGCGGTCAAACCATAGGTTTGACCGCGTTTCCGCGGCTACGTCATCGAATTGCGTGCCCAAATTTCTACGTGGTTCTTAGAAAACCCTGCACAGATATTTAAGACATCCAGAAATAAATTTTGAGACCGTTTAAAATTAACAGAAACTGTCGGGCTTGGATTTTGGAATTTTCGATTTCCGGTCGGATCGATGTTTTGAACGCGTTAGCACAAGTTAGTATAGCAAAATGGTTAGGCTCTGATACCACTGTAAGTCTACGCTAGCGCCCCGGCAGTCTACAAACGCCAAATGCGGAAAAAAAACTTTTAACTGGCGCTATCGTATACTTTAACCCGGATCTGCCATTATTGCTAAATAACAAACTGTAAAGAGTGTAGGAATGTTATACCGAACGATCCGAGTCCTTCGTTCTTCAACCATCATCCCACGCTCCGTTGCGGCTGCTCCGATCTCGTCGATCTCCGATCTCCTCCGTCGAGGTGGCACCACATGATCGGTTCTTTAAACGGGCTCCCGCCTCTGACTCGAGGCAACTCGATCGTCAAGTTTGCTAAAAGAGACGACCAAGATTGATGTAGAGAAATAGTAGATGACTTTGTCTCACTTCGTCTAAATCCGTGGACGATCGGTTAATGAAGTTGCCGAAGGAATCGGGTGATGGAATGAAATGGACTGTGAAATTCCATACACCGATAAAACCTATCATAATCTTTTCTAGCAAAATGAAACATCAAGTGAGAGTGAGTGAGAGAGAGAGGAGGCTTACCATATATATAGAATGAGGAGGGTGAGTGTAGGAGCAAAGGTGGTGACTATAAGAGAAAAGCTTCTCACAAAAGATCTTAACCAAAACAAGAATCATTAAAGAAAACAATGACTCACTAATAACACATCATCAAGTAATAAATGCAACCAATTAGAACACAACACCAATTAGCCTCATCATCACTTCTAGAAGCTTCTAGAATGATGACTCACTCATATCAGAAGAAAAGATAAATCCGTCTTTAACCGAATGTTAAAAGACGGCTGATAGAAAACTGGAAACTGGCAACTTCCAAAAGTGATCCTGAAACGACTTTCAGGATAACCCCGAAACTGTATAAATATACCCGCATTTGTATTACAACCAAATACAAATGCAACTGAGACAAAGATATTATACCTACTCAATATAATACTCGGATCCGGCTTAAACCAAAGCCGACCAGTATCATCTGCCCGAAAAGTGACACGTGCGTAAACGCACGTGCATTTTCCGAACCCTGCCATAAAACCATACGGCCTCTACAACGTTTCGCCTGAACTTGGGAAACTGTCTGTGGGGGACTCTAATGACTCGTCAGTACCCTGGCAGTGGGTTTAACCACAAACCGTCAGCGGCACTAGCAATACGTAACGGCTGCCCATGGACTGACCTCAAGGGATGCCGATGAGCGCACTCATCCGAAAAACCCTACTGAGCCTAACAGTGACAATGTATATACAGTCCGGTCCGTTCGTCAATGAGTATCGCATATCCGCCTAGGGGGCTAGTAACGTCAGACCCTCAATAGCAGTATAAGTCGTGTCGGAGTGAAGCCCAATTACACCCTGAGATACTACTGGAGTACCTACCAGTAAATCTCCTGCCATGGCCATGGACTTTGTGTAATGGCTTTCCTAGACACAGCACGACCTCGCCCCCAATACCGGGAGAGACGAATCCCCTGCCGATCCGCTCACGTGCCTCCATATGGCTCGGGACTGTACCCAAAAACTACCTGTTTGCACGACTCCTTTGAGCCGTGGTAGGGTAGAAATCAAAGCACAGTGGGAACTCACACGAGACAAATGACGACCTCAGGTCGATGAACTAACCTGTACACATGTCACCAGGGAACTGCTATCTGACGATAGGTATAGTACTAACTAGCAGATTCCCGGCGAGTCCTGTCCGGTGTACTGATAACCCAATGAGCACCTGTATACATCTTAGGTGATCCAACTGACACCAGTGGCTTGTGAGACCGGCCACCGCCTCTCGTCGGGGTCTCGACTGTACACACTAGTCTACTCCGGAGTATCGATGCCCTGTCTCGAAACTCCCACGACTAGGGACCACAATTAAGGATATGCATATAAACTACCCAACTCTCACGTATATGATCGCCATCATACTGTTGGTAGTAAAGCAAGATCCTAAGGGCTCTATCAAAGTGTAACATGCAATCAGTCACCTGAACATGCACACGACTGATAAAGGCAAACCAGATAGCATACTATCATCTCGAGTAAGACTTTCCTACCGGGATAGGTCCTCCGCAATCATTGCAATCACGTACCTGCGATCCAATAATTGACTATGAGGGCACTATCTCCAACAGTTTGGGTCCCGATTCCTACTGTGAGTAATATTTACTCCCGGGAGATTTTCTATACGAAATCCCAGCTGGTTCTCCTTTTAGGGTTAGAAGGAGAATTTGACAGATCAGTGGGAGCCATCCTGATTAGATAAATACACCAATCTAATCTAGGTTAGATTGCATGGAGAGTGTTTCTTTTCTCTCTCTCTCTGGCAGCGACCCTGGACTCACCTTTAACTAAGACTCATTAACCAAGTTGACCGACCTTTCTTCCAAATCGACAGCTTTGGAATGCCTGGATTGCCCTAATCTATGACATAGTCACATATGTCCTCACATATCCTACTTCCCCTTCTGCTAACTCCAGAACCCTCTGTATTCGGTACAGAGATCCATATTGTTTGGAAGGCCATCGTACAGTTAGATACGAATTCGATGAAACTGTTTCAGTCTGAGGATGGCCACTGGTTCTGGATTAAATGAATTGTTCGTTTGTCTATCCCTCCTACCTTATCTCAAGCTTGAGAGCTCCTTACATAAAAGGAGTGCATACCAGTTACGCTTATTGGATAGTCTTCTTCCAATCCTGAAGCTGGTGCTGAGGGAATTGAAAGGAGAAAACCAACTAGCATAAGTTCGGTGTACTCCAAGGTAAGATGGAGAAACATCAAAAGGGGTTGAAGTAAGAAAAGGAAATTGCGACTACTGTCATGAACTTGGGCAATGAAAAAGGCATTACTTTGAATACCCGACTAACCCCACTGAAACTTTTTTGATGTTTCGGATTTCCTGTGCGTCTGTGTTTTGAGAAACTATTTCTGCTGGTTATGTAGATACCGGATTAGAATCCCACATCTGTAGGGCATTACAGATGTTGAGAAGGAGCAGAGAATTGTTAATGGATGATTTTATCCTCGATATCGGTTATCGGAGCAATTGTTGCTATTGAGGAAAATCATCAGGTTTTGCCTAAACAGCTATATTTTGGTTTCTTTTAACCAAAAGAATGTTTTTCAATTAACAGTAGACGGAAAATGAGTTAGTGAACTCTAGGTACTTATACATATTGATCTATGTTGTCCAATATCCATACGGACAAGGGGTTGGTTCTGGGTATTCCATATTGAGAATGTGATTCTCTCTTAGATTGCTCATCCGCGGGTGCGCTCCATGATGAGTAATGTTGAGTTACCTTCTTCAATTTTGGGGATGCATTAGAAATAGATACATATCAATTGATACTAGTTCCACCTAAACAAGAGCATCTTTTCTATTTGTGATATAGAATAGTGTTCATCTTAAAATTGTTAAGATATAGGGTTATCCGGTTTGTATTTAAAACCATAATCCGGATAAACTCGAGGCACGTTTCGGAAATAACAGTCTATGGGTTATCCCAAGATTTCGCGAGGGATAGCTTCTACCATTTTCAAAATCAAATATGTTTTGTCCTTGACTCGCCACCTCCTTGGTTAAGGAATTTCTTGCAAAAGAAATTAGTGGAAGTATGGTAGAACTGGAAGTAATTTCAGAACCACAAAATGTTACCGAAAGTTTAGTAGAACCTGATGATCCAATTGACCCTGACGGACCATAGCTACTCCGCAAATCTAGTAGGTGACCTCAGCCACCCGAGAGATGCTTCGGTTTTCTCGTAGACGGTGACTAAGAAGCTTGCATCATGTGATGATGACCCTACTAGCTATCAGCATTCCATAAGAAGTGGTGTCTTTCGACTGATGGCTGAATGCCAAGTTATCCAAGTTGGACTCCATGCACTACAACAAATTATAGACTTTGTTGTGTGCTCCTGAAAAGGGCAAAACCCATAAGGAGCAAGCAGATCTTTCGGGATCAATGCTAATGGAAAAGTATTAACCTAATAAGGCCAGACTTGTAGTTAATATGTATTCATCAAATACCGGATGTGGATTGTGATGATACTGTTACTTCAAAGTCTGTGCTGAAGTCCATACGGATAAAATTTTCCACCGTTGTTTTCATGACTATGATATCTGATATGAGTATGATTATAACGTCTTTCTAAATTAAATTTAGAAGTGTACGTGTATATGACTCTACCATAGGATTATCTTAGTCAGTGGGAGCAACGGATAGCGTGAAAATTGCTTAAGTCTATTTGTAGACTAAAGCAGGCATAGAGGAAGTTGATCATCTCTTTTTGATGCAACAGTAAATGTGTTTGACTTCATCAAAAAAAGAGATGAACCGGGTATTTGTAAGAAAGTTGTAGGGAGTACTGTCAGATTCTGCATACTGATGTGGATAGCATACTCTTGATGGGAAGTGATATTCCTATACTATGATTTGGTCAAACGTTAGTAGTCACTTTTGTTTCTCTTTTTGTGAATTATACATATGTCAATGATTCTGGTGACTAGGTCTATAAATTTAGATATAGTAAGGGATTTAGGATTATCCAAATTTAGGTATAATGACATCATTCTAAAGCAGTTTAGAATGGAGGACTCCTAATGAGGTAATGTACCCGCAGCTAATGGGGTCACTCTCTCTAGAATGATGTCTTTCGGGACTGATAAAGAGAGAGACTCGCATGAATGACATTCGGCATGCTATGGCAGTGAGGTTAATCATGCAATGTTAAATATCGGACCAGATATTGCTTTTACACTTGGTGTAGTAAGCAGACATTAATCCAATCCTGGAGAAATATAGGAAGAAGTGAAGAACATATGAGATGTTCTAGGTGTATGGTAATAGAAGACTCTTTCGGGAGGCAATTACCGATTCCAGCTTCCTTAGTGACAAGAGTGACAGAATATCTGTCATGAGTCATTAGTTTATCCTCTTATGAGGAGAAGTGTATTGGAAGAGTTCTAATCGAGATACTGGGGTAGTCAAAGCGCTAGATGCTGATTGTGAATTAGCAGAGGATACATCTTATGTATTTGTTTGGATAAATATGTTCATTTGTGAACAAAGTCCCATCAGCTATCCAAACAGTATTCTAAGGTAAGTATCGCTCATTTCAGGAGATAGTTGATCTCCGTGAAGTTGAGATTCAGAGAGATAAGGGTAAAAGCATTATAGAGGATCCACTTACTGAGGCTATTTCTCGAACACAGTTTGCAAAACTGTTAGTACAGAAATTGGGTATACAGTAGCACATGAGATGTGTGTATGAGATACCGCAATAATTAGCCTTAAGTGCAAGTAGGAGATTGTTGGATATAGGTGCCTTCAAGGCAATTATCGTAGTTGCGAGAATGCAATTACTGAATTCGAGGACGGCCTATACCAAGAACAGTCTTACTCGAGATGATAGTGTGCTATCTGGTTTGTCTTTATCTGTCATGTTAATGCAAGATACTAGTTATCACGTACCGCAAATACATGAGATAAAGCCCATAGGATCTTTGCTTGACTACCAGGATTATGATAAGGATCATACTAGTGGGGCCTGGTAGTTTATAAGCATATCCTTAAATGTCCCTAGTTGTAGGAGTATCGAGAGTGGGCATCGGTACTCCGGTTTAGACTAGTGTATACGTTTCATGACCTTGTACGGGGCGATGGCTGATCCTATAGCCATTGGTGTTTGACACTGATAATTTTATACATATGCTCATTGGATGAGTTATACTGGAAGGACTCGCCGAAAACTCCTAGATGGTATTATACCAATGTCAGATAGTAGTTCTCTGGTGACATGAGTACAGGGTAGTCCCTAGACCTGAAATCGCCACAGTGTCTCGTGTGTGTTCCTACTGTATTTTGATTACTACCCTACCACGGCTCTACTGAGGCGTACAAATAGGTTTTTGTTGGGTACAGTCCCGAAGCACATGGAGGCAGTGAGCGGTCGAAGGAATTCGTCACTCCCGGTATTGGGAGTCGATATCGCACTGTACAGGACACGACTATAGCCAGAAGTCTGTAGCCATGGAGGTAGAGATAAACTGGTAAGTGTTACCAGTTGTATCTCTTTAGTTATGAGTCCTCTGTCAGCACGACTTATCAGATTATTAGAGGTCTGACAGATTCCACCCCCTAGACCCGGTATGTGATACTCTTTGACAAAGAGACCGGACTGTACGGTGACTATCATTTATAGACTTTGTTGGGTCCGAATGAGTTAGCTCGTCGACCTACTTTTATCTTGCTCATACCTGGGTAGCCGTTATGTACAGCTAGTGCCACTGACGAGCTTGTAGGTTAACCCAAAAGGGGGTTGAAACTGAAAATGTTTCAGATTCATTCGGATACGATCCTGTATAACCTACTGCCAGTGTATTGACAGGTCTTTAGAGTCCCGCAACGAAAGTGCCTGTCCAAGCAAAACGCGATGTAATGTACGTATAGGGATACGTATATGAGTTCTATAAAACATGTATATTGGATATACATGTTCAATCTGATGACTGTTATACTAGCCGATTTCAAAGACGGAATACCAAGTCAAGTGTTGACTTGATAACCGTATTGATGATACGGTTTCAACCATGTCATGAGAGAGAGTGGGAAGGGGGTTAAGTGTCATGGTTAAAACATGACATGGTTGAAAAAATTACATGACACGATTCATTTTGTTTTTTCAAGCCATCATAAAAAAGAAAATATATCTTCTTCTTCATCACAAGATGAGCTCAAGCTCTCTTGAAAATGACAAGTGTTGCCATGGTAAGATTTTTCAAAAAGTAGAGAGTATCCATTGTTCTCACCGCCTTCCTCTACCCTAGCAAGCCTCTGGAGGAAGTCTCTCTGCCCGGTGACAGAGTTGGAGCTCGGGCAGCCCGCTTTCAAAGTGGATCATCTACGGCGAGGCAGTCGGCGTGCAGACGCGTTCGGGAGCTCACGGAGTTTAGACGGGGTCTTCCGGGATCAACCGAACACACTACAAAGGTTGTAGCATCTCTGAACTTTTCTTTATGCTCTTTAGTTTAGCTAGAAACTAGTGCTTGGACGATTTTGGCGTACGGTCGATCGCGCTCCAATGGAATTTTTGTTTTCCGACCAGTCCCGCTTCGCGCATGTGCGGGGCACGCCCGTTCTTACAGGTTTCGTTCATGAATCACCATGAGACGGGCCTTTTAAAATTACTTCCTCACTTGTCTAACCTAGGCACCGCAAAGTCAAGTTTAGTTAAATGACCGATTCGCCGCAACCTTCACTTGTCCTAAATAAGCGCGACAAGTCCTTATAGGTTTGGTCTAGATATTTTTTATTAACTCAAGATAATGCTTATGCTTTTTGTGATTTATGGGGTCTTAGGAAGGGTGATGAAATCCCCACCCAATCTTAATTGGCGTTATAGCACCTTAATATCCGTATTATTATATGCAAAGCGTTAAACAAACAAAATCTAAAACAAAAAAAATTCATTTGGCGGCGGCACAATTTATGCATAGAAACCTACAGAAAATACAATTCAATGGAATTTAGAGGGGTCTATGGAGAAATAGAAAAGGTACAAAAAATTTTGGGCTCAGAAGCCAAAGGAGGACCGCGGAACCACCGTCTAAACCTAGGTTTGACCGCGGAACCGCGGTTGAAATGTTGGAAGGGCTTCGAGTTGGTTCTGTGCACTTTCCACTTTCTTCTCTTTTGTATCCAAGCCTCTGTTTCTTGATTAGATCACTGTACTTTCTCCAGATTTGTCTGCACACTTGCACATAAAAAATATCAAAAATAACAATATGGTTTTTATTATATTTATATATATATACACATACACACAAAAATTAACCCGAATGACAAGAAAGAAATGCGTTACCGTCTCCCCGGCAACGGCGACATTTGATTGAAGCAGAATAACCGCGATATGTGTTATGATATGCGTTCTACTTTGTTTTCTACTTACCGCAATCAAGACGGTTTTGTTTGTAGCTAGCCGGTTGAGTACGGATCGTCCACTGAGAGATGGTTCGTATGTTCGTTCTTGTTTTAGAAGAGTCAATTAACGTGTATATGTGTATGTTCAATTCTATCCTAAGTGTTAGTATTTTATATTCAAGTAAACTTGTTAGGGTTAAGGTTGGTTAGTAGAGTTAGGATTAGTCTTATGCTTGTCTTTTGCCATTCTTGAAATGATGTTGGGATAATCTGAGATTTGCGAGTTTAAGCAAGCTTTCCAATGCTAAATCCATTCCTAGTGCCCCTTGTCCGTCCGATACATAAGCTTATTTCCAACCCTAGGCCAAACATACGCAACCATGTATCAAATTAAGTCACAACTACATGTCACGTTGTAGTGCACCCAAAGGACTTCTCGACTTTAAGTCGCGGCTATATGTCGCTTATAGCGCGCCTAAGTGAGAGGGTTGTATTTGTTTGGTCTAGGTTAATTTTATGATGTTTGGCGAAGAGAAGCACAAGGGAGTTTTCCGTCCCTCATGCGGTTAATGGATGATGGAATTATTCACATCTAAAAGAAAAATAAAACAAGAAGGAAGAAAGGAAAATACGGTTTTAACAAATGGTAGCAAGCTAACTACTTAGGCCCTCACCTACGCAAGGGACTCCGTTGAATATCATGGCTTGAAAAATACGGATAAAAAGAAAAGAAAAACAAAACAATATATAACTACTTAACAACAACAAATAAAAGTTACACTAAGAATTAAAATTACAATATAAGAATTGAAAGATACAAGATAAAAAAACATCCTCATCTTCATTAATCTTCCACTCAAAAAGCTCTCACTACAATTTTCATGGAGAATAGATGAAGAAGAAGAAGAAGAAACTACAACTAAACTTCACTAAATCCTAAATAAAGAAAAGCATTCTTAGCTTGGCTTAAAACTGGAGTATTTATAGGCAGGGCAGAGAACTGAAACTCTAGGGCCATATTCTGTGCCCTTACATAATTATCAAACTACCCGTGAAAATTGGCCGGGAGACGACAAGACACGGCTGCGGAACCGCCGCCTAAAAGGCTTATTGGCCGCGGTTCCACGGTCATTTGGAGGGTTTGGAGTGTCGTTTTTCTGGGGCTTCCTCGTGTTGCTTTGTTCTTCTGTTCTACAGGTTCAAAATTGCAAAATGGTTCCAAAATATCTTCAGATTTTCAACAGTCCAAAATGGATACACTTTTAATCTTTTTGACATTGATCTCTCTCGAGCTCCGCGCACCGCTTGATCTTTGTGCTGCCCCTCTCATGCTCTGTGCTTGACCAAGACACAAATGACCATTGTTTTTCGTCTTGTCTCTTGAACTGGTAAGCGGCACTGGACGATGTAGATGACCGGAACCCGGATTTTATCTGTTTTTTGCAGATGTTTTGGATTTTGGTAAAGCTGTGGAGATTTTGCGTGTTTTACGTTATTTTGCACTAGGAATCTGTAACCTATAATCATGTAGCAAACACGGATTAAAAGCACATGCCTATAAACAAACGAACAGAAGAATGGGCGGTATTAAATGCAATATTCTGGTGTGAACGCCTACTTGTCATTGCTGTCTTCCATGACTATGATATCTGGCAGATGGACGTGAAAACAACTTTTCTAAATGGAAATTTAGAAGTGTGCATTTACAAGGATCAACCAGAGGGTCTTTTAGACAGTGGGAGCAGTGGAAAGATGTGCAAATTGCTTAAATCCATTTATGAATTAAAGCAGGCATCACGGAGTTGGAACATCTGCTTTGATGAGACGGTCAAAGAATTTGAATTTATCAAAAATGTAGATGAGCCATGCATTTATAGGAAGATTATAGGAGGAGCAGTCGTCTTGTTCGTATTATACGTGGATGATATACTCCTGATAGGGAATAACATCCCTATACTACAATCGGTCAAGCTCTTCTTATCACAAAAGTTCTCCATGAAAGACTTGGGTGATGCCTCCTACATTCTGCGGATTAAGATCTATCGTGATAGGTCTAAAAGAATGTTGAGACTTTCACAGTCCAGGTACATTGACACCATACTAAAGAGATTTAGTATGGAAAATTCCAAGCGCGGTAATTTACCCGCTTGTCACGGGATCACCCTCTCCAAAGAGATGTCTCCAAAGACTAATGAAGAGAGGGCTCACATGAGCATTGTACCCTACACTTCGGCGGTATGATCTATAATGTATGCGATGTTATGTACCAGACAAGACTTAGCTTACGCACTTAGTGTGGTAAGCAGGTATCAGTCTAACCCAGATGAGAAGCATTGGATAGCAGTAAAGAACATTCTCAAGTACCTGAGAAGGACTAAGGAGATATTCTTAGTGTACGGTAATGGGGACCTCCAAATCGAGGCTTTTACCGACTCTAGCTTCCAAAATGACAAGGATGACTCTAAATACATCTCGGGTTGTGTGTTTACCTTCAATGAAGGGGCGGTGTGTTGGAAGAGTTCCAAACAGGACACCGTCTGTCACGACCCAAAGTTTGGCCCGTGACCGGCACTTAACCACGTAACGTCTACAGGCGTAACGCGACTAAGTAAGCCGAAACCCAGAAATCTAAAACCCTTCGTAAGAATAAGTGAAGAAAACATGTTGAAATCAAGGTTTTTAAATAACGAAGCCGAAGGTGCGTTTTAAAAACCGTGAATCTTTTGTAAAAATTTCGGCAGAGTTCCTTTTGTAAAACTGGCCCCGAATGGGGTACAACAAGAATGACAATATATATATGCAATGATAAAGGCATCCCCAAGCGGGAGCTAGCTCTTCGTCAATAGACGGTCACAACCACACATGCAACAATAATATACAACGCCAAGTGGCGAGGATCACACCCAAAAGAAAGCTCAAGCAACAAGAAACCGCAATACTACTAAGCGCGACTCTAGGTCGAATAATACCACACCGTCTCTAAGTCTGAAAGAATATACAAGTTTTTGGTTGATGGACAATTTCTAGATACAATGAAATAAAATACAATACAACGGTGGTTCTTGATGCGAAAGAATCCACCTACCAAGAGCAAATCACCCGCAAGAAGGTAGTGTGCCAGAAATGCCGCAATAAAACCTGTACGGCAGAACCTGCAAGAACTGTGGCACAACGGGGGTGAGTTGCCAACTCGTGAATAGAAATATCTACAAGTAGAAACCGAATGCAAGACATAAACCTAAGTCAACGATCAGTAATATAATCTACAAGAGTACATCTGAGTGTAATAAGGTGGCAAGGTAACATCTAATCATGTATGCAGTGTCAGGTACTCAGGTAATAACATGTCATCAGTGTAAGGTATGTCTGCATGAAGTAAATATGATAAAGTATCAAGTATATCAATACACATATATTAGCGTCCCATACCACTAATATTGGTGTAAGGGTATATATAACAGCGCCCTCATACCCGGTTATATATACAAATAAAGTATGATCAGTGTAAATCCAGTCTGTATATGAACCATGTCTGTATATATGTGGAACCCGTCCACCTGTCACCCACTGACAATAAGCATCATGTATGCAATGCATAAACAATAAATAGGGGATAAGGGAGATATAATGTACCATCTACCATAAAGGCCCCGAGCACATAGGCTCCTCTCCAATCGAGCTCATAGGCTCCCATCACATCGAGCTCATAGGCTCCGAGCACATAGGCTCCTCTCACATCGAGCTCATAGGCTCCCATCACATCGAGCTCATAGGCTCCGAGCACATAGGCTCCTCTCACATCGAGCTCATAGGCTCCCATCACATCGAGCTCATAGGCTCCGAGCACATAGGCTCCTCTCACATCGAGCTCATAGGCTCCCATCACATCGAGCTCATAGGCTCCGAGCACATAGGCTCCTCTCACATCGAGCTCATAGGCTCCCATCACATCGAGCTCATAGGCTCCGAGCACATAAGCTCCTCTCACATCGAGCTCATAGGAATAACATATCTCAATGCGGATGATCAGAACATGACATATGCGACATATAAACAAAGGTAAGCATATCAGAAGTCATGTACATATAGATGAGCTACAATGCAATGATCCAATTTGATATAGGTATCAAGTATGAATATCAAGTCATGTCACATATAGGTAAACTACAATGCAATGATCCAATGTGATATAGGTATCAAGCATAAATATCAAGTGATGTCACATATAGGTAAGCTACAATGCAATGATCCAATGTGATATAGGTATCAGGTATGAATATCAAGTCATGTCACATATAGGTAAACTACAATGCAATGATCCAATGTGATATAGGTATCAAGCATGAATATCAAGTCATGTCACATATAGGTAAGCTACAATGCAATGATCCAATGTGATATAGGTATCAGGTATGAATATCAAGTCATGTCACATATAAGTAAGCTACAATGCAATGATCCAATGTGATATAGGTATCAGGTATGAATATCAAGTCATGTCACATATAAGTAAGCTACAATGCACTGATCCAATGTGATATAGGTATGAGGTATGAATATCAAGTCATGTCACATATAAGTAAGCTACAATGCAATGATCCAATGTGATATAGGTATCAAGCATGAATATCAAGTCATGTCACATATAGGTAAGCTACAATGCAATGATCCAATGTGATATAGGTATCAGGTATGAATATCAAGTCATGTCACATATAAGCTACAATGCAATGATCCAATGTGATATAGGTATCAAGCATGAATATCAAGTCATGTCACATATAGGTAAGCTACAATGCAATGATCCAATGTGATATAGGTATCAGGTATGAATATCAAGTCATAATCAACTATTTGATGTACAGGTATATGTGTACAATATGCCATGCAAGAATCATATCAGGAATGCAACAGTACTACAGTGTAGTGGCATGGCAATTATCGATGATGAAGTGTGTGAGTCGGCAAATAGTGTACGTGAAACATACGCATCATCGATAATGGTGCGGGTGTCCTAACAGCATGATAATAACATAATAATGAACATATGCCAGCAATGCGAACAGTAGGAAAATACAGGTATCTATTAGTCAACACCACAGTGAAGTATCTACTATGCAAACTACATCTAAGTATCCGGTCAATCAGGAGGGGTAGGTGTGGAAACCACCTAAATCTGAGTCAATGTATATATATATAGTCGGTGATCCCGCCTCAATGTCGTATCGTAAGATATCCTCGAGTTATGAGTGCGGATCTATCATCAATATCGGCTCGTACGGTAAATCATCGTACGACATTCCCAAAGGCTGGGTACAGGTCAATATCTCACTATCTCGTCACATAACAGGTATCACTATCATCAGATCACATAGCCTGGGGTACTACTCTATGTCTAGCACCAAACGTTACCATCAGTGAAGCATGCATGCGGGGTAAACACATATCCCAAGCCCGCAAGAGATCACAAGTCATATCCCACAATGAATCGTATCCAATCACCGATCTCACGTCATCAAGCCCACATCATCGACTCATTACCAACGTCATCCCATATCATCAAACGCCGTGCAAGTACAAGTAATATGCAAGGGTGTGCGTGTAGGTGTAAGTTCTATCCTAGGGTTCGCGACTATGAACTACACTAGTCACTTCTACCCTATACTATCCATAATACTTCTAACACAAAGCTACTACACACTAAAACTATCACACATCTACTATATGTATATACTAACTACGGACTGCGGGGGTGCTATACGCCATCCACCCGACTTCCCCCTGTAGATATAATCTACTCACCTTGCATCATCATTACGGACATCACCATGCATTGCTCGTCGTCCCGAAGTCTTCATGAGTACCTACACATCAAAGTGTCGCATATACGCATCAAAACCAAATCCAAGCTAAAATGGCGCATGAAATCCAAAACGATACGATAAGGGGGCCTATAGGTGAGAACCTATGGCACGCCTTCAAAACCACATATAAATCCTCTATATCGTCGTATAAACGCTAAATAGTCGAGGTAAAACGAAACACACCAATGCAGAAATGAAAATATGGAATACGGAAACTAAAGTCCAAAACAGCAACTCATGAAATAGGTCCCAGATTTTACCCTAGAAAGAATCTGTCAAAACTAGAAGTACCCAGGGCCAATAATTGAGGAATAGGGGCTGTGCACAGAAAACGAGGAGATTCCTCACTGGTCTGGCCGCAAATTGCGGCCAGAAAGGAGGTTTTGGCGGCCGGGAAGAAGAGTTAGGGGTTGGGGTCTTGGGTATTGCCTCCATGGTGCCTGCACATCTCAATTTCCACTCAATATTATTTTAGGGTCCTCGGGGTAATAGCAGATTCAAATTAACCTGCACAGATTACACAATTTCCCCGATATCGGTTTCTAAAATCCGTATTTCTGGTTCTAGCTTCTGGTTTTGGGTTCCAATTCATGCACTAGGGTGTTTACAAGTCCTCTACTGAGCTCAATTTCACATTACAACTCAAGTTCTCTCAAACCCTAACTAGGTTTTCATCAAGTCCATAATATCACACAATATCGATATAATCTTAACTTGGGGTTATAGGAAAGGCTATAATTGAGCTAAGGGTTCAGTAATTACCTCCATTAGCAACTCAAGAAATTTCTTGAGTTGCCCCTAGTGGCCAAAATCCACGCTTTCTTGGTCCATTGCGTAGATCTCGAGCTTGTGCATCTTTTTCTTGAAACCGACATTGGGTTTTGGGATGGTTTTTGAGATGAAAAGAGGGGTTGAAGATGGAGGAAGGGGAGGGCTAGGGCAGCAGCAGCAAGGAGGGTGAGAGAGGAGAAGAAAATGACAATGAAGAAGTATGGCTAAGGGATGTAGTCAAAGGTCCACCCCACTCTCTCACCTACCCTCATTCTTTATCCTTTTCTTTTTCTTTTTCTTTTAAACCATAAACCAACCCTTCTCACCTCAATAGTAAACCCAAAATGAGAAACCATGGTAGGAAGTGCACAAGTGTAGGAAAAATAGTGTGTGCATGTTTTGTCTCAAATTTGTTAAAAACCGATTAGCGATTTTTAATCGCGATTAGCACTAAATTAGTGTCAAACTAAACACAAAAACTTAAAAATATCATAATTCACTAATTTACCCTATTTTATAATTTTCCATAATTTTTCATAATTTTTCTAACATTTTTCCTATTTATTTGCATTTAATATTAAAATAATATTAAATTATAAAAATTCCCAAAATTAATATTTTATATTTTTGAGAATGTCACAATCTACCCCCCTTAAAGAAATTCGGTCCCCGAATTTTAATTTAAACCCCCCACTACTAAAACAATTTCAGTAATAATCCAATTGTCGGGGCTCCGAAAACATCAACACATAGGGAATATCATAAAAATGTACTACTCTACTAGAATCAATCCCGAAAATGCATATATAAGAATATCCTATGCGTCTGGTGCGCAAGGAATCAAAATCCATATATGTGTCAAACAGGTGTAGAAAACTACATCTAGGTGCAACGGGTGTGCACGAAACATCTGTCGTAGGCAACGTGTGTGCCTGACAGCAAAAATCAGGTGCATATGAAATGCACGAAGAATTTCGATTTAGTGCATCTGGCGTGCACCAAAATCGTATAGCAAAACACTAAAGATACATGAAAACTACGCTGGAAGTGCAAATCAAATCACTAAATACGATAGGCATGAAATCTCAATCAATATCACAAATGTAATAACTCAGCGCAAAATATATATAAATATCCAGTGGGTGCATGAAACCAATATCATGAAACTCAGTCATCAAAACTAAATCATGCAAACAGAACGCCCAAAATACCGAAATCCAAAGTGACGGATACGTGATAATCGAATCACAAAATCACAAATCATAAATACCGTCGTCGGTAGTTCCTTCTTCAAGGTCGAGAAGGAGTCAGTGCATCCACTGATAGCAGCGCAGGATATCTACTTGCTTCTTGCTCACGGTCTGGCGTCCTCTGACTCTGGGTCCTTATCTTCTCTGCGGATTTCCTATCTCGCAGTCAATCGGCTCATCGGCCCTGTCATGTGTGCTAACGGGGACGATTCCGTTCTGGCACTTCTCTGGTCACCTCTCGGTCAATCCTCATGACCACTCGTAAGGCAGCATATCACTGGCGTCGGCCTCTGGCTCTCCGAATGTACGTCACACATCTTTTTCCTGGGTGTAAACATCATTGCAGCAATGTCCTGGAAGGAATCCTGCTCAAGGTCTCTTCCAATCATGCCTATGCCGATCTGTACAGAGGCTGGCTTTCTTGTACTACCTCTTCTCGCTTGATAGACATCTGTGTCCTCAGCACAACCTTTTCTCGGAAATTGGTCACATTCCAACGTCTCTGTAAGCATATCAGGTCTCTAGTCTCGACGGGAAGTAATGACAGCTCGTCAGCGTCTCACACGAACCTCTGGTTCCACTCGTCTCCATCGTCGTCCACTATGACGTCACGCCAAGCTACCTTGCACTGCACTGTTCTCGGCCATGGCCAATCTGAAGTCTCTCGCACGGACTCGAAATCGCGTACTCTGTAGCTTCACCATCCTGTAGAAGGTGTCAGGCCGAACAGATCCTCGGGAACACGTCCCAACCATCGAAGGAATACTGAATACTCGTCCGTCCTTGATCAATTTGCACTGCATCAGGGTAAGTTCCTTTATCCGAATCTGGTCAACTACCGCGTCGACAATGCCGAACTCTGGCCTGCTGGGTGTGCGCAACATGACCACTCCTGGGTCCAGATCTTCTCGTATCGTTTTCCGGAAGGGTCCTGTCGAGGTTCCTTTCTCAAATCTCAATCCTGCCGAAATGCCCGGAAGTCATCATCCAATGTTGAAGCTAAAGCACATTCCGGAACGGCTGCATACTCATCGCGCTTCTTTCTGGAAGATATATCCATATACCACGCCTCTGGGCGCGTATAACATCTCTGATGTCAGCGGAGTGGAACGTCATCTCGTCGAAATCTCGTACGAACTCTTTTCTTCACTCTGCTCAAATGTCGACTGGTTAGGACTCGTCATATCGTGGCTACACGAACTGCGCTCCGACGGCTGCGCTCGCATCTGGAGTCTCCCAAGCAGTGTCCCATCACGATATCCGAAAGATGTCGAACCATCCGATCGACTCGTCAGATCCTCATAATCCCCCAAGAGCTCACATCTCGGGTACAGTTTAATAGTATCGAGTACATGCCACAGCGTCGGTGGTCCAGCCGTAGAAGGGCAAACCCAAGCCTCACTAATGGCGCCGCGGAACCGCCGTAAACCCTAAGGTTCAAAGGCTGTCACACGGTTATTAAGTCGAGTTAGGGTTTCATTCTTTTAGAGGGTCCATAGAATCACCTGCATGTCTTTCCGTATACTTTAAACTTGGAAAATGGGCTCCTGACATTCGATCGTCTCAATCGACTCTCAACGAACCTGCGTGAAATCATCTCTAGCTGGAAACGATCTATCTGATGACCTCGCATCGGTAACGAACGAACCACATGTCCTAGTCATTCATCCTCAGGTGACTAGCGACTCGCTATCATCTCTCTGAGTATATGCTCACGCTACAACAGCTCCAATCATCTAGGCGATATCTCATTATTTACAGCAGCAACTGGCTCATACGCCTGTACGCCGAACAATGCCTCAATCCTCCAGGAAGGGCAATACATAGGCGGTCATCTCTGAATCGGTCTGCTCTAGATCTGAGTAAGATTCTCCACACTGGAATTCTTCAACTCAGCTGGCCCCGCTCTGGCGCAAAATCGGACGAATCACCTTCGTCTCTCAAATCGGGTAGACTAGCTATCATCTGTCGCATATCTGCCTGAAGGCTCCGGCAATCTCAGCTCGTAAGCTCCGAAAGCAACATCCTGTCGATCTCAGCAACAGCTGGTCCATCTGTCTGCACGATAGGCGACATCACAATCTCTGAGGTATGCTGTACATCAACAGTCCTCTTTCAACTGGCAGTTCTAACAATGGCCCGATCATCCGGTGCAAATCCAAGCACTCGCCTCCACTAGAGGTCACAATCAGCAATACTAACTCGAGATATTCCCATGTCACCAGAAAACACAATGGTCGGCCCTCGTACCAAACGAGCTCCCACCGGGCGTAACCCTAGCAGCAGCCCAAACTGCGCTCAACCATGGTGACAGGAACCTCAATCGAGTATCAAAAGAGCACATCAATGACAAGAAGGAAACAACAGATCCAAAGTGGATACATGATCATAGGAAGGAACAGCAATAATGAAGATATGATCATGAACTAATAGAATCGGGGATCTCAAATGGATGTATAATCCTGGATATGAAGAGAATCACTGATCTCGAAAAGTATGCACATCCTAAGGTTCCTTAAGCGGAGTGGCGTGTCGTAAGTATGCCGCGGAACATACCAACGGTACGTCACTCTACTTTAGTCACCTATCCCATCAACCAAGGGTCATCCTAATACGACGAAAGTTCGGGTCTAATACCCCCTCGACCAAGTCTAAGTTCCGTAAGGTCAAGCCTAAGTTCCGTATATATATATAAACGCCCTAGGCTCCATATAGTCAAACTCAGACTCGAACCAAGGTCAACCTAGCGCTCTGATACCAACTTTGTCACGACCCAAAGTTTGGCCCGTGACCGTCACTTAACCACGTAACGTCTACAGGCGTAACGCGACTAAGTAAGCCGAAACCCAGAAATCTAAAACCCTTAGTAAGAATAAGTGAAGAAAACATGTTGAAATCAAGGTTTTTAAATAACTAAGCCGAAGGTGCGTTTTAAAAACCGTGAATCTTTTGTAAAAATTTCGGCAGAGTTCCTTTTGTAAAACTGGCCCCGAATGGGGTACAACAAGAATGACAATATATATATGCAATGATAAAGGCATCCCCAAGCGGGAGCTAGCTCTTCGTCAATAGACGGTCACAACCACACATGCAACAATAATATACAACGCCAAGTGGCGAGGATCACACCCAAAAGAAAGCTCAAGCAACAAGAAACCGCAATACTACTAAGCGCGACTCTAGGTCGAATAATACCACACTGTCTCTAAGTCTGAAAGAATATACAAGTTTTTGGTTGATGGACAATTTCTAGATACAATGAAATAAAATACAATACAACGGTGGTTCTTGATGCGAAAGAATCCACCTACCAAGAGCAAATCACCCGCAAGAAGGTAGTGTGCCAGAAATGCCGCAATAAAACCTGTACGGCAGAACCTGCAAGAACTGTGGCACAACGGGGGTGAGTTGCCAACTCGTGAATAGAAATATCTACAAGTAGAAACCGAATGCAAGACATAAACCTAAGTCAACGATCAGTAATATAATCTACAAGAGTACATCTGAGTGTAATAAGGTGGCAAGGTAACATCTAATCATGTATGCAGTGTCAGGTACTCAGGTAATAACATGTCATCAGTGTAAGGTATGTCTGCATGAAGTAAATATGATAAAGTATCAAGTATATCAATACACATATATTAGCGTCCCATACCACTAATATTGGTGTAAGGGTATATATAACAGCGCCCTCATACCCTGTTATATATACAAATAAAGTATGATCAGTGTAAATCCAGTCTGTATATGAACCATGTCTGTATATATGTGGAACCCGTCCACCTGTCACCCACTGACAATAAGCATCATGTATGCAATGCATAAACAATAAATAGGGGATAAGGGAGATATAATGTACCATCTACCATAAAGGCCCCGAGCACATAGGCTCCTCTCCAATCGAGCTCATAGGCTCCCATCACATCGAGCTCATAGGCTCCGAGCACATAGGCTCCTCTCACATCGAGCTCATAGGCTCCCATCACATCGAGCTCATAGGCTCCGAGCACATAGGCTCCTCTCACATCGAGCTCATAGGCTCCCATCACATCGAGCTCATAGGCTCCGAGCACATAGGCTCCTCTCACATCGAGCTCATAGGCTCCCATCACATCGAGCTCATAGGCTCCGAGCACATAGGCTCCTCTCACATCGAGCTCATAGGCTCCCATCACATCGAGCTCATAGGCTCCGAGCACATAAGCTCCTCTCACATCAAGCTCATAGGAATAACATATCTCAATGCGGATGATCAGAACATGACATATGCGACATATAAACAAAGGTAAGCATATCAGAAGTCATGTACATATAGATAAGCTACAATGCAATGATCCAATGTGATATAGGTATCAAGTATGAATATCAAGTCATGTCACATATAGGTAAACTACAATGCAATGATCCAATGTGATATAGGTATCAAGCATAAATATCAAGTCATGTCACATATAGGTAAGCTACAATGCAATGATCCAATGTGATATAGGTATCAGGTATGAATATCAAGTCATGTCACATATAGGTAAACTACAATGCAATGATCCAATGTGATATAGGTATCAAGCATGAATATCAAGTCATGTCACATATAGGTAAGCTACAATGCAATGATCCAATGTGATATAGGTATCAGGTATGAATATCAAGTCATGTCACATATAAGTAAGCTACAATGCAATGATCCAATGTGATATAGGTATCAGGTATGAATATCAAGTCATGTCACATATAAGTAAGCTACAATGCACTGATCCAATGTGATATAGGTATCAGGTATGAATATCAAGTCATGTCACATATAAGTAAGCTACAATGCAATGATCCAATGTGATATAGGTATCAAGCATGAATATCAAGTCATGTCACATATAGGTAAGCTACAATGCAATGATCCAATGTGATATAGGTATCAGGTATGAATATCAAGTCATGTCACATATAAGCTACAATGCAATGATCCAATGTGATATAGGTATCAAGCATGAATATCAAGTCATGTCACATATAGGTAAGCTACAATGCAATGATCCAATGTGATATAGGTATCAGATATGAATATCAAGTCATAATCAACTATTTGATGTACAGGTATATGTGTACAATATGCCATGCAAGAATCATATCAGGAATGCAACAGTACTACAGTGTAGTGGCATGGCAATTATCGATGATGAAGTGTGTGAGTCGGCAAATAGTGTACGTGAAACATACGCATCATCGATAATGGTGCTGGTGTCCTAACAGCATGATAATAACATAATAATGAACATATGCCAGCAATGCGAACAGTAGGAAAATACAGGTATCTATTAGTCAACACCACAGTGAAGTATCTACTATGCAAACTACATCTAAGTATCCGGTCAATCAGGAGTGGTAGGTGTGGAAACCACCTAAATCTGAGTCAATGTATATATATATAGTCGGTGATCCCGCCTCAATGTCGTATCGTAAGATATCCTCGAGTTATGAGTGCGGATCTATCATCAATATCGGCTCGTACGGTAAATCATCGTACGACATTCCAAAGGCTGGGTACAGGTCAATATCTCACTATCTCGTCACATAACAGGTATCACTATCATCAGATCACATAGCCTGGGGTACTACTCTATGTCTAGCACCAAACGATACCATCAGTGAAGCATGCATGCGGGGTAAACACATATCCCAAGCCCGCAAGAGATCACAAGTCATATCCCACAATGAATCGTATCCAATCACCGATCTCACGTGATCAAGCCCATATCATCGACTCATTACCAACGTCATCCCATATCATCAAACGCCGTGCAAGTACAAGTAATATGCAAGGGTGTGTGTGTAGGTGTAAGTTCTATCCTAGGGTTCGTGACTATGAACTACACTAGTCACTTCTACCCTATACTATCCATAATACTTCTAACACAAAGCTACTACACACTAAAACTATCACACATCTACTATATGTATATACTAACTACGGACTGCGGGGGTGCTATACGCCATCCACCCGACTTCCCCCTGTAGATATAATCTACTCACCTTGCATCATCATTACGGACGTCACCATGCATTGCTCGTCGTCCCGAAGTCTTCATGAGTACCTACACATCAAAGTGTCGCATATACGCATCAAAACCAAATCCAAGCTAAAATGGCGCATGAAATCCAAAACGATACGATAAGGGAGCCTATAGGTGAGAACCTATGGCACGCCTTCAAAACCACATATAAATCCTCTATATCGTCGTATAAACGCTAAATAGTCGAGGTAAAATGAAACACACCAATGCAGAAATGAAAATACGGAATACGGAAACTAAAGTCCAAAACAGCAACTCATGAAATAGGTCCCAGATTTTACCCTAGAAAGAATCTGTCAAAACTAGAAGTACCCAGGGCCAATAATTGAGGAATAGGGGCTGTGCACAGAAAACGAGGAGATTCCTCACTGGTCTGGCCGCAAATTGCGGCCAGAAAGGAGGTTTTGGCGGCCGGGAAGAAGAGTTAGGGGTTGGGGTCTTGGGTATTGCCTCCATGGTGCCTGCACATCTCAATTTCCACTCAATATTATTTTAGGGTCCTCGGGGTAATAGCAGATTCAAATTAACCTGCACAGATTACACAATTTCCCCGATATCGGTTTCTAAAATCCGTATTTCTGGTTCTAGCTTCAGGTTTTGGGTTCCAATTCATGCACTAGGGTGTTTACAAGTCCTCTACTGAGCTCAATTTCACATTACAACTCAAGTTCTCTCAAACCCTAACTAGGTTTTCATCAAGTCCATAATATCACACAATATCGATATAATCTTAACTTGGGGTTATAGGAAAGGCTATAATTGAGCTAAGGGTTCAGTAATTACCTCCATTAGCAACTCAAGAAATTTCTTGAGTTGCCCCTAGTGGCCAAAATCCACGCTTTCTTGGTCCATTGCGTAGATCTCGAGCTTGTGCATCTTTTTCTTGAAACCGACATTGGGTTTTGGGATGGTTTTTGAGATGAAAAGAGGGGTTGAAGATGGAGGAAGGGGAGGGCTAGGGCAGCAGCAGCAAGGAGGGTGAGAGAGGAGAAGAAAATGACAATGAAGAAGTATGGCTAAGGGATGTAGTCAAAGGTCCACCCCTCTCTCTCACCTACCCTCATTCTTTATCCTTTTCTTTTTCTTTTTCTTTTAAACCATAAACCAACCCTTCTCACCTCAATAGTAAACCCAAAATGAGAAACCATGGTAGGAAGTGCACAAGTGTAGGAAAAATAGTGTGTGCATGTTTTGTCTCAAATTTGTTAAAAACCGATTAGCGATTTTTAATCGCGATTAGCACTAAATTAGTGTCAAACTAAACACAAAAACTTAAAAATGTCACAATTCACTAATTTACCCTATTTTATAATTTTTCATAATTTTTCTAACATTTTTCCTATTTATTTGCATTTAATATTAAAATAATATTAAATTATAAAAATTCCCAAAATTAATATTTTATATTTTTGAAAATGTCACACCGTCGCAGACTCAACGATGGAAGCTGAGTACATTGCTGCCAATGATGCCGCAAAAGAAGCGGTTTGGATAAAGAAGTTCATTACCGAACTTGAGGTGGTTACGTCCATTGTTGATCCAATACCTTTGTATTGCGATAACAATGGGGCTATAGTTTTAGCGAAAGAACCACGGTCCCATCAGAAATCCAGACAAATGTTGAGGCGGTATCACCTGATCAGGGAGATCGTGGATTGCAAGGAGATTGAGGTTCAGAGAGTGGACACAAAAGAAAACACAGCGGATCCATTCACGAAGGCCTTACCTTAAGCACAGTTCAAGCGGCTGTTCGAGATGTTGGGGATGCGCTATGCAAATAACTGGCCCTAGTGCAAGTGGGGGATTGTAGGATATGTATGCCCTAGAGGCCATTATTTGTAATGGATGCTATGGATATATATATGTACATGACAATCTTGCTCGAAATAATAGTATGCTATCTGGTTTGTCTTTTATCTTAACACATGCGTATGTTTTACTAGTTATTACGTATTGCTTATACATGTTGATAAAGCCCGTAGGATTATTGCTTGACTATCAACGTTGTGATGGCGATAATACTTTTGGGGGCTGGGTAGTCTATAAGCACATCCTTAAAATGTCCCTAGTCGTAGGAATATCGAGACAGGGCATCGATATTCCAGAGTAGACTAGTGTATATATTTCTAGAACCAGACGAGGGGCGATGGTTAGTCCTACATCCATTGGTGTGTTTCACCTAAGATTGTATACAGGTACTCACTGAGGGTAGGTACACTGGACGGACTCGCCGAGAACTTCTAGATGGTAATATACATAGTGTCAAATAGCAGTTCTAATGTGGCATGTGTACAGGTAGTCTTAGACCTGAGATCATCATTTTTCTCGTGTGAGTTCCCATTATGCTTTGATTACTACCTTACCACGGCTCAAAGGAGTCGTGTAAACAGCTTTTAGTTGGGTACAATCCTAAGCCATATGGAGGCAGTAAGCAATTGTTACTCTCGGTATAGGGAGTCGATATCAGACTGTGTTTGGTTAGTCAACACCATAAGCCCCTGGCCAGGGCAGTTGAGAATTACTGATAGTTAGATCAGTACTTTCTCAAATGGTCTTGAACCACACCGGCACAACTTATCGGGTTAGTAGGGGTCTGACGTTAACCACCCCTAAACCCGGTATGCAATACTCTAAGACGAACAGACTGGACTGTGTGGATATTGTCACGGTTAGGCTCAATAGAGATTCAGATGAGTTTGGTCGTCGGCCTTCTTTTCGACAGGTACCTGGGTAGCCGTTACGTACAGCTAGTGCTGCTGACGTGCTTGTAATACCCACAACCAGCGTACTATCGAGTCTCTAGAGTCTCACACTGAGGGTTTCCCTGGTTCAGTCGAAACGATGTAGAGGCCGTATCTTTATACGTGCAGGGTTCCGATTAATTATGTGTACTAGTTGCGCAAAATTTAATCGGACGGATTATAATACTAGAAGGCTTAGGATTAAGCCAGTTTCTTAAATCAGATATTGATTTAATGCTAGAATTATATTAGTGGTATTATTCTATCTCTAGGGTATTCGTATTTTGGTATGAATACGGGTATGTATATACGGCAGAAAGCATTTGTATTTACACAAAATACCTTCTAGAAGGAGGACACCTCATTCTTATATTAACCATTTATTTTGATATTTGGAAATGAGGTGGAGGGTTATGTGGCAAAAGAAAATGGTGTGAGGAATGGCCAAATGAATTTTCAATTCATTTGGAATTACTATAGAAGCATGGTTCATTTGTTTATTGTGAAAAAGATTTGACAAAAGAAAATTGTCATGAGAATTTTTCACAGCCTCACTTCATTTTCATTTGCTCCTTCTCTCTCCTCTCTTGAGTTCATCCTCCTCCTCAACCCTAAAGCTTTCTTATATGTTGAGATACATAAGGTTAGAGATAGAAAAAATCACTACTAATCATCTCTTCATCTTCTAAACAAACTAGATTAGCAAACTAGTTAGTTTAGTTGTTTTCTTTTGAAAATAGAAACTTGAATCAAGAACCTTCGGATGGATCATCTAGGATCGAGGAGTCCGACAACCAAACTTGATCTAGGACAGAAAGGGAGCTTAAGAAAAGGATCGAGGAGTCCCGAAGGACATGAATCTATGGTATAAAACTTCTATCATAGTAGATAATCATCTATGAAGTTTTTGCTATTAGGGCTTATGGTAGTTCTTGGTTTAGATGTCTTTGTTGCTGTTTCCCCCAATCAGAGCAAAGCTCTGTTGAAATTCAAAATTCAAATTTTGAAGCAACGCTTCAAATCCCGGATGCAATGCGCTACGTGTCAGGCGCTGATACGTCAGCGCAGCATCCGAGGCAGCGCGCCCAATCAGAGCGAAGCTCTATTTAAAGCAAAATTAAAGGAAGCAACGCTTCAGTTGCGCAAGTACTGCGCTGCGCGACAGGTGTCAGCAGAGATGCGCTAGCGCGGTTGTGCTGCGCTTCGTGCTGCGCGACACGTGTCACGCGCTGGGGAATTTACGCCAAACAGAATTAAGATTTTTAAAGAAATCTTTCTGTTCTTGTTAAAACAAGAAGATTGCCTTCTGTAAAACAGAAGCCCTTGGATCAAAGATCCAATGGTGGGGAAAATTCCCCAAATCACTCAGAGAAAGATCTCTTTAACAAATTTATGGGCACTATATAAAGACCCCTAGACCTCAAATCAAAGGCATCAATAATTGTGAGAAATCAAGAACTTCAAATAGAGAGAACTCTGAGGAAATTTCAGGAAGAAAAGGTAAAAACCTTTAAGATAGAAGAATTTTTTCTAGTAAATCATTGATCTAAGAACAAGATCAATGATCTCCAATAAAAACGAATAAAAATAGTGCTTTGCACTTATGAACCATTGGTTCTCTGAAAACAAGAGAAACTTGTTTTCCTTGATCTAAATCAGATCAAGAAAACAAACAGTGCTTTGCACTTTCTTATGAACCATTGGTTCTGGAATCTGAAAGATTCTCAAATTATTAAAACAGTGCTTTGCACTTGAAAAATTGCACTGTTGCGCTTGCGCTCCTCAGAACGTGACACGTGTCAGCATCTGAACCATTTGTGCTATGCTCTTTGAAATAGAGCCTTGCTCTCTGAAACTAGCGCAACTCATCAGAGCGCGCCAAGTGTCAGCAGTGCAGCAGTGCAGCGCACTGGCGCAGCGCACTGCGCTTGCATGACACGTGTCCTCACCATAAGCGCTTGCGCTCTTTGATTGGCGCAAAGCGCCTGACAAATGCATTTCTTTTGCTAAAGGGCCAGGCCCAAATCAAAAAGACCTAGTAGGCCTAAATAAATTGCAAAGCAATAAAAAGGCAGAGCCCAAGTAAATTGATGCTCTGCATCATTTATAAATGGGCAGAACCCAAAACAAATTGATGCTCTGCATCCTTTATGGGCAGAGCCCAAACAAAAATAAAAAGAAATGCAATGCAAAAACAAATAAAAATGTTGAATATTTTTCAACTGGACTTAGCCCAATCATGGCCGTAAGTCCTCAAATTAAATTTACTGAGCAAGACTGCTCTCCTAAATCAATTTACATCCGGTTCAAGGGTACATCTCCGAACTCCTCCGACACCCATCGTTGTAATCCTTCAACGACGTCAGAGAGGTGACGGGTCCCGACAACCACATATGAATACGGACTGCGGGGTCCTTAAACTCGTGGACCGAAACGTTCTTAAACTAATGGTGGACCGAAACGTCATTAAACTAATGATGGACTGAAACGTCCTTAAACTAATGATGGACCGAAACGTCCTTAAACTAATGTTGGACCGAAACGTCCTTAAACTAATGATGGACCACCACGTCCCTAAACTAGCGATGGACCACCACGTCCCTAAACTGGAACAATAGAGCCTCCAAATGCTCTTTTGCCGGATCTAAACGAATCCGTTTAAGTTGATCTTAGCCCCAAACACGGCTAACGTATCCTTAAACATTCAAAATGGACTATGAAACTCCAAATCAACTTTGGTTCGAGGGTACACCTCCGAACTCCTCTGACACCTGTCGTTGTAATCCTTCAACGTCGTCAGAAAGGTGACGAGTCCCGACGACCATATATTAAATGGATCACCGCGTTAAGTCGATCTTAGTCTAAAACAAGACTAACGTATCCTTAACGGACGTTTAAGTTGATCTTAGCCTCAATACGGCTAACGTATCCTTAAACTAAAAACACCAAACCCAAATCTAAGTAAATACGGATTTGGACTAATCTACGTCCTACGGGCGACGGCATTACTCAGTCTCTGTATACAATCCACGGGCAACCACAAACAAAACAAACACACACGACACGAAGTGAAATTCTGGAGAAGGAGAAAGTGGCTGCCGCGACGCGGTAGCGAAATTAACTGCAGGGGCTTGCACCTGCAGGGAAGAGCGTCCCCACAATCAAAAACCTCTCTAGCGAGGGGGAATCTGACGAAGTCTGCTACATCGGCCGCATCCGTCTAAACCTCCGATACACGGTGCCATAAATCAACTTGGCATCTTCGGAGAGGTAGACAGATAAAACCATATAGCATCTGCCCCGAATCTCAGGCAAGACGTCCTCACGTCGTCGTCGGCCGCCATTCGGAGGGGAACAGATTCTGACACGTCCGGTGGGACCTTTTCCTCTTTCCACTCCACACTTCGTGTGTCGTCTTCGCGAACCAATCACGGTTTGTTAACGGTTGCCTTTGGATTTCAAGTTACTAAGATTTGGTCTTTTGCCTGGCGCAGAACTCAAGCATCAATGGCCTCTAACTGCACCAACTGCTCGAAGTGCCACTGCAACGGACGCTCCACCTCACCTGGAGGTGTAGCATATGGGCCCCAAGCAGCCTCCTTCCTCGCTCTGCCAGTAGAACAGGTGACCCAGGCCGCCACCGGCCTGTTTTTCGGGACCATGATCCCACCTACAAGCTTCTCTATACCAATACCTGCACCGGAAGCGAACAAGAAGTCGGTCTTCGACCGGCTCACTGCTACGACGGCCCCTGTCAACAGGTCGTCCATTACCAAGCCAACAGCCTCTGTTTTTTCGAGGCTGGATCAAAACACTGAGGGGCCCGCCAAGAAGCCTGTGAATCCCAAGGTGGCTGTCCCAAGGAAGGAAATAGTCGCTGCTCCAGAAGTCGTCATGCCGGCTGTAAGTGCACGGTGGCGCCCCGGCCGTCAATCCGATGCCGGAATGCCGAAGCGATGCTTTTCTTTAACTTTTCAAACCGGCACCACCGCGCACTATAAACCCGGATCGTGCCATTAAACTAGTCCTAGCTAACTACAAGATGGGAAGAGAGATATACCGAGTGATCCGTGTCCTCCGGTCTTCTCGTCGTCGTCCCGATCTCCCGCGGAATCTCTGGTCTCCACCAAGTCGCCGGAAGGGCACCACGTCGCCTGCTTCTTTTACGGGCTCCCACCTCTATACCGAGGCAACTCGGGCACGAAGCTGGCGAGTCGACGTGCCCAAGGTTTGCTGCAGAATGGTGTAGTGTTATGTCTCATTTGGGTTTTAGGAAATTGCCCTTTTGGTTGAGGAATGATACAAGCTCATGGAAATGGAACTTGTGGGATTTTTTCAAAAGAAAAAGAGAAAAAATCCCACATGAGAAATCTTGGACAGCCCCTTCATGGTATGGCCGTCCATGCAATGGTGAGGGAAGAGTGAGAATGAGTGAGAGGTGTATGTATCATGGAGCCACACAAATAATGCAAGAGAGAAAAGGTCATGATAAAAAGCAATGATCACAAAGCAAGAACCTCACTCAACTATCACTCATCAGAAAACAAAGTCCAACCATCATGAACCATCATGAAGTCAAGAAGTCAAATGGTGGTGCAAGTATCATGATACAATAATATGCAAAGACCCCCTTCTAAAATGCTTATTTGCACAAATGCAAATAAGCCCTCCTCCACCAATCTTCGGCCAATGAAGGATACAAAGAAATATGGCCGAAACGGAAAGCAAACTGGCAACTCCAAAAAACTGGTCCCGTAATAAATTACAGGAAAGACCCCGATACTGTGTATACACACCCGCATCTGTATTCCGACCGAAATACAAATGCAATGAGACAAAATCTACACTGTACTATACTAGGATCTGGCTTAAACGAAAGCCGGCTAGTATTATTCGTCCGATCCTGATCCGTGCAATACCGCACGTATCTGATCGAACCCTGCCATATATCCATACGGCCTCTAGTACTAAACGTCCGATCCTGATCCGTGCAATACCGCACGTATCTGATCGAACCCTGCCATATCTCCATACGGCCTCTACAGCGTTTCGCCCGAAAACTTGAGCAACTGAATGTGGGGGACTCTAAAGACTCGTCAATACTATGGCAGTGGATTTAACCACTAGCACGTCAGAGGTATTAGCCATACGTGACGGGCTACCAGCTATTGAACGAAAGGGACGTCGATGAGCGAACTCATCCTGACACCCTACTGAGCCTGTCAGTGACAATATCCATACAGTCAGGTCCGTTCATCTATGAGCATCGCATGGAGGGCCTAGGGGGTTGGTAAAATTCAGACCCCCAAAAGCGGTACAAGTCGTGTCAGAGATCAGCCCAGAACACCCTGAGATACTACTGGAATACCTGCCAGTAAATCTCCTTCCTTGGCCAAGGACTTTACATGTTCTGGCTCTCCTAGACACAGCGCGACCTCACCCCCAATACCGGGAGAGACGAACCCCCGAAGATCCGCTCACTGCTTCCATGTGGCTCGGGACTGTACCCAACTAAAATCTGTTTGCACGTCTTCTTTGAGCGTGGTAGGATAGTAATCAAAGTACAGTGGGAACTTACACGAGACAAATGACGATCCTCAGGTCGATGAACTAACCTGTACACATGTCACCAGGGAACTGCTATCTGACGTCAGGTATAAGACCAACTAGCATGTTCCCGGCGAGTCCTGTCCGGTGTACTCATAACCCAATGAGCACCTGTATACATCTTAGGTGAACCAACTGACACCGGTGGCTTGTGAGACCGGCCACCGCCCCTCTTCGGGATCTCGACTGTATACACTAGTCTACTCTGGAGTATCGATGCCCTATCTCGAAACTCCCACGACTAGGGACCTTTTAAGGATGTGCTTATAGACCACCAGCTCTCACGTATATGATCGCCCTCATACTGCTGGCAGTCAAGCAAGAATCCTAGGGGCTCTATCAACGTGTAATAGCGACCTGTCAGGTCACCTAAAGCAGTTGATCAGTCGAAAATACTGCATTTTTAACACGGCAATCTCCCTATCATTTGCACTCATCTAGAAGTGTTCGGTATTCATATTGCACATATTAGCAAAACATCACTGAAATACCAGATTGCATGTGTTAGACTTTAAAACCGGCACTTTTAGGGAAATTGTGTGTTTATCATGGCATCGCATCATCCTTGTATTGCGCAACTCTTGTCCTGAGAAATTGTGCAGGAAATTCCAGAAACCGAGCTAAAATTGTGAAACAGTGCTGATAAAATACGCCAACTCAAAGGCTGGAGATCTGGCAGAGATCAGGGACTCAATTGGAAAATCAACATATCAAAAACATGCCCAAAACTTAGCCCAATCATGTACCAGAAAACCCAAACCCCTTTGTCGCCGCGGATCCGCGGTGGTATGACGTCAGCAGCGCAGCAGATTTTCTCCATGTGTCCTATGTAATGGCTAAAGCTTCCAGAATACTCCAGAATGCCACGTGGCTTCATCTAGAAGGCTCGGCCTAACAACCTTACCCAAGAATATTCCTCATTCTAGAATATTCTCTCCAACAAACTTCTTCTAGAAGCCTCCTTATAACAACCTTCTTCTAGAAGCCTCCTTGTAACAACCTCATTCTTGAATATTCCCTCCAACAAACTTCTTCTAGAAGATTCTTTCTAACAACCTCATTTTGGAGGGAAAATTCAAAATGAGGTAGTTCATTTTGGAAGGAAAATTCAAATTCAAATGAGGTAGTTCATTTTGGAGGGAAAATTCAAATTCAAATTTCGGCTTAACAAACTCTTGGAGGGAAATTCAAATTTTAGGCTTAACTAACTTTTTGGAGGGAAATTCAAATTTCGGCTTAACAAACTCTTGGAGGGAAATTCAAATTTTAGGCTTAACTAACTTTTTGGAGGGAAATTTAAATCTTTTGGTTAACTAACTTGTGGAGGGAATTCAAATTTCAATCCTAGATCTAGAGGTCTATAAAAAGGAGCCTAGAGCTAGGGTGAAAAGTGTTCAAGAATCACCACCATCTTCTACCCACAAGTTTAGTGACAAAAGCTTGTGCCAAATTCAATTCCCATCTCCAATTCAAAATCAAGATCAAGATCCCGAGATCAATTTGAGCAAGAGAGCCTTCAACCTTTAGCAAGCGACGCCGGATTTCCAACGGAGCAAGAGATCCACGCCGATCCGCGACTCAAGGAGCCGAGCGAAGCCGAAATCGACGATCTAGTTCCTTCCTTTTGTAAATTCAAGAGAGTTGTAACGAAATTTGTCGATAAATAAAGGTGAATTTTCTATATTCTTGCTTATCTTTTAATTCAATCATAATGATTGGATCTCAATTTGTGATTGTGTTTGTGATCATGATGTTTGAGTAATCTCCGCTCGTGTAGGAGTTGTGACGATCTTTAGATGATGATGATTTAGATATTTTTACAATTCTTAAATCCTATAATGTTTGGAAATTCTAGTTAATCAAATGATTAATAACCTAGTTTCGAGATGATACTTTCTTGATCGTGTTCACTCGAAACTAGGGAACAACTATTAAACATTTGATTAATTAGAAGCTAGAATTTGAATGCGATCCATCGAAAGGACAAAGGATGAGTTGCAGAATCCCTAATTTTCTCGCAAAGATCCTTAAACCTCGATGAATTTTGCATCAATCTAGCATCAATTCATTAATGGATAAGAATTAGTAATCTTTAGATCTCATCACATCTATAGATCCGATCTACTCCTATGAGCCATACTTCTAATCTTGATTGTTGGTTGGAAATTATCACACATCTCAATTCTTGCTTTTAATGTCTTTTCTAGATCTAGATTTTTCTTATTTCTTGATCTTTGAATGCAAATCATGAATTGTTTTCTTTTCTTTGCCCTAAATTTTCAACTCATCTAATTCGGAAATTGAACGGATTACACTTTCCCTGTGGACGATCCGCACTTACTAACGCGCTACATCCGACACCGTTATTGATTGCGGTCAAAATATTTTTGGTTGTGATTTCTAAAATCTATTTTCTCAAAAACACGACACAATCGGAAAATCAATCCAACCAAAATGGCGCCGTTGCCGGGGATCGTGTGCTATTTGTTCGGTTTTTGAAATTTGAGTTGAAAAGTTTATTCCATCAATATTTTTTAGATCAAAACTTGCACAAAATACTAATACGTGTTGTTGTGGTTAATTGCAAGGAGATCTGGAGCTTGCTGGAAAATTGGAAAATTATTTTGTGAATTCCAGAGGATTGAGGATGAGATCAGGAGCTTGCTGAAGAATTTTTGTGCAGAGACCCCACCATCCCACCGCTTTTCCGCGGCCAATACCCCCATTACGCGGCGGTTCCGCGGCCCATTAAGGAGCTCTCTGTAAAATCTTTTGCAGGTAATTTCTAACTTTCTTATCTCCTTCCTAAAATCTGCTCCAATTAACATTTCGTGCAGGTTTCTTTGCAAATATTCGCAGCGCGCAAAAAGCAAAATAAAGTGTGCTTGTTTTTGATTTTGTGGTTGTTTGCATAATTAATACGGAAATTAAGGGGCACGGCCAAATTCAGATTAGGTGGGGAGTTCATTACCCTTCCTAGGCCCCAAAAATCACAAACCTGCATCCGCATTACCCTCATTAATTAAAAAATATCTAGAGATGACTCTAAGGACCGTCGCGCTCACTTAGGACAGAAGAAGGCCGTGGGTAATTCATTGCTTATCCGCGTTTCTCTTGTGGTGCCTAGGCAAGTGTGTCGAAGGCTAGTGGTTACTTAATTAGGCCCACTACTTACGTAGTGGAGAACCTCCCACTTACCTGGCACTTACCTGGCCACAGGAGGGACAAAGAGGCAGTGGAGGATTCTATCCTGCGTCTTGTCTTCTGGCAGTTAGGAGCGGTCTAGAGATTGGACCTAGGTGACCATAAATTTTAGGGTATTGTTTGTTGCATCATATTTTCAAAATCCGTATCATTTTTCAAAACTAACACCGCACTCACTTCATTCCCCTAATTATAAATCACGCTACCACTTGTACTAACCCCTTTTAGTGCAAGATAGGTTGGACACGGGATTCTAGTGCCCGTCTTGTCCGCGTCCCCTCGATCGACTCCGAAGTATGTATTTGTCCATTTACCTTTCTTTTACCCCCCACCACACCCACACCGATGGATCAGTCTCCATCAAACCTCTTTGCCGCTACTCTGCCGCCGTCCGTTGGTGCGCAGATTCCACCCTGCATCTCTCTCCAAGAGAGGTGCTACCCAACACGAGGCCCCCTTTCCACCTGTTTATCCATTCCACCAGCCAACGGGGATAACTTTGAGATTAAGCCCCAGTACATCAACCTTCTACCCAAATTCCACGGTCTCGAGACTGAAGACGCGTACGTTTTTATTACCAAATTTGAAAACGTATGCGCAATGATGGGTACATCACAACTTTCCGTGGATGCCATGCGTCTACGACTTCTTCCATTTACCTTGTGCGATATAGCCGAGAAGTGGCTGTATAACACCACCGCACATTCCATCACGAATTGGGAAGAATTCGTTGCGGCATTCCTCAAGAAATTCTACCCTATGCAAAAGACAGCTCGAATCCGTAGTGAACTCTATCAATTCTCCCAGCTTCCGGCTGAACCATTTCCAAAATACTTTGACCGATTCAAGGATCTTTTGGTTCAATGCCCACATCACGGCATCCTGAGATGGGAACTTTGCCGAATCATATATGAGGGCAGTAACCCGACCACTAAACAAAACCTTGAAAACATGTGTCAAGGCACCTTTATGACCAAGGATGATGGGGAAGCATGGAAATTTTTAGAAGAGTTCGCTGAAAAGTCACTTCAGTGGGAGACTGGAACCCAGCCATCGAGTAGGGGTGGCATACACCAAATAGACGTGTCCATAGGTGTTCGAGCTGAGATGGCAGCAATGCAAAAGAAGCTCGACGCTATGGAACACAAATTCCTAACAACCTCCCTAAACCCAATGTTGCTCCCTAAAACCGTTTGTGGGTGCTGTTCTGACCCTTCTCACTTGACGGAAGAATGTCCATTAAACTCTCAGTTTCGAGGTCTCGAGCATACCAATGCCGCATTTCAAAGACCTGGAAACGACCCTTTTTCTTCCACATATAATCAGGGTTGGAGGAATCACCCGAATTTTGCCTGGAACCAATCCCAAAACACGGTTCCAAACCCGAATCAATTCCAACGGGTTCCTCCACCACAACAGCAACCACTTCAACTCACCCAGCACCCCTACCAGTCACAAAACTTCCAAAACCAGGTCAACACTCCTGCACCTTCTAATCCTATGCAGTCGACCTGTTCTGACGAGTTCTCTCAATTCGCTCAAACCATGAAATCACTCATGTCAAATTTCATGGAAGTGTCGGCCGAGGTTAAGTCTTCCGTTGGTGAGATAAAGAAAAACTCAGCGTCCCAAGCTGAGAGTATCAAAACGATGGAAGCTGAGATTGCACGACTTAAGGCCGAAATGAGTGCAAGAGAAAAAGGGAAACTCCCAGCTCAACCTGTACCCAATCCTAGCTATTCACATCATGTGAATGCAATCACCATGTTGAGATCTGGGAGAGTGCTGGATAACCATGTTGGGGAAGAAGTTGATGATATTGATGATCCTATCAACACCCCGGCTGAGACCTTTCCTCACACACACGCTTCTGCTTCTGATTCTTGTTCTTCTACCCCACCGCCTTCTCACGAGCCTATTCTCCATTTCCCTCTAGGCTCAACACCTCAGCCCACCTCTTTTACTCCTCCACAGACGATCCCCACTTCTATTTTGGGATCGGGGCCACACACACTTCCTTCTCCTATGATGGACCCAGCGCTCATTGCTAAAGCACCTTACCCGAATCGGTTAAGGGCTAACACATCGAGTCAACATATGGAGAAGATTATGGACATGTTCAAGCAAGTTAACATCAACATCCTTCTCCTGGATGCGATTCAACAAGTCCCCGCTTATGCAATCTTAAGGACTTGTGCACTAGGAAGAGGAAGACTCAAGTGCCAAAGAAGGTCTTCATGTCTAATAGCATTAGCACTGCTTTTATCCCTCCGCTACCAAAGAAACGTAAGGACCCAGGATGTCCTACGATATCGATTTCTATTGGTGATAAACACATCAATCGTGCTCTTTTAGACCTTGGCGCCAGTGTTAACCTGCTTCCTTTCTCAGTCTATGAGCAACTAGGAATCGGAGAGTTGAAACCAGCCCATTGCACTCTCCAGATGGCTGACCGATCAATCACCAAACCTAGGGGTGAACTGGAGGATGTGTTAATAAAAATCGGGGAATTTGTATTCCCTGTGGATTTTATTGTACTTGATACACAGCCTGTAGCGAACCCACAGAATCAAATTCCGGTGATTTTAGGTCGCCCCTTTTTGGCCACTTCCAACGCTATCATCAACTGTCGTAATGGCTTTATGACCTTATCCTTCAGGAATAAGTCAATAGAGCTGAACATTTACAGGATTGGAAGTGTACCCTCCGAACCTACTGCTCATGTCTGTTCTGTCGACTTAATGGATGTCGACAGCAGCGAATTTGATGATCTTCCTGATACCGATCTTGACTCTTTTCATACGTTGTTGTTTGATCCAACTATGTATCATACGCATACGGACTCTTCCACCGAGATGTCCGGGTCAACAACTGACACCGACTATGAACTGCTTTTGGAGTCTGAAGATCACCCCGCACTTTGTGATGACATTATTCTTCGGGGTATTGATGAAACTTTTGAGGAGATCTTCACTGATGAACTCGCATTTTTGAATGACACGGGTGTTGAGATGAATCATGTCCCACTCAATGAAATTGAACCTCCACCCCTTCTTCTGAACTGTAAGAAGAATGCGAGTAATCCATCATATTCACTGCATCGTCTCTCCAAAATGAGGAGCACACACACTCTCTTCCACCCCTTACCCTTTCCCCACTTCTTCTTCCACCAACCCGAGCACTGCATTGATAAAATCTTCGAATGGTTGGTGTTGATCTTCGGTCTTTGCAAAGCTTGGCATCGACCAATGATTCTTGACCCCCTCATGTGATTTTCAAAGTTTAACATTGCATAACTCAAGTTTGGGGGGGGGGACAATTTTTCTGGCTCTTCAAAAGAAAATTTTTACAAAAAAATTGCGAGTCAAAAATAAGTTTGGGGGAGGGTCTTCACTTATATATTTTGCCCCACTAATAAATTCCTCCCAGGCTTACAGGTTTTTGTAGATATAGCGGATGGCAACAGTGAGGACACTGTTGAAAACAAGTTTGGGGGAGGTTTGTGCTTAGTTTTGCATCATGTGCATATCATTTGCATAAGCACAAAACATTTCTTTAAAACCATAAAAATTTAAAATTTTTCAAAACCCATAAAAAAAATTTTGTGTAAATATTTTTCTTTTGGTTCATCAATTTTTGTAAATAGCTTTTCAAAACCCATTTCTTTGAAAATCTATAAAAATTTAAAAAATTTCAAAACTCATAAAAATTTAAAATTTTTCAAAATATAAAAATATTTTAATATTTATGATAATAAAAGATTAGATAGTGAACAATTACATCCATGAGATTAGAAAAATTTAAGAAAACTGAGAAAATTAGAAGTTTTCTTATACGAACTAGTAATAAGTAGTTATGAGCCGTTGTCCCAAGGGTTAGTAAGATGAAGGACGTCACTAATCTGAGTATAAAACTAAGTCTGAAAAATAGTTTCTATTCTGGAAGCCAAACATTTTGAACGTTGCTACCTTGCTATTCGCACTTACACACATCTTAAAGCCTGGGATAGTAGAGGATACCTTGAAATGCTCTTGTCTTAAAGCCAAAAGTATGAAAAAAAATATGGTGAGAAAAATGGACACTGGTTTTGTTATCACCGAGGGAAATAAAAAAATATATAGCGAGGGTGCCTCTTCATCTAGTGCCCTAAGGCCAACTGGTCTGGGAGTCACTGCTATACCTAAGGTGGTGCAAGATTAGGAAAATACACCAAATAAGCAAGCACATGAGTAATCGGTCGGTTAGTACCTCAAGAAGTATGAACGGTCGCATAAAAGTGTGTGAGCAATCTCGTTTATCAAAAAGTAGTGAGGTTAATGGGCAAGAGTATGATAGCTTGAATTGAATTCTCCGGGTGTAGGGATGTCTTTACAAACACGCAGGGTTATATGATCGATGTTTGGAAGACAGATAGGAATGAAGAATAAGACAATGTTTTATTGAGGGAGGACGTGATTTCTGACATCTTTTCATGACCATTAAGATAGGGCTCATGACAACCGAAAAGCTAGCTTAGTTGGAAACCCTAATTTTCAAAGCTTTTCTTTTACAATTCTTATCTTTAAATGTAATATTCATGATCTTCCTTTTATTATTGGATTTTGTGGGTGCAATCTGCTGAAAACCCTCAGGAGACAACACTCCTCCTACTAGGGACACCTAGAGGTTTAAAGGCTTGTTGCACGTGCTCAGTGCAATCGTGTTGCCTACGAAAGTGTGATTTTCTCTTTCTTTATTTTCTCCTTCTCTTTTTAATAAAACAGTTCGATCGAGACGATCGAAAATAAGTTTGGGGGAATTTGATCAGTCGAAAATACTGCATTTTTAACACGGCAATTTCCCTATCATTTGCACTCATCTAGAAGTGTTCGGTATTCATATTGCACATATTAGCAAAACATCACTGAAATACCAGATTGCATGTGTTAGACTTTAAAACCGGCACTTTTAGGGAAATTGTGTGTTTATCATGGCATCGCATCATCCTTGTATTGCGCAACTCTTGTCCTGAGAAATTGTGCAGGAAATTCCAGAAACAGCGCTAAAATTGTGAAATAGTGCTGATAAAATACGCCAACTCAAAGGCTGGAGATCTGGCAGAGATCAGGGACTCAATTGGAAAATCAACATATCAAAAACATGCCCAAAACTTAGCCCAAGCATGTACCAGAAAACCCAAACCGCTTTGTCGCCGCGGATCCGCGGTGGTATGACGTCAGCAGCGCAGCAGATTTTCTCCACGTGTCCTATGTAACGGCTAAAGCTTCCAGAATACTCAAGAATGCCACGTGGCTTCATCTAGAAGGCTCGGCCTAATAACCTTACCCAAGAATATTCCTCATTCTAGAATATTCTCTCCAACAAACTTCTTCTAGAAGCCTCCTTATAACAACCTTCTTCTAGAAGCCTCCTTGTAACAACCTCATTCTAGAATATTCCCGCCAACAAACTTCTTCTAGAAGATTCTTTCTAACAACCTCATTTTGGAGGGAAAATTCAAAATGAGGTAGTTCATTTTGGAAGGAAAATTCAAATTCAAATGAGGTAGTTCATTTTGGAGGGAAAATTCAAATTCAAATTTCGGCTTAACAAACTCTTGGAGGGAAATTCAAATTTTAGGCTTAACTAACTTTTTGGAAGGAAATTCAAATTTCGGCTTAACAAACTCTTGGAGGGAAATTCAAATTTTAGGCTTAACTAACTTTTTGGAGGGAAATTTAAATCTTTTGGTTAACTAACTTGTGGAGGGAATTCAAATTTCAATCCTAGATCTAGAGGTCTATAAAAAGGAGCCTAGAGCTAGGGTGAAAAGTGTTCAAGAATCACCACCATCTTCTACCCACAAGTTTAGTGACAAAAGCTTGTGCCAAATTCAATTCCCATCTCCAATTCAAAATCAAGATCAAGATCCCGAGATCAATTTGAGCAAGAGAGCCTTCAACCTTTAGCAAGCGACGCTGGATTTCCAACGGAGCAAGAGATCCACGCCGATCCGCGACTCAAGGAGCCGAGCGAAGCCGAAATCGACGATCTAGTTCCTTCCTTTTGTAAATTCAAGAGAGTTGTAACGAAATTTGTCGATAAATAAAGGTGAATTTTCTATATTCTTGCTTATCTTTTAATTCAATCATAATGATTGGATCTCAATTTGTGATTGTGTTTGTGATCATGATGTTTGAGTAATCTCCGCTCGTGTAGGAGTTGTGACGATCTTTAGATGATGATGATTTAGATATTTTTACAATTCTTAAATCCTATAATGTTTGGAAATTCTAGTTAATCAAATGATTAATAACCTAGTTTCGAGATGATGCTTTCTTGATCGTGTTCACTCGAAACTAGGGCACAACTATTAAACATTTGATTAATTAGATGCTAGAATTTGAATGCGATCCATCGAAAGGACAAAGGATGAGTTGCGGAATCCCTAATTTTCTCGCAAAGATCCTTAAACCTCGATGAATTTTGCATCGATCTAGCATCAATTCATTAATGGATAAGAATTAGTAATCCTTAGATCTCATCACATCTATAGATCCGATCTACTCCTATGAGCCATACTTCTAATCTTGATTGTTGGTTGGAAATTATCACACATCTCAATTCTTGCTTTTAATGTCTTTTCTAGATCTAGATTTTTCTTATTTCTTGATCTTTAAATGCAAATCATGAATTGTTTTCTTTTCTTTGCCCTAAATTTTCAACTCATCTAATTCGGAAATTGAACGGATTACACTTTCCCTGTGGACGATCCGCACTTACTAACGCGCTACATCCGACACCGTTATTGATTGCGGTCAAAATATTTTTGGTTGTGATTTCTAAAATCTATTTTCTCAAAAACACGACACAATCGGAAAATCATCCAATCAGCAGTACACGATGATAAAGATAAACCAGATAGCATACTTGTTAGTTATATGTATGCCCTAGAGGCCATTACTGTACATACGATGTATATTGTAGTGGATGCTAGGACATATATAGGGAGGACTTTCTTGCTCGACATGATAGTATGCTATCTGGTTGTACTTTATCTTAACATGTACTCTGATTGTCTCTATATTACATGTTGATAAAGCCCTTAGGATATGTACTCGACTACTGGGACTATGATGAGATCATACTAGTGGGGCCACGGTAGTCGACGAGTACATCTTATAACTGTTCCTAGTCGAGGGTGTATCGAGACAGGGCATCGATGCACCAGAGTAGACTAGCGTATACGCATCTTGACCATTATGATGGGCGATGGATGATCCCATATCCATCGGTGTCTGACATCAAGGATGGTGTACGGGTGCTCAGTTGAGACTGGGTACACTGGACAGACTCGTCGAGAACTCCCAGATGGTATTATACCATACGTCAGATGGCAGTTCTCCGGTGACACTGGTACAGAGTAGTCTGTCGACCCGAGATCGTCATAGAGTCTTGTGTGATTCCCACTGTGCTTTGATTTCCATCATACCACGTCCAAGAGGGCGTGCAAAAAGGTGGCTTTTGGGTACTGTCCCGAATCACATGGAGGCAATGAGCGATAGGAGGGGATTCGTCTCTCCCGGTATAGGGAGTTGATGTTGTGCTGTGTTCGATTGGCTATAACCGGAAATCCCTGGCCAGGGTTGCTGAGATTTACTGGTAAGTGTTATCGGTAGTTTCTCGAACTATTATAGACCTCATATCGACACGACTTATCGAGCTACTGGGGTCTGACGTTTACCACCCCTTGGCGAGATATGCGACATATCAGACGACGAGACCGGACTGTACAGGAGTGTTACTGTTTGGATTCACAGGAGAAGTTACAGGCTTGCTTGTTGATCTTCTGAGCGCTCAATACCTGGGTAGCTGTTACGTTTAGCTGACCGCTTGCAGCTTGTGGGTGTTTGATATGATCATCACCTACTGCCGGCGTATTGACGATTCTTTAGAGTCCTACACAGAGGTTTCTTGACTCAGGCAAAACGAAGTAGGAGCGCATATGTGATATGTGCGGGATCGAGGATAATGCGATATATGATACCGTATTATATCCTCGTGATATTTGATATCAGCCGGGTCATCGGATCAAGTGTTGATTCGATGAATCGGTACGGATAAATATTAGTCGGTTATATACGATATAGCCGGATTGTCGGATCAAGTGTTGATTCGATAATTTAATGTATAATAATATATTTGATATATTAAATTACATTAACTAATATTTGCTCACTAAAAGATTCTTTTTCTCACTCGGGTAATACATTGATATATATGCGATATATGTTAAATGTATTATTTTATTTTGTTACAATAAATATTGTATATGTGATATATAATATTGTAACATATTATAATTATTAATGCAACATGATTAGAGGAGTTTAAACATGATTAGGGTTTGGATTAGGGTTAAACCTTCTAGTTGAATCTAGAAGCTTTTACTTTGTCATGATAAAGATATTTGTGTTGATCTTTATCCATGACTCACACTTAACCCAACCCAAACCCTAACCCTAGTAAACTCTCTACAATGGTTAAGTGAACCATAGTTGCATAAATGATTATGATAACATTATTTCTATTCATCACAAATGATTTATCATCTTCTTCCTCCTTCATTCTTCCATAGAAAAGCTTGCTTGTTTTTTCAAAGGTGATGAATAAATATGAGAAAAAGATAAATAAATAGAGCAAAAATCCTACTTCATCATCCTCATCTTCCCTTGCCATTTAGATGAGGGTGTTCACATCATTTCATGAGTGTTAGCTTGTGTTAAAGAAACTTCGAGGTAGATCATCTTAGTATCGAAGATCGGAAGCAAAGGTTGCGTCTTTCTCTTCGTGGAACCTCTCGAGAGTCCGGATCCCGATGATCGCAGCGAAGGGACCACAACACGGAGCATATGAAGTGAAGGACCGGATCCACAAAGGTTGTAATCCCTCTCACTTAGTGTTAAAGTGTTTAGCATGCAAGTTATCGCCTAATCTCTAGTTTAAAGTTCTGTATTCGGGTTGTTCGGCACGGCTAAATTTTTAATCGGGCATGGTTGATGCCTCGTAGACCCTTGTGCGCATGACTAGCAACCCTACAGTGGTATCAGAGCCAAGCTAGAGCTTTAGGCGAAGCGTAGACGGAATTTGAAGTCCGATCGAATCAAAACCCGAACCCAAAATAGCTCTCTGGACTTTTTCTAAAAACGTGGATTTTTCCAAATTAAAAATTCGTAAAAAATTCACAGGGAAATCTAAGAATTACGGTACAAATATTTTTTGATGAACAGTAAATCTCGCGGCGGAACCGCGGCAGAAGCATGCCTTCTGCGGCGGTTCCGCGACGAAATGCTGACGTCATCAGATACTGTTTGCACAGTAACTTCTTTTTAATTATACTGGATTTTCTGGGAATTTTTAATATTTATTAAAGAGTTGAATTTTCTGAGGTTATTTTGGGGATTCGATGTTTCGATTGGAGTATTAGATTTTGTCTATGTGGCTTTCCGGATAAATTTTAGAAACTGTTAAAAAGTTCGAACGGATATCAATAACTCACTTTTTCCCCTGTCGGAAAATTTTTCAAAAGTTGGATTTTTCCTCGTGTTTAAGAATGTTCTAAGTCGTGCAAGTAACTCGATGGACCCTCTAGAAGACAACAAACCTTAACTCGATTATGTGACCGTCTTGAACTGCCCTTTGAACCTTAGGGTTTGGGGCAGTACAGCGTGCCACATGTGAGGCGTTGGCTTGACCCTTCTACGGCTGGACCATTGGTACTGTGGGATGTGATGGACGTTTTTAAACTGTTTTCAAGTGTTGAAATATATTGGGGAAATCTTGGGTGCTTGATGATTCGATCGGAAAGTTTAACTTTTTCTATTTATCTGGAATGTGATACAATAATTGGAATCCACAGGTAGTTATGAGATAACTGATTTGAATATTATAAACATAGCAGTTTAGTCTCAAATGATCGGTTGCCACGGAATTTTGATGCGATCAAAAGTCCGTCGCAATCACGTAGCGTACGCGGATACTCGCCGGGTAAACTTAATAGACAGCCTCACTCCATAGCCCCGACCAAGTGACTGTAGGAGAACCCCGTCGCCGAAAGCATCCGTTCGGGTGCTCCCGGTAGCGGTGTTCCACCTTGGTGCACTTCGTCGATGGTATCGGGGGTGCGGCCGTCTACTAAAGTTTGCGAAGAGCATTCGATCAGGACGTCGGGAATCTTGTTGAATTGCCCAACTTGATATTGAAAAGAGTTTACGATGATGAGACTAAAATGCGGGGTTTATAATAGTTAGGCATGTGATGTCTAAGGAATTCATTTGGTTAGGCATGCGATGTCTAAGGAGGTTGCGGATTCCAACTGTTGTAGTTTTACACTTTCTTTTCTGTGACCGTAAGCGTAGTATGTGGTGTATCGCCGGCTTCGTTGCTATACATCAACGACAATCGGGATACGCATACTTGCTTACGTTGATGATATGAGATATTATGTGTTGCTGTGATATGTTATATTGGATCGTCGCGTTTTGAATAGCCGGGGGTTTTATGTGAGATGAGAGTTTTTTCTTTTTCATTCATGTAAAATTCATTTGTATGTAATATTCTTTTATTGGGGCACTTCCAGGTAGCGGAAGATGTCACCGTTGTATATTATTTACTTTTCCGCATTAGGTAGACCCAAGGCGGGGAGCACAAGTAACCGGGTTCTAGGGTCCAGTGGGAGACCATCTCGAGGAGTCGAGACCGGGTCTCCTAACCCTAGAATTGGCTGTGTTACTTGCCGCTCTCGTAGGGGTCTAGGGATGTGGGTTTGGCTATTCATCGCGACCGTGCAATCCGTGTTTTATAAAGGCTCGTATTGAAAACACGGGCGTCCTAGTATATCCAATATTTCATATATGTTCTTCTAGTGCATTGTTCTGTGATGAGATCATATTACTGCCTGAGACGAATGTTTATATATTATATATATGAGATATATGTTATATTGCAGATTTCGTTTCAAAAGAGATGCTTACGAAGCATAATTAAAATGGGACTTCATTAATGAGATTAATGAAATAAAATAAACCTAAGATGTTGTAGAAACTTGTTTATAAAAACTGGTAGCTACAGTTCTTGCTTTGCATAGCGGTGTTCCTAGTAGAACATCCAGCACCTTATTCGATAAGGAAAGGACCGAGATCCCTTCACCGGGAGTGACTCCTTTAGCAATAACTGGCAGATGCTGCAAACTCGGTCTGTCTTTTGATTGCTTCTATAGTTCTTGCTTTGCACAGCGGTATATGTGATATATCCTGCACCTTATTCGATGAGGAAAGGGCCGACGATCCCTTCACCGGGAGTGACCCCTTTAGCAAAACTAGAAAAGCCTCAAAAACATTCCATTTAAAATCACTCGATTCTACAACGACATCAAGTTCATTACGCAAAGGGTTTTCTGAAAAACCCGTCGTAGCCCTCCGTCATTTCAGATAAGTACTAGTTAGTATTCGTGCTGCGGTAGTTTGGCATGCGTCAAGGCGTAGTGTACGGTAGCTAACTAGTGCTTGTCTGCTAGCATACGATGCGATTGGATTAGGGTATTCGTACGGCGTTGTTTGGCATGCGTCAAGGGTCGTGTGGGTGGGTTTAATTCAATCAAGAAATGTACGGGTTGAACTTGACTAGCGGACTATGGGTTGTTTGGCATGCGTCAAGGTCATAGCACGCTAGGGGTAAAATATTATTGGGAATTTCAAGTGTTGAAATTTGCAATGAGATTGCATACCTTTTATGAGATAGTTGGATCCCAATACCCGCTGTGAGTAAGAGTTACTCCTGGGAGAGTTTTACACATTACAATTAGCCGATCAAGTAGGTGTCTAGAAAGGTGTTAACGGGGTTACGCCTCTGGGAAAATGAGGTTTACATTAATTAGGTTCGTGCGAAAGCACGGGGGACCTCCCTCAAAGTACCGACACTGGCCTGGCTGAAAGATTGACGAACTTGTAGCGTGTAATTAATCCCGGCTAGTCTTTCCTCTTAGGGTTTGAAGGAAGATTTGACTAAAACAGTGGGAGACATCCTGATTAGATATATTATATAACCAATCTAATCTTGCAAGAGCATACGCTGAGTGTTTTCTTCTCTCTCTCTCCAGATAGCGACCATATCACGCCTTAATCAAGATAATAAAACGGATATATTGACCGAACCCGCTTGTTATACTGAGCTGGGGAACGTTGGTCCCGCTCCAACTTATAATTGTTATAAGACAGAGCAGGAAATTGGGGAATACCAGATTTCCCGTGCCGCCCAAACGAAGAAAGTGCATGCTGATGCATCATCTTCAGGTGTGTTCATTACACAGAACTGTTTCTCAATATCCTTTACGTCCTGGGTATGAGATACCGGATCAGGATCCCGCATATGTAATCCGTTACATGGGCTACAGATAGGTAAAGAACTGAGAACGGGTGATAAGTTTCATGAGACAAAAAACGGTTCAAGTGTTGCAGCCAAGTCTGTTGGTCACTATCACCCTGTATTACCTGAATACATTGATTCTGAACAAATGTTATTAGATACCGAACCTGATATACAAAATCATATCAGTCTCTTTATTAGTAAAGAAAGGATATAATTTTGTATTGTTGGATAATGTTTTGAACATTTCCTATATCAAGAGTTGATCGGTTCAAGCACGTTATCTAAAAGCATTGACGTTCTAAATCAAATTACAGTTCTTAGTATACGGAACACACACAAGAGGAAGAGTTCAGAAATGAACGAATACTTCTTGAGGCATTGTAGACTAGGTCATATCAATGCGACCTGACTGGCTGAAGTTACATATAGATGCATATTTAAATTAGTTTGAATTTACATCTTGTGAAACTTGCCGGTCATGTCACAAAGATAAGATGACCACAGCTCTGTTTATTGGAAACAGAGAAAGAGTTAGTGAACTTTTGGGATCGATACATGCTGATATATGAAAGTCCCCTGTCTACACATGCCAAGATCGGTTCTTTATACTTCATTACATTCTCTGATAATCTCTCAAGATTCAGACATATGTTCCTGTTGAAACACAAGTCCGAACCTTTTGAGATATTCACAGAATATAAGTTAGAAGTAGAGAACCAAAATACGGGTATAAGTATTATGTCCTTTGATGTGATCAAGAAGGAGAATACTTGAGCACGGAATTCCTGGACTATTCTAAAGGAGAATGAGATTCTCTCTCAGCATTACTCCTTCGTATACACCATAGCACGATGGTATATCGGGGCGGAGCAATAGCACCCTATGTGATATGGTGTGCTCTATGATGAGTACTACTGAGTTTCCTATTTCCTTTAGGGGGTTATGCACTTGTGAAGCTGCATACCTATTGAATAGGGTTCGAATCAAATCAGTTGCCTACCACTTCATATGTGATATGGAAAGGGAAGAGCCCATATCTTAAGTTAGTTGAGATTTGGGGTTGTCTGGCCTATGTCTAAAAGCAAAATCCAGACAAGCTCTAGGCAAGGTCTGTTATGTAGAACTGGAAATGTTCCAGCTATACAAACTACAGCAGATGATTTGATAGAACCAAAGGATTCAATAGTTACCAACGAACCTCAGCCTCTCCGCTGATCTAGTAGGGTTCCTCACCCACCTGAGAGATACTTCAGTTTCTCTATGACAGTGGGAGCGAGGATTGCATCATGAGATGATAACCCAACTAGTTTCGAGCTGGCCATCAGGAGTAGGACTCTGTAAGAAAGGCTGGATGCTTATCGATCTGAGATGGAATCCTTATACACCAACAAAGTATGGACTTTGGTTGCTTTATCTGAAGGGTTAAATCCCCATCAGGAGCAAGTATATCTTGAGAAGATTACTGTAACACTTCAAAAAGATAAAATATTAAATTTTGGGAATTTTTATAATTTAATATTATTTTATTGAATATTTTAATACTTTGGTATTATTAAATGCAAATAAATAGGAAAAATTTGAGAAAAATTATGGAAAATTCTAAAATAGGGTAAATTAGAGAATTTTGACATTTTAAAGTTTTTGTGATTAGTTTGACACTAATTTAGTGCTAATCGCGATTAAAAATCGCAAATCGGTTTTTAGCATTTTTGTGCAAAACTTGCACATGTCACTTTTTCTACACTTGTGCATTTTTCTTGCCATGATTTATCATTTGGGTTTACTATTTGAGTGAGAAGGGTTTTAAGAAAAGAGAAAGAAAAGAAAAGGAAAAGAAAAGAATATAGAATTGGAGAGTTGGTGAGAGAGAGGTATGGTCTCTTTGACTTGGACTTAGCCATTTTTCCCTTCCCTCATTTCACTCCTCCTTCCTCCTGCTGCTGCTCCTCTCTCACTTCCCTCCCTCTTCAAACCCCTCAAATCACCAAGAAAACTATACCAAAACCCTATCCCCATTTCATAAAAAATGTGCACAAACCCTAGATCTACACTTAGAGCTAAAGAAGCAAGGATTTGGGACACTAGGGGCAACTCAAGAATTTTCTTGAGTTGCCAAATGAGGTAATTACTGAACCATTAGCTTAGTTTTAGTATTACTTATACCCCATGTTTAGTTTTGAATCGATATTGCGTGATATTATGGACTTGATGAAAACCTAGTTAGGGTTTGAGAGAAACTTGTGTTGTATTGGGAAATTAAGCTCAGTTGAGGTTATATAAACACCATAGTGCCTAAATTGAGACCCTAACCTGAAGCCTAAAACCAGAATACGGATTTTAGAAACCGATATCGGGGAATTTGTGAAATCTGTGCAGGGTATATTGAATCTGCTATCACCCGAGACACCCTAAAATAATATTGAGTGGACAGTGTCATGTGCAGGCACCATTGAACCAACACCCCAAACCCTAGCCCCCAACTCATCCGTACGGCCGCAGATTTTCCCTTTCTGGCCGCAATTTGCGGCCAGAGCAGAGGGGATTCTCCTCATTTTCTGTGCACAGCCCCAGTTCCTCTAGTGTTGACCCTGGGTATGTCTAGTTTTGACTGATTCCATCTAGGTTAAATCTGGGACATATTTCCTAAATTACTGTTTTGGATTCATGTTTCCGTATTCCGTATTTTTAAGTCTGAAATTGTGGATTGTGTTTTGCCTCGACTATTTGGCGTTTATACGACGATATAGAGGATTTATTGATGGTTTTGAAGGCGTGCCATAGGTTCTCACCTATAGGCTCCTTATCGTATCGTTTTGGATTTCATGTGCCGTTTTAGCTTGGATTTGGTTTTAATGCGCATATACGATATTTTGATATGTAGGTACCCATGAAGACTTCGGGACGACAAGCAAATGCGTGGTGACGTCCGCAAATGATGATGCAAGGTGAGTAGATTATATCTACAGGGGGAAGTCGGGTGGATGGCGTATAGCACCCCCGCGGTCCGTAGTTGTTATTCTATATGATAGTTAGGTGTATTATGGTTAGTGTAGGATTAGAAGTGACTAGTGTAGTTCATAGTCGCGAACCCTAGAATAGAATTACACCTACACGCACACCCTTGCATATTACCTATACTTACACGGTGTTAATGATGATATTGGATGACTTTGGAGATGAGTCGATGATATTGGGCTTTGTGCCGCGAGATCGGTGATGTGATATGATTCGTATTTGGGATACGAAATGTGATTCTTACGGGTTTGGGATGTGTGTTTGCCCCCGCATTCATACTTTGTAGATGGCATCAGCTGTACTAGACTTAGATCAGTACCCCAGCTTATGTGATATGATGATAGTGATACCTGAAATGTGATGAGATAGTGTGATATTAACCCGTACCCAGCTATTGGGATGCCGTACGACGATTTACCGTATGAGCTTTACATTGACGATAGATCCGCACTCATGACTTGAGGATGTCATATGATATACTGTATCGTACGCGATACTATTGAGGCGGAATCACCGACTATTATATCTATATATATATCGACTCAGATGTTAGGCGGTTTCCTTACCTGTAGCTCAGCTTGTTAGTTCAGCCGTATAGTTTAGTGTAGTTGTTAGATTAGATTAGACTCCTACCTATTTCAAAACTAGCGGGTCGTGGGTATTTTAAAAGACAGGTCAAGGGATCTACGGATATTTCAAAAGGCGTATCTTTTCATAAAAAACACCGTAGCCCCTATTTTCAAAACCCCATGATTCGTGTTATTTCGAAAGGCACCATTTGTAGGACTTATATTAGATTAATGCAGATTAGTTATAGTTGCGTCTAGTTTCAGCCCCCACTCATTTTTGTGGTTCGCTTTGCATCGCATTCTTATATTATGTTTCATACTCCATTATTGATATCATGCTGATAGGACACCAGCACCGTTACCGATGATGCGTATGTACCACGTACACTTACTTGCCGGCTCACACACATCGTCATCGGTAATTGCCATGTCACGTACACCTTAGAAAATATTATTGCTTGACATAGCCTTTTAGCTAATAGTTTAGACATGATAGTAGTGTACCTTCCTTATATGTTAGTTTAGACATTGTAGTTATTATCGCTACTTCATGCATACTGTTATTCATTGTTATGCCGCATTCATGGATTCTCATGCATATATTCACTATTTTACGTGTTATTGAGGTTTTGGATTTGGATTTCCTTGAGATTTTCTGGATTTGGAGGAAAACCGCAAAAACCAAATAAACATTTTCTCTCTTCTAAAATAAAAAGTGCGGTTTTCCCATGATGTATGAGTCGTCCACCATGAGTTTGCTGATGGATTTGGAAACCCGATTCGAGGAGACGGATGAACCGTTTCGGGTACATGGTGGACCCGGTAAGGTACCCCGGGTCAAGAAGCGCGTGATGATGACGATGTGAGCCTGGCAGGGGAGCACTACCTACCGGTGACTTTACCCGACGCGTCGGATATCCGGAGGATACCGTCGTGGTCTTGAGATGGATGGCAGGGGCCGGTCTGGACTGACGGCGCCCTAGATATTGAGGTACAGAGACTGTGATACAGAGATATTGGGATTACGTTTTGTGCCGATGCTAGGTACGGTTTTATGCTGATTTCATTATGTTACCTCATTTTAATAATACAAAGGAAATCTCACTAAATTATGAAAACAGTTTCTTCATGTACATGTATTCTGTTTTCATGCATTCATATCTCATTCTTATGTTATATTGCTACCTGAGGCATTGACACAGGCACATGAGATTACACTCGGGTTAGATATTTACCCTAGCCTTGCTATAGGCTGCATGTTATATATTGAGGATTTTGGACTGATCGTTTTGACCTAGGATTATGTCTTGCGTTCGGTTTCTGCTTGTAGATATTTCTATTCACGAGTTGGCAACTCACCCCCGTTGTGCCACAGTTCTTGCAGGTTCTGCCGTACAGGTTCCATTGCGGCATTTCTGACACACTACTTTCTTGCGGGTGAATTGCTTTTGGTAGGTGGATTCTTTCGCATCAAGAACCACCATTGTATTTATTTTATTCATTGTATCTAGAATTTTCCATCAACCAAAACTTGTATATTGTTTTAGACCTAGACTTTAGTGATGTATTATTCGACCTTAGAGTCGCGCTTAGTAGTATTGCGGTTTTCTTGTTGCTTTTGAGTTCCTTTGGTTTGACCCTCGCCTTTCGGCGTTGTATATTCTTATTGCATGTGTGGTTGTGGCCGTCAATTGACGAAGAGCTAGCTCCCGCTCGGGGATGCCTTTATCATTGCTTATATTGTTATCCTTGTTGTACCCCATTCGGGGCCAGTTTTACAAAAGAAACTCTGCCGAAATTTTTAGAAAAGACTTTACTGTTTTAAAATGCATATTCGGCTTAGTTATTTAAAACCCTTAATTTCAAACATGTATTTCTTCACTCCTTTTAAACTAGTTTCTTTACTTATTCCTAAAAATGGTTTTAGATTTCTGGGCTTTTGGCTTACTTGGATCAGATGGAGTCCTATAGACTTCATATAGTTCAAGGGCCAGTCACGTGCTCTTTCGGGTCGTGACAAAGTTGGTATCAGAGCGCTAGGTTGACCTTGGTTCGAGTCTAAGTTTGACTATGTGGAGCCTAGGGCGTTTATATATATACGGAACTTAGGCTTGACCTTACGGAACTTAGACTTGGTTGAGTGGGTATTAGACCCGAACTTTCGTCGCGTAGGATGACCCTTGGTTGATGGAATAGGTAACTAAAGTAGAGTGACGTACCGTTGGTATGTTCCGCGGCATACTTACGACACGCCACTCCGCTTAAGGAACCTTAGGATGTACTTATTTTCGAGATCAGTGATTCTCTTTATATCCGGGATTATACATCCATTTGAGATCCTCGATTCTATTAGTTTCATGATCATACCCTCATTGATGCTGTTCCTTCCTATGATCATGTATCCACTCTCGATCTGTTGTTCTCTTTCTTGCCATTGATCTGCTCTTTTCGATACTCGATTGAGGTTCATGTTGCCATGTTTGAGCGCAGTTTGGGCTGCTGCTAGGGTTACGGCCGGTGCGAGCTCGTCTGGTACGAGGGCCGACCATTGTGTTTTCTGGTGACATGGGAACTTCTCGAGTTAGTATTGGTGATTGTGACCTCTAGTGGAGGCGAGTGCTTGGTCTTGCACCGGATGATCGGGCTGTTGTTAGAGCTGCCAGTTGAGAGAGGACTGTTGATGTATAGCATACCTCAGAGATTATGATGTCGCCTACCGTGCAGACAGATGGACCAGCTGTTGCTGAGATTGACAGGATGTCGCTTCCGAAGCTTACGAGCTGAGATTGCCGGAGCTTTCAGGCAGATATGAGTCAGATGATAGCTAGTCTACCCGAATTGAGAGACGAAGGTGATTCGTCCGATTTTTGCGCCGGAGCGGGCCCAGTTGAGTTGAAGATTTCCAGTGTGGAGAGTCTTACTCAGATCTAGAGCAGTCCGACTCAGAGATGACCGTCTATGTATTGCCTTTCCTGGAGGATTGAGGCGCTGTTCGGCGTACAGGTGAATGAGCCAGTTGCTGCTGCAAATGACGAGACATCGCCCAGATGGTTAGAGCTACTGCAGCGTGAGCATATACTTAGAGAGATGATAGCGAGTCGCTAGTCACCTGAGGATGAATGACTAGGACATGTGGTTCGTTCGTTTACCGATGCGAGGTCATCAGATAGATTGTTTCCAGCTAGAGACGACTTCACGCAGGTTCGTTGAGAGTCGATAGAGACGATCGAATGTCAGGAGCCATTTTCCAAGTTTAAAGTACACGGAAAGACATGCAGGTGATTCTATGGACCCTCTAGAAGAATGAAACCCTAACTCGACTTAATGACCGTGTGAAAGCCTTTGAACCTTAGGGTTTGCGGCAGTTCCGCGGCGCCATTAGTGAGGCTTGGGTTTGCCCTTCTACGGCTGGACCACCGACGCTGTGGCATGTACTCGATGCTATTAAACTGTACCCATGATGTGATCTCTTGGGGGATTATGAGGTTCTGACGAGTCGATCGGATGATTCGACATCATTCGGATATCGTATGATGGGATGCATTGCTTGGGAGACTCCAGATACGAGGATAGCCGTTGGAGCACAGTCCATGCAGCCATGATGAGACGAGTCCGAATCAGTCGACATGGAAGCAGAGTGAAGAAAAGAGTTCGCAAGATATTTCGACGAGATGACGTCCCACTCCGCTGACATCAGAGATGTGATACGTATCCAGAGGCGTGGTATATGGATATATTTTCCAGAAAGAAGCGCGATAAGTATGCAGCCATTCCGGAATAAGAATTAGCTTCAACAATGGATGATGACTTCCGGGCAATTCGGCAGGAATGAGATTTGATAGAGGGACCTCGACAGGACCTTTCTGGAAAACGATACGAGAAGACCTAGACCCAGGGGTGGTCATGTTGCGCACACCAGCAGGCCATAGTTCGGCATCGTCGACGAGGTAGTTGACCAGGTTCGGATAAAGGAACTTACCCAGATGCATTGCGAATTGATCAAGGATGGACAAATATTGAGTATTCCTCCGACGATTGGGACGCGTTCCCGAGGACCTGTTCGGCCTGACATCTTCTACAGAATGATGAAGCTACAGAGTACGCGATTTTGAGTCCGTGCGAGAGACTTCAGATTGACTGTGGCCGAGAACAGTGCAGTGCGTAGTAGCTTGGCGTGACGTCATAGTGGACGACGATAGAGACAGGTGGAACCAGAGGTTCGGGCGAGACGCTGACGATCTGTCATTACTTTCCGTTGAGACTAGAGACCTGATATGCTTACAGAGACGTTGGGATGTGACCAGTTTCCGAGAAAATATTGTGCCGAGGACACAGGTGTCTATCGAGTGATGCAAGAGAGCCAGCCTCTGTACAGATCGGCATAGGAAAGATCGGAAGAGACCCTGAGCAGGATTCCTTCCGGGATATTGCTGCAATGATGTTTGCACCCAGGATCAGATGTGTGATGTGCATTCAGAGAGCCAGAGGCCGATGCCAGCGATATGCTGCCTTACGAGTGGTCGTGAGGATTGACCGAGAGGTGGCCAGAGAAGTGCCAGAACGGAATCGTCCCCGTTAGCACACCTGACAGGGCCGATGAGCCGATTTGGCTGCGAGATAGGAAATCCACAAGGAAAATAAGGACCCAGAGTGAGAGGACGCCAGACCGTGAGCAAGAGGCAAGTAGATATCCTGCGCTGCTAGCAGTGGATGCACCGACTCCTTCTCGACCTTGAAGGAGGAACTACCGACGACGGTATTTATGATTTGTGATTCTGTGATTCGATTATCACGTATCCGTCGTTTTGGATTTCGATATTTGGGCGTTCTGTTTGCATGATTTGGTTTTGATGACTGAGTTTCATGATATTTGTTTCATGCACCCACTGGATATTTATATATTTTGCGCAGAGTTATTACATTTGAGATATTGATTGAGATTTCATGCCCACCGTATGCAGTGATTTGATTTGCACTTCCAGCATAGTTTTCATGCACTTTTAGTGTTTTGATATATGATTTTGGTGCACGCCAGATGCGCTAAATCGGGATTCTTCGTGTATGTCACATGCACCTGATTTTTTTACTGTCAGGCACACACGTTGCCTACGACAGATGTTTCGTGCACACCAGTTGCACCTAGATGTTGTTTTGTACACCTGTTTGACACATATATGGATTTTGATTCCTTGCGCACCAGACGCACAGGATATTCTTATATATGCATTTTGGGGATTGATTTCTAGTAGAGCAGTATATTTTTATGATGATATTCTCTATGTATTGATGTTTTCGGAGCACCGACAAAATGGATTATTACTGAAATTGTTTTAAGTATTGGGGGTTTAAATTTAAATTCGGGGACCGAATTTCTTTAAGGGGGGTAGATTGTAACACTTCAAAAAGATAAAATATTAAATTTTGGGAATTTTTATAATTTAATATTATTTTATTGAATATTTTAATACTTTGGTATTATTAAATGCAAATAAATAGGAAAAATTTGAGAAAAATTATGGAAAATTCTATAATAGGGTAAATTAGAGAATTTTGACATTTTAAAGTTTTTGTGATTAGTTTGACACTAATTTAGTGCTAATCGCGATTAAAAATCGCTAATCGGTTTTTAGCATTTTTGTGCAAAACTTGCACATGTCACTTTTTCTACACTTGTGCATTTTTCTTGCCATGATTTATCATTTGGGTTTACTATTTGAGTGAGAAGGGTTTTAAGAAAAGAGAAAGAAAAGAAAAGGAAAAGAAAAGAATATAGAATTGGAGAGTTGGTGAGAGAGAGGTATGGTCTCTTTGACTTGGACTTAGCCATTTTTCCCTTCCCTCATTTCACTCCTCCTTCCTCCTGCTGCTGCTCCTCCCTCACTTCCCTCCCTCTTCAAACTCCTTAAATCACCAAGAAAACTATACCAAAACCCTACCCCCATTTCATAAAAAATGTGCATAAACCCTAGATCTACACTTGGAGCTAAAGAAGCAAGGATTTGGGACACTAGGGGCAACTCAAGAATTTTCTTGAGTTGCCAAATGAGGTAATTACTGAACCATTAGCTTAGTTTTAGTATTACTTATACCCCATGTTTAGTTTTGAATCGATATTGCGTGATATTATGGACTTGATGAAAACCTAGTTAGGGTTTGAGAGAAACTTGTGTTGTATTGGGAAATTAAGCTCAGTTGAGGTTATATAAACACCATAGTGCCTAAATTGAGACCCTAACCTGAAGCCTAAAACCAGAATACGGATTTTAGAAACCGATATCGGGGAATTTGTGAAATCTGTGCAGGGTATATTGAATCTGCTATCACCCGAGACACCCTAAAATAATATTGAGTGGACAGTGTCATGTGCAGGCACCATTGAACCAACACCCCAAACCCTAGCCCCCAACTCATCCGTACGGCCGCAGATTTTCCCTTTCTGGCCGCAATTTGCGGCCAGAGCAGAGAGGATTCTCCTCGTTTTCTGTGCACAGCCCCAGTTCCTCTAGCGTTGACCCAGGGTATGTCTAGTTTTGACTGATTCCATCTAGGGTAAAATCTGGGACATATTTCCTAAATTACTATTTTGGATTCATGTTTCCGTATTCCGTATTTTTAAGTCTGAAATTGTGGATTGTATTTTGCCTCGACTATTTGGCGTTTATACGACGATATAGAGGATTTATTGATGGTTTTGAAGGCGTGCCATAGGTTCTCACCAATAGGCTCCTTATCGTATCGTTTTGGATTTCATGTGCCGTTTTAGCTTGGATTTGGTTTTAATGCGCATATACGATATTTTGATATGTAGGTACCCATGAAGACTTCGGGACGACAAGCAAATGCGTGGTGACGTCCGCAAATGATGATGCAAGGTGAGTAGATTATATCTACAGGGGGAAGTCGGGTGGATGGCGTATTGCACCCCCGCGGTCCGTAGTTGTTATTCTATATGATAGTTAGGTGTATTATGGTTAGTGTAGGGTTAGAAGTGACTAGTGTAGTTCATAGTCGCGAACCCTAGAATAGAATTACACCTACACGCACACCCTTGCATATTACCTATACTTACACGGTGTTAATGATGATATTGGATGACTTTGGAGATGAGTCGATGATATTGGGCTTTGTGCCGCGAGATCGGTGATGTGATATGATTCGTATTTGGGATACGAAATGTGATTCTTGCGGGTTTGGGATGTGTGTTTGCCCCCGCATTCATACTTTGTAGATGGCATCAGTTGTACTAGACTTAGATCAGTACCCCAGCTTATGTGATATGATGATAGTGATACCTGAAATGTGATGAGATAGTGTGATATTAACCCGTACCCAGCTATTGGGATGTCGTACGACGATTTACCGTATGAGCTTTACATTGACGATAGATCCGCACTCATGACTTGAGGATGTCATATGATATACTGTATCGTACGCGATACTATTGAGGCGGAATCACCGACTATTATATCTATATATATATCGACTCAGATGTTGGCGGTTTCCTTACCTGTAGCTCAGCTTGTTAGTTCAGCCGTATAGTTTAGTGTAGTTGTTAGATTAGATTAGACTCCTACCTATTTCAAAACTAGCGGGTCGTGGGTATTTTAAAAGACAGGTCAAGGGATCTACGGATATTTCAAAAGGCGTATCTTTTCATAAAAAACACCGTAGCCCCTATTTTCAAAACCCCATGATTCGTGTTATTTCGAAAGGCACCATTTGTAGGACTTATATTAGATTAATGCAGATTAGTTATAGTTGCGTCTAGTTTCAGCCCCCACTCATTTTTGTGGTTCGCTTTGCATCGCATTCTTATATTATGTTTCATACTCCATTATTGATATCATGCTGATAGGACACCAGCACCGTTACCGATGATGCGTATGTACCACGTACACTTACTTGCCGGCTCACACACATCTTCATCGGTAATTGCCATGTCACGTACACCTTAGAAAATATTATTGCTTGACATAGCCTTTTAGCTAATAGTTTAGACATGATAGTAGTGTACCTTCCTTATATGTTAGTTTAGACATTGTAGTTATTATCGCTACTTCATGCATACTGTTATTCATTGTTATGCCGCATTCATGGATTCTCATGCATATATTCACTATTTTACGTGTTATTGAGGTTTTGGATTTGGATTTCCGTGAGATTTTCTGGATTTGGAGGAAAACCGCAAAAACCAAATAAACATTTTCTCTCTTCTAAAATAAAAGGTGCGGTTTTCCCATGATGTATGAGTCGTCCACCATGAGTTTGCTGATGGATTTGGAAACCCGATTCGAGGAGACGGATGAACCGTTTCGGGTACATGGTGGACCCGGTAAGGTACCCCGGGGCAAGAAGCGCGTGATGATGACGATGTGAGCCTGGCAGGGGAGCACTACCTACCGGTGACTTTACCCGACGTGTCGGATATCCGGAGGATACCGTCGTGGTCTTGAGATGGATGGCAGGGGCCGGTCTGGACTGACGGCGCCCTAGATATTGAGGTACAGAGACTGTGATACAGAGATATTGGGATTACGTTTTGTGCCGATGCTAGGTACGGTTTTATACTGATTTCATTATGTTACCTCATTTTAATAATACAAAGGAAATCTCACTAAATTATGAAAACAGTTTCTTCATGTACATGTATTCTGTTTTCATGCATTCATATCTCATTCTTATGTTATATTGCTACCTGAGGCACTGACACAGGCACATGAGATTACACTCGGGTTAGATATTTACCCTAGCCTTGCTATAGGCTGCATGTTATATATTGAGGATTTTGGACTGATCGTTTTGACCTAGGATTATGTCTTGCGTTCGGTTTCTGCTTGTAGATATTTCTATTCACGAGTTGGCAACTCATCCCCGTTGTGCCACAGTTCTTGCAGGTTCTGCCGTACAGGTTCCATTGCGGCATTTCTGGCACACTACTTTCTTGCGGGTGAATTGCTTTTGTTAGGTGGATTCTTTCGCATCAAGAACCACCATTGTATTTATTTTATTCATTGTATCTAGAATTTTCCATCAATCAAAACTTGTATATTGTTTTAGACCTAGACTTTAGTGATGTATTATTCGACCTTAGAGTCGCGCTTAGTAGTATTGCGGTTTTCTTGTTGCTTTTGAGTTCCTTTGGTTTGACCCTCGCCTTTCGGCGTTGTATATTCTTATTGCATGTGTGGTTGTGGCCGTCAATTGACGAAGAGCTAGCTCCCGCTCGGGGATGCCTTTATCATTGCTTATATTGTTATCCTTGTTGTACCCCATTCGGGGCCAGTTTTACAAAAGAAACTCTGCCGAAATTTTTAGAAAAGACTTTACTGTTTTAAAATGCATATTCGGCTTAGTTATTTAAAACCCTTAATTTCAAACATGTATTTCTTCACTCCTTTTAAACTAGTTTCTTTACTTATTCCTAAAAATGGTTTTAGATTTCTGGGCTTTTGGCTTACTTGGATCAGATGGAGTCCTATAGACTTCATATGGTTCAAGGGCCAGTCACGTGCTCTTTCGGGTCGTGACAATTACTTGGTGTACATGGAAAAGTTGAGACTTTCAAAGCTAGACTTGTTAAAGGTTTGCATCATAGACCAGGTATGGATTATGTTGAAACCTTTTCTAAGGATCTATGCTTAAGTCCATCCAGATCCTACTTGCCACGGCTACATACCATGACTACGATATCTGGTGGTTGGGTGTCATGACTGCTTTTCTAAATGATGTTTTAGAAAAGAGCGTCTATAAGTACACAGCCAGAAAGCTTCGTAGACAGTGGGAGCAGCGGAAACGTGTGCAAGATGTTTTATATGATAAAACAGGCATCGCGGAGTTGGAACATCTATTTTGATGTGGTAGTCAAAGAGTTTGACTTCATCAAAATGGTAGATGAACCTTGTATATACGAAAAGGTAGTAGAGAGTATGTTGGTTATCCTCGTAGAGTACGTGGATGACATACTCTTGATAGGGAAGAAGTTTCCTATGCTACGCTCGGTCAATCTCCGCTTATCACAAGGATTCTCCATATAGGATCATAGTGATACCTCCTAAATCCTGGGTTTTGGATCCATGAGATAGATCTAAATGGATGTTAGGATACTCACTAGTTGTAGTGAGATGGTATCAATCGATCCTGGGGAGAATCACTGGAAAGGTTCCAGGGTGATAAGGACGACTGAATGTCAGTCGAAGGCATTGTCTTCACCCTCAATGGAGGGATGGTATGTTGGAAGAGTTCCAAACTAGATACCGTGACATACTAGACGATTAAAGGCAAGATACATCGTTACCAAGGATGCTACCAAAGAGGCAGTCTGGATATATATAAGTTCATAAGATGAACTTCGTTCCTACCATTGTGTGACAATGGAGTTGTGGCTTTAGCCAAGGAACTACCGTCCCATCAGAAATCCAGATATAATTCTTAAGCAGTATCACCTGATCATGGAGATGGTTGATCTCCCGGGAGATCGAGGTTAGGAGAGTAGACACAGAGGACAACAGCGCGGATCCACTCACAAAGGCCTTTTTCCCAGTAGAGACTTTTACGGGATGGTTGAGTATGAGATACTTCAACCGCAGCTAATTGTTGGGTATGCGATACCATAACAGATGGCCCTAGTGCAACTGGGAGATTGTTAGTTATATGTATGCTCTAGAGGCCATTACTGTACATACGATGTATATTGTAGTGGATGCTAGGACATATATAGGGAGGACTTTCTTGCTCGACATGATAGTATGCTATCTGGTTGTACTTTATCTTACATGTACTCTGATTGTCTCTATATTACATGTTGATAAAGCCCTTAGGATATGTACTTGACTACTGGGACTATGATGAGATCATACTAGTGGGGCCATGGTAGTCGACGAGTACATCCTATAACTGTTCCTAGTCGAGGGTGTATCGAGACAGGGCATCGATGCACCAGAGTAGACTAGCGTATACGCATCTTGACCTATATGATGAGCGATGGATGATCCCATATCCATCGGTGTTTGACATCAAGGATGGTGTACGGGTGCTCAGTGGAGACTGGGTACACTGGACGGACTCGCCGAGAACTCCCAGATGGTATTATACCATACGTCAGATGGCAGTTCTCCGGTGACACTGGTACAGAGTAGTCTGTCGACCCGAGATCGTCATAGAGTCTTGTGTGATTCCCACTGTGCTTTGATTTCCATCATACCACGTCCAAGAGGGCGTGCAAAAAGGTGGCTTTTGGGTACAGTCCCGAATCACATGGAGGCAATGAGCGATAGGAGGGGATTCGTCTCTCCCGGTATAGGGAGTTGATGTTGTGCTGTGTTCGATTGGCTATAACCCGAAATCCCTGGCCAGGGTTGCTGAGATTTACTGGTAAGTGTTATCGGTAGTTTCTCGAACTGTTATAGACCTCATATCGACACGACTTATCGAGCTACTGGGGTCTGACGTTTACCACCTCTAGGCGAGATATGCGACATATCAGACGACGAGACCGGACTGTACGGGAGTGTTACTGTTTGGATTCACAGGAGAAGTTACAGGCTTGCTTTTTGATCTTCTGAGCGCTCAATACCTAGGTAGCTGTTACGTTTAGCTGACCGCTTGCAGCTTGTGGGTGTTTGATATGATCATCACCTACTGCTGGCGTATTGACGATTCTTTAGAGTCCTACACAGAGGTTTCTTGACTCAGGCAAAACGAAGTAGGAGCGCATAAGTGATATGTGCGGGATCGAGGATAATGCGATATATGATACCGTATTATATCCTCGCGATATTTGATATCAGCCGGGTCATCGGATCAAGTGTTGATTCGATGAATCGGTACGGATAAATATTAGTCGGTTATATGCGATATAGCCGGATTGTCGGATCAAGTGTTGATTCGATAATTTAATGTGTAATAATATATTTGATATATTAAATTACATTAACTAATATTTGCTCACTAAAAGATTCTTTTTCTCACTCGGGTAATACATTGATATATATGCGATATATGTTAAATGTATTATTTTATTTTGTTACAATAAATATTGTATATGTGATATATAATATTGTAACATATTATAATTATTAATGCAACATGATTAGAGGAGTTTAAACATGATTAGGGTTTGGATTAGGGTTAAACCTTCTAGTTGATTCTAGAAGCTTTTACTTTGTCATGATAAAGATATTTGTGTTGATCTTTATCCATGACTCACACTTAACCCAACCCAAACCCTAACCCTAGTAAACTCTCTACAATGGTTAAGTGAACCATAGTTGCATAAATGATTATGATAACATTCTTTCTATTCATCACAAATGATTTATCATCTTCTTCCTCCTTCATTCTTCCATGGAAAAGCTTGCTTGTTTTTTCAAAGGTGATGAATAAATATGAGAAAAGGATAAATAAATAGAGCAAAAATCCTACTTCATCATCCTCATCTTCCCTTGCCATTTAGATGAGGGTGTTCACATCATTTCATGAGTGTTAGCTTGTGTTAAAGAAACTTCGAGGTAGATCATCTTAGTATCGAAGATCGGAAGCAAAGGTTGCGTCTTTCTCTTCGTGGAACCTCTTGAGAGTCCGGATCCCGATGATCGCAGTGAAGGGACCACAACACGGAGCATATGAAGTGAAGGACCGGATCCACAAAGGTTGTAACCCTCTCACTTAGTGTTAAAGTGTTTAGCATGCAAGTTATCGCCTAATCTCTAGTTTAAAGTTCCGTATTCGGGTTGTTCGGCACGGCTAAATTTTTAATCGGGCATGGTTGATGCCTCGTAGACCCTTGTGCGCGTGACTAGCAACCCTACAATACTATCATCTTGAGTAAGACTGTCCTACCAGGATAGGTCCTCCCTCAATCATTGCAATCACGTGCCTGTGATCCAATAATTGACTCTGAGGGCACTATCTCCAACAATCTCCCACTTGCACTCAAGGCTAATTATTGCGATGTCGCATACTCACAGCCCGTGTGCTACCGAACACCCAACTCCTCTACTAGTTAGTCTCACAAATCCCGTTTGCGAAACTATTGCGTTCGAGGAATAGCCTCAGTGAGTAGATCCGCTTTGATGTTTCTTTCTATGTCTCTCTATATCTCAAGTTCGCGGAGAAAGCCAACTCCCGAAATGAGCAATACCTGTCTTAGAATGTGTATGGATGTCTGATGGGACCTAGCTCATAAATGAACTCCAAATCCAAACTTCTTAGACTGTATCGTCAACTGAACTTAATCAGTATCCTGCGCCATGCCTCCCTCAGTATTGCCTTGGACCACCTGTCCAAAATACTGCCCCTCGTCAGAAGGAAAAACTATAACTCTGACAACCTCCTTGTCGTCCAGGTCACCTTGGAAGCCTGGAATGATAACTGTCTCCCGAATGAGGCTGTCGTTATCATATCCCTAGAACATCCACTTATGTTCTAAAACTGCTTCCGACTGTTTCTCCAGGATTGGATCAACATCAACTTATTGCATCTTAGTGCAAGAACAACATCTGGTGTGGTACTTGACATCTCATGATTGACTCAATTGCCTGAGCAAGTGATCTGCCGATCATGCACATCCCTCTCCCCTTTAGTCTGTAAGACACCTTTAGAGAGGGTGACTCCATCACCTGCAGGTACACTACCGTGCCAGGAGTCGTCCATTCTAAATACTCTTAGAATGCTGTCTAAGTACCCTTAATTGGGAAACCACCCAAATCTAGATCTAAAACCATAGATCTAGTAACCAGTATGTGTCATTTAATGTCCAAGTCCCATGTGGAGAAACCACTGTGTGACGACCAAAGTATAACTGATCGTAGTATAGGAGTTTCTTTTCCTACTCTGTGTATATCATCCAAATACCATGACATCACACCCTACTACCTTCTCAACAGATCCATCCCCTATTCTGATGAAGTCAAATCTATGACTGTCACATCAGAAATTGATGATCTATCTTCGCTATATCTGCTTTAGTCTATAAATAGACATAAGCCACCAGTCCACCAATGCTTCCGCTGCTCCCACTGACCACGACAACCCTCTGGCAGAGTCATATACATGTACACTTCTAAAACTAGTTTAGAACGACGCTATACTCATCCTCTCGCCGGGTCTCACAGTCTGGAACAACAACAATGGCAAGTGTGGGTAAACAAGAACCTCCCTGTCACCGTCCTTGAGGCTACCGGAGTACCTCTCGGGTGCCTGAGGTTACCCACCGTATCTACAGAGTGGCCAATTGAATGTCAAGCCAGATTGAATCTTTAGGTTCCTATCAAATCTTCAGTAATCGTTTGTGGTTCTGGAATCACTTCCAGTTCTACTATACTCCCACTACTGTTTTCTGAAAAAATCCATTTTTATTAAAACTGTGGCGAGTCTAGAACAATGTCACTATTGATCTTCTAGATGGTAGAAAGTCAACCCTCGTCATAGCCTGGGTCAACCCACAAACAACCATTATAGAAACGTGCCTTGAGTTATCCAGATTATGGTTTTAAGCATAAGCTGGACAACTCCCCGTACCTTAACAATGTCAAGATATGAACTGTTCTATATCCAATATAGAAACAGAGGCATTGATTTAATTGAACCAGATTCAAATCATGCAACTGTCTCTAGTGCATGTCCACTAAATGGAAGGAGGCCTATCATCGTTACTCAACTTAGGAATGCTTCCATTTATGAGTAACCTGAAAGAGAAGCAAGTTCCCTTAATCACTACTATCAACTGAATACCATACTCAAGTATCTACATCTTCGATCTTTTTGAAGAATCCCGATACTTGCAATACCTGGTTCTCTACTCTATTCAAATACCTATAACTTCTCAAAATTCGGACCCTGTGTTTCCACGAAACACCTGTCTAAAAACTAGAGAAGTCATAAGTAAACCGAATATAGTACAAGAACCAACCCCTCTGTCCTGATGGACCCTGGACAACATACAATACTCTGTATAAGTCCCTTGAGTCTGATAACTCATTCACTATGTGTCATAGGTTGAAAACTGTACTTATGGTTAAGAAGAATTACACCGCTGTTCAATGCTCCTTACCTAACCATCCACTGATATAGGTAAATGTCACAGAAATAATTTAAAAAAGGTATATCTCACTCTATAAAAATAGACGTACAGATATATCAATTTGAAATTGGTGCATAACAGCGGATATTCAAAAACCAAATATTTGCCGACCGGCAAACAGCCCAGGTGATTTCCTCAAATATCACCGATTACAACGAATCCTGATATAATGAGGATGATCACCTAATTCCCACTAACCTACTCCCACTCATCATTTGTAAAACCATACAGACGTGAGAATCATACCTGGTAAATACATACCCTGGAGCAAGTGTCTAATTGGGAAATCAGTTTTCCTTTAACAGTACACAGCGAAACTGAAACATTGAAATGTTTCGATGGGGTATCCCGGTATTCCTAGTAATGCCTCTTTCAGATTCACGACTGTAACCGTATAATTCTTTGCCACCTCTCCAAATCCCTTTATTTGTCTTTAGTCATTACCTTCTGCACACCCCTTTAGGCCAAATGGTTTTCTTCCTTCCCTACCGTTCGGCACTAGCCTATGGTTTGGAAGAAGACTATCCAATAAGCATAATGGGTGTACTGTCCTAATCCTAGGAACACTCGCAATGCGAGAGAAGGTGAAGATAAGAGACAACCGAATAAACCTTATTCCTATTTCTCCTGAACCAGAATCCATCCCCGAACTGGAACAAGTTCCTTTCGAGTTCGTATATAACCATACGATGGAGTATCCAATAAACTGTGGATCTTCGTAGTGATACGGAGTGTCCTGGAGAAATACAAAGGTGATTTAGGATTGGCGAAGAAATACTTGGTATGGTCGGAATAGCAGTCGCAATTTACTTTGCCCTCTTACTAATCCCTTGCTTTGTCTTAACTTAATACCTTCTGCACACCATCGTTATGCTAATTGGTTTTCTTCATTCCCTACCGGTCGGCACCTGCCTATGGTTTGGAAGAAGACTATCCAATTTGCGTAATAGGTGTACTATCTCCTAAACCAAGGAGTACTCGCAACCTGAGAGAAGGTAAAAGGAAAAGACAACTGAATAGTCCTATTCGTTTTCTCCAGAACCGGAAACCATCCTCGAATAAATTCCTTCGAGTTCGTATCTAACCATACGATGGTTTTGTCCAATGAAAGTGGACGTTCGTAGTAATACGGGTTGTCCTGGAGAAAAGGGTAAAAGTAGGAGTGGCAATGAGGCTTGCAACTCTAACAATCCAAAAGCCAGTGTTTAAGAAGGTTCGGTTAATTTTGGGCTCTGAGTCATAGTCTTAGGGTCGGGTCAATGGTCGCTGCCGAAGAGAGAGAGAAAAGAAACACTCAGCGTGCACTCTAACCTAGATCAGAATGGTTACCAATTTATCTAATCTGGAAACCTCCCACTGTCACCTCAAATTCTCCTCCAAACCTGAAAGAAGAATTAGTCGGGGTCACCCGAGGAGTAAACCAACTCATCAGTGGGAATCGGGATCCAACTATCATTGCATGATAACGTGACGGAATCCGCTCACGTCATCACACTCCAGAAGGTATGCGCATATCTGGCAAGTTTTAGTTTCTTTAGAAACTCCCGATGTGATTTTTGTCCCATGCTCTTATGACCTTGACTTTGGCCAACAAATCATAAGTCACATGTCAAGTTCTACCCGTCATTCTCCAGGTTAATTTGAGCCCACCCACACAAGCCCTTGACTTTAGCCAACAAGGCTATACGACTGCCCCAAACCAACGCATCTATCTATGCTACATATGAATACCCAACAGCTACCAAACACTGTGCCTTGACTTTGGCCAACAAACACAGCTTGAATACTATTGACTAACCATATGAAACGACGGAGGGCTACGAATGGTTTCTGGCGAAAACCTTTAACGTAAAGAACTTGATATCGTTGAAGGAACTGATAGCTTTTTAGAAATATAGTGACGAAAACCTTTGCTAAAGAGGTCACTCCCGGTGAAGGGATCTCGGCTCTTTCCCCGTAGAATGAGGTGCAGGATATTCCAACTGAATACCACGGTGTAAAGCAAAAGTAATCGGCTATAGTGAAGTCATTGCCCTGACGCAAACTTTTTGTCCAAGGGGTCACTCCCGGTGAAGGGATCTCGGCCCTTGCCTCGTCGACTGAGGAGCAGGATATTCCAACTGAATACCACGATGCAAAACAAAAGTGAACGTCCTTGCAATAAAAGCTTTTTGAAAAGTGTTCCAACAACATCAGATTAGGTTTGTATTTAACTTGCATTGATCCGAATCAACACAGTCCCACCAATTGATCACACCACAAAGAACGAAAATAATATGACGTACGTATATGCCATCCGCATTCGCCACTAGCTCCCGTCATTACCCGTTAGGTTAGCTAACTAACGACAGAGCGGGGACTGGACTAGCGCGGATGCAAAACATATACAACATCTACTAATATATATACCAATATATTAAATTTCGCTCAAGGCGTGATAAAATGCAACATCACAGAAATGTACACCATCACAGAACAATACCGATATCTGGGATCCCCGGGTTTCACAGAGCCACTACTGAAACCCGACGTTCCCCTGGTCGTGTGGATAGCCTGTGCAATGAAATCCTAGACCCCTACGGGCGCGGCAAGTTACCCGCCAAAACCTGAAGTGAGGCAGCCCCCTTCAGCAACGTGAATGGACCACCCAGCACTTCACGGAATCCGGTAACTTGGGCACCCCTCCTGGGTCAAGCTGTACCCCCTACGAGTGCGGCGAATAGCTTGCCAATTCTAGAGTGAAGCCCCCTCCGTCTCAATGCCATGAGATGCGGGCTTGTTGCCCTCTAGAACCCGGCTATCCGTGCACCCCTCCGCGGGGTAATCCTAGTACAGAAAGTAAAATATACATACAACGGGAACATCGACCGCAACCTGGTCGTGCCCCAAAAGAATAATATACAATCAGGCAGTGACGGCAGTCCACATGTCGGACGCTCGCCCCGCAATATCAAATGTACATAATGCAACAAAACTGTACTACCACTGCAACCAGGCTATCCCCCACGACCAATCCGCAACATCACAGAAAAATCACAGAACATCAACGTGAAGGTCACGTTCGCAAATCCGTCTAACCGGGCTATAGCAGTTAGACAGGATTTACCGATCAAGTGACATTCACGGTCGCAGATATAATGTAAATACTGTGAACTAATGTGTTTAAAATTTTCCGATCGATCAAATTTTACCAAGTGGGCCCCCAAGTACTACTGTAGCACATCAAGAAATTCTGGGCCCAAAATTAATATTCCAAAACCCCTATTTTCATCACAGGAGCTCTCTGTAAAAATTTAGCACACTGAGCTGCAAATACTGCGGTGGAACCGCGGCCCAAGCATGGGTTTGGCCGCGGTTCCGCGGTCGTATAGAGCGATCACGTGATCAAATTTCTACAGAATTCTTATAATTCCCTGCACATCCCTCTGCAACATACTGAAAAATTTTTGGAGACAAAAAAATTTCGACAGAAACTGATATGCATGAAAACGCGAGTTTTGGGATTTTTGTTCGATCGGAAATGTAAACACGTCAGACAAAGCTAGACTATGTTAATGGCGAGGCTCTGATACCACTGTAAGTGCACGGCGGCGCCCCGGCTGTCAATCCGATGCCGGAATTCAGAAGCGATGCTTTTCTTTAACTTTTCAAACCGGCACCACCGCGCACTATAAACCCGGATCGTGCCATTAAACTAGTCCTAGCTAACTACAAGATGGGAAGAGAGATATACAGAGTGATCCGTGTCCTCCGGTCTTCTCGTCGTCGTCCCGATCTCCCGCGGAATCTCCGGTCTCCATCAAGTCGCCGGAAGGGCACCACGTCGCCTGCTTCTTTTACGGGCTCCCACCTCTATACCGAGGCAACTCGGGCACGAAGCTGGCGAGTCGACGTGCCCAAGGTTTGCTGCAGAATGGTGTAGTGTTATGTCTCATTTGGGGTTTAGGAAATTGCCCTTTTGATGGAGGAATGATACAAGCTCATGGAAATAGAACTTGTGGGATTTTTTCAAAAGCAAAAGAGAAAAAATCCCACATGAGAAATCTTGGACAGCCCCTTCATGGTATGGCTGGCCATGCAATGGTGAGGGAAGAGTGAGAATGAGTGAGAGGTGTATGTATCATGGAGCCACACAAATAATGCAAGAGAGAAAAGGTCATGATAAAAAGCAATGATCACAAAGCAAGAACCTCACTCAACTATCACTCATCACAAAAAAAGTCCAACCATCATGAACCATCATGAAGTCAAGAAGTCAAATGGTGGTGCAAGTATCATGATACAATAATATGCAAAGACCCCCTTCCAAAATGCTTATTTGCACAAATGCAAATAAGCCCTCCTCCACCAATCTTCGGCCAATGAAGGATACAAAGAAATATGGCCGAAACGGAAAGCAAACTGGCAACTCCAGAAAACTGGTCCCGTAATAAATTACAGGAAAGACCCCGATACTGTATCTACACACCCGCATCTGTATTCCGACCGAAATACAAATGCAATGAGACAAAATCTACACTGTACTATACTAGGATCTGGCTTAAACGAAAGCCGGCTAGTATTATCCTTCCGATCCTGATCCGTGCAATACCGCACGTATCTGATCGAACCCTGCCATATATCCATACGGCCTCTAGTACTAAACGTCCGATCCTGATCCGTGCAATACCGCACGTATCTGATCGAACCCTGCCATATCTCTATACGGCCTCTACAGCGTTTCGCCCAAAAACTTGAGCAACTGAATGTGGGGGACTCTAAAGACTCGTCAATACTATGGCTGTGGATTTAACCACTAGCACGTCAGAGGTATTAGCCATACGTGACGGGCTACCAGCTATTGACCGAAAGGGACGTCGATGAGCGAACTCATCCTGACACCCTACTGAGCCTGTCAGTGACAATATCCGTACAGTCCGGTCTGTTCGTCTATAAGCATCGCATGGCGGGCCTAGGGGGTTGGTAAAAGTCAGACCCCAAAAGTGGTACAAGTCGTGTCAGAGATTTGCCCAGAACACCCTGAGATACTACTGGAATACCTACCAGTAAATCTCCTGCCTTGGCCAAGGACTTTTCATGTTCTGGCTCTCCTAGACACAGCGCGACCTCACCCCCAATACCGGGAGAGACGAACCCCCGAAGATCTGCTCACTGCCTCCATATGGCTCGGGACTGTACCCAACTAAAACCTGTTTGCACGTCTCCTTTGAGCGTGGTAGGGTAGTAATCAAAGTACAGTGGGAACTCACACGAGACAAATAACGATCATCAGGTCGATGAACTAACCTGTACACATGTCACCAGGGAACTGCTATCTGACGTCAGGTATAAGACCAACTAGCATGTTTCCGGCGAGTCCTGTCCGGTGTACTCATAACCCAATGAGCACCTGTATACATCTTAGGTGAACCAACTGACACCGGTGGCTTGTGAGACCGGCCACCGCCCCTCGTCGGGGTCTCGACTGTATACACTAGTCTACTTTGGAGTATCGATGCCCTATCTCGAAACTCCCACGACTAGGGACCTTTTAAGGATGTGCTTATAGACTACCAGCTCTCACGTATATGATCGCCCTCATACTGCTGGCAGTCAAGCAAGAATCCTAGGGGCTCTATCAACGTGTAATGGCGATCTGTCAGGTCACCTAAAGCAGTACACGATAATAAAGATAAACCTGATAGCATACTATCATCTTAAGTAAGACTGTCTTACCGGGATAGGTCCTCCCTCAATCATTGCAATCACGTGCCTGTGATCCAATAATTGACTCTGAGGGCACTATCTCCAACAGCGGCTTCCCCTGTCAAAGAGTCAATCTTTTCAAGACTGACTATTCCTGCTCCTACCCCTGCTCGAGGATCTGTCTTCGACAGGTTGAATATCACCCCTCAAAGGACAAGCTCAGTCTTTAAGATGTTAACACCAGCAGCGCCTCATTCAGACAGGGGGAAAAAAGAAACTGTCTCTATCTCCGAGCCAGTCCCAACGGCTCGTCATGCTCAATGTCGCCATTGGCGACGAGTAAGGAACGCAGGGGGCAACTCCCCCTCAGGGCTAACTCCACCTGCTCCAGTGGTGGAGGTCAACGCTGCTGTTCCAACTGGGAATGAACTGCTGAGGAGGGTACGTAAGAACTCTCCAACTGCTACATTGAAAAGATCTCCGCCCGCGGAGAGAGTTCCGGAAACGAAGCAAGAACAGCCCCCTCAACGGCTGTCCTCTAAAATATACAAGGTTTGGCGGAGGGTTCAAGTCTCCGTGATTGACCCAAATCACTCTCTTCAACAGAAAAAGGCGAAGGTGCAAAAAGAAAAAGACCGTCCTATTAAACAGCAGAGGACAACAATCGCTAAATTGTCCACTGCAACGGCCCCCTCCACTTCAACGGCCCACAAAAGAAGAAGGCCGGAGAAAACCCCCGCACCCGCGGCAAATGCCAAAGGTGGTGAACCTAAATGCCCTAAGTCCGGGGGCATAACAGTTCATACAGTATACATGGCGTCGGGAATGGAGGACAGCCGTGCATCTACATGTCATAGACCGCTTACACGGTTAGTGACCAAGGCTCAGGAGAAACAGCAAAAGCTCCAGGAGATGATGACCGCGATGGACGCACTCACTGGGCCAAAAGAACCCCTGAAACGTCCTCGGATGAGCGTCAGGAACAAGAAACTGACGCCGAAGTGCTTCGTCGCATACTGGAGAAGAAGGATAAAGAAGCTGCGGAACAGGCAGCCAGCATAAAGAAAATGGCCCTCTTGTTCCACGGCATGGTGGGCATGATGATTCAACAGGATCCACCTGCTGAAGATCCCCCGATCATCCTTGAAGACGATAAGGAAGAAACGTCGAATCCTCCACCGGCTTTGTCAACAGCCAAGGAGGAGGCGATCTCCAAAGCCGACCTGGACGAATATATAGCTCAGCAGATCCGGGTTCATCAAGCGACTGAAGCAGGGGGTCAGGTCGTAAAAACGGGACGACCGTATCCGGGATGGTACGACCAGATCAAGTACCCGCCAGGTTATGCGATACCAAAATTCCATGTGTATAAGGGGACTGGCAATCCCCACCAGCATGTTGCCCAGTTCAGGGCGCTTTGCGGCAACACTGGCGGTGATGATAAATTGTTGCTCCATCAATTCGTTGGCAGCTTGTCATATACGGCGTTCGAGTGGTATTCCGAGCTCCCGAATGACTCTATCGAGACCTTTGCTGAAATGGAACTGCTGTTTACCCAACGTTTCGCGAGTGCCAGCGAGCGTACCCCGATAACGGCATTGATTAATGCCAGGGTGAAGCCGGGCGAGACATGGGTCTAATATGCTATACGGTGGCGGAATTTATGGTTAAAGTGCGAGCAGCACATTGAAGAAGCTCCCGCGGTGGGTATGTTTGTGGGAACCCTTGATCCGCAAGCAACCATCTCGTAATTTATGACGTTTTTCAAGCCGACTACCTTCCAGGCCTTGATTGACAAGCTAGCGCAAATGGATCAGATAGGCCATAAACCTCCTCTTCCAAAGCCAGACTCCCGAAATGAGAAGGGAAAGGTGTCACGACCCAAGTTTGGATGTGACAGGCACTTAGATTGTATCATATCTTAAGATATGCACAAGTCCAAGTAAGCCAAAAACCAAGATCAAAATACCTTATTTCGGAATTATTTATGAAAAATTTAGTTTTAAGTAGAAATCTCGAGTTATGAAGTTAATTCATTAAACAAGTAATAAAGGTTAAGTGTGGTTGTATTCCTAGTTGGAATCAACAATATCAATAAGAATATGAATATGCATATAATGAACATCACTGAATCCCATAAAGAAAAGACTATAATACTGATCCACATTTTTCAACTGTACATATATTTACCAACTCTCTTTTCTAAGTCAAAATACAAATCTGATGGAGTCTTTCTAGATACAAAAGTACAAAAACCAAAAAGGAGGTTACTACACATGTAACCTACCGATCAAAAGATGGAAACAACCGCAAAAGTGATCCTGCCTCGCAACTACCCGTCCACTCTATCCCTGCAAGGAACTGTGGCACAACGGGGATGAGTTGCCAACTCAGTGAATACGACTAACATATAACGGCGAATAAAGTAAATATGGTAATCATGATAATGAACATGAATCAATATGATATATGAGTATATGTGAAATCCAACAATAAATCACATCATACTTCTGAAATCACAACTCAATAGAAATCATCTCTCGGTGTCTATCAACGACACAAAACTTTCATTTCTTATAGGCATCATTCCCCGAATGATCCTATACCCATAATATCGGTCGTCATCCTCTAGATGCACGCCGCATATTTCTATAACCAATATCCGGAATCGAGTAACCTCGCTAGGCTCCCCCGTCTCAATACGGCTATCTTGCCCCTCGGTCTCGACCGGGTCCACCCTGTATCCAACTGTATAGCTCCCCCACTCAGTATGGATTACGTAAATCCGCGACCGTATATCTCCCCCACTCGGTCCGGAATAAAACCAAAAACAGAAATCAACTCAGGGTGGACATGTCACATCAATCATGAAAACGGGATTTATGTAATAGTATTTAAAAACTCAAAATCATAAATCCTCAATTCTGTATCTATCTCATATCCAACATGGAAATACGCATAAAGCAACAAAATGTAAATAAGGAATTCTACCAATATACTTAACATATGAAAGACAATACAATCCATGTTAATAAGTATGATGTTTAGGTGTATGTGACATGGCAATATCGACGAGGTGTGTGTAGCATATAAAATGTGCACGTGGCATGACTCGTCGATACTTGTGAAGTGTTCTAACAACTAAGCAACATATAAGTAATGAAATGAATGATATTCTAATTATTTAACATGATGATATGAATATCGTATTAATGTAAAACCATGGGCGAAACACGCCATCTCTACTAAATTCCCCGGTAGATGTTTAGTCTACTCACCGGAAAGTCGAATCTACTCCGGAATCGCTAATCCTTTCCCTTTCCTCGCGGCTTCCGTATTCCTTGTATCCGCGTCTAAATATACCAATATAACGTATATAAGCAAACTAGCTATTCCGACATAACGGACATAGAAAACATGCTAACCCCCACAACTTATATACTATCTGATCTTATCAAGCTATTAAACACTTAGTCTTGCTGGATTTTAGCTTAAACCTGCACAGTTTCAGAATTTAAAACGCGACGTAATTTCGTCGTGTCGTTTTTAGTGTTTTACTATTCAATTTCCGATATATTCTCCCAGATTTAGATTACAGTGAAACTAAGTTAATTCAACAGTGCCAAAATACCCCAAATTGAACACTGTAGACTACCCAAAAACCCAAACCCCCAAATCTTCCCATATGGCCGGCGACGCCGGCCAAAACTCCTCTGTCGCCGGCCCAAAGCCAGCGCCATGCCTCCGTCTTCTTGTGGTGTGTTCTAGTTGTTACCTACATTATTTCTACTCTGTTGAATTTATTTAATTATGTTCCAAATTAAAGCAGATATTAACAGACTCTAATTTTGCTAAAATACGATATTGTGTAACTTATCTAAACTATACCTAACTAACTACAGAGCTTAATTACCTACTGTGATTTAGAATTTTACCTTCCTATTAGTTGTAGGAATAACCCCCAAGGATCTACAAGCTCCTCCTAGCTTGGGGATGAACAATCTCCATGAACAAGCTCCTCATCATCCTCTTCTTGTTCCTCTTGTTCTTCCTTTTTCTCTTTTAGTTTTCTTTTCTTTAGTTTTCTTTTCAGTTTTGATTTAGTTTCAGAATTGAAAATATGTTTTATATGTGAGAGGATGAAAGGATAAGGAAAGGTGGTGGTGTCAAAGGTTGAAGGGTGTAGGTTTCATGCAAGTAGGAGGTGGAAGTTGAAGGTGGCATGAAGCTTGAGGTGTATTCAACCATTATCTTAATTTTCTTTTGTTTTAATTTGAATTTCATTTCAGAACTGAAATGATTCCAATTATTCACTTAAACCCTTGACAATACTCTATTTGCATAAAAACTTAACTTTGCAATTTAACCCTTCACAATTAACTTATTACAAAACACATCTCTTATTAAAATGAAGCTAAAATTATCTTAAAACCCCTTATAACTTATTAAAATTACATTCTAAAATTCTAATTTAATTTGTATTACATATATCTTATGAAGATTGACATATTAGCTTTTAACCATTTTGTGATTTATCAGCTTATTCTTATTTTAATTAAATTTATTTATTTCTATGTTTTTCCTAAATGTTACAATATTCCCCCCCTTAAGAAAATTCGGTCCCCGAATTTAAACTAATTACTATACATACCTAAGAAAAGATGTGGAAATTTCTTCCGCATCGCGTCCTCCGTCTCCCAAGTAATCTCCTCGCGATCCTTTCCTTGCCAGAGAACCTTTACAGATGGCAGTATCCTCGATCGTAGTTGCTTTACCTGTCTGTCCAAAATAGCAACTGGCTGCACTGTGAAGGATAGATCTGGTTCAAGCTGTAGAGTCTGATGCTGGATCGCATGAGATGGATCGTGAAGATATCTGCGAAGCATCGATACGTGGAACACTGGATGTACGTCGGGAAAACCAGGTGGAAGTGCTAACCGATAAGCTACAGCGCCCACTCTCTCTAAAATCTCATAAGGTCCAACATATCTGGGGCTGAGTTTCCCTTTCTTCCCGAAGCGCATCACCCCCTTCATTGGAGATACTCGAAGGAACACATGATCTCCCACATCAAACTCGAGTTTGCGTCGTCTTCGATCTGCATACGACTTCTGTCTGCTTTGAGCCGCTTTCATTCTATCTCGTATCAAGTGAATCTTTTCTGTAGTTTCCTGTACTATCTGCAGTCCCAATATACAACTCTCACTAAGTTCTGTCCAGCAAACAGGTGATCTACATTTCCTTCCATACAAGGCTTCAAAGGGTGCCATCTGGATCGTCTCTTGAAAACTGTTGTTATAAGAGAATTCTACCAAAGGTAGGTGACGATCCCAACTACCACCGAAATCTAAGCTATAAGCCCGAAGCATATCCTCTAGTATCTGAATGGTCCGCTCCGACTGGCCGTCTGTCTGTGGGTGGAAAGCTGTACTGAAACTTAGTCGTGTACCAAGAGCATCTTGAAGTTTCTGCCATAGCCTACTCGTAAACTGGGTACTTCGATCTGATACTATGCATGTCGGCACTCCATGTAGACGTACAATCTCATCGATATATATCTGTGCATACTGAGCAAATCCATATGTCGTCTTCACTGGAAGAAAATGAGCTGCCTTCGTCAGCCTGTCTACAATCACCCAAATGGAATCGTACCCTCTGCTAGTCCTGGGTAGACCCACTACAAAATCCATAGAAATCTGTTCCCATTTCCACTCTGGAATGGGTAAGGGTTGCAGCTCTCCGGCTGGCCTCTGGTGTTCTGCTTTGACTTGCTGACAAGTCAAGCATCGAGAAACAAAATCCGTAACATCCTTCTTCATTCCTTCCCACCAATAATCATCCTTCAAATCACGATACATTTTTGTGGAACCAGGATGAATACTGTATACTAACCTGTGGGCATCCTCCAAAATCTCACGCCTCAATCCGTCAGAATCGGCACACAGAGACGGGTCCTAAAACGTAACACTCCAAAATCATCAATCACGAACTCCGTCTCCTTGCCCTGCCTAACATGATCCATAATCTCCATCAAGCGAGTATCGGTAGGCTGCGCATATCGAATACGATCCAATAGCTGAGGTCTGGTGTGAACATGTGCTAACTGACCCCCTGCCGATGTGAACTCAAACTGTATACGACTATCACATAAGATCTGCCAGTCTGTAGAAGACTGTCTCTGCAAAATGCTCAAATGAGATAAATTACCTCCAGGCCTCCGACTCAAGGCATCTGCTACAACATTTGCTTTGCCTGGATGGTACAAAATCTCACAGTCGTAATCTTTCACCAATTCCATCCATCTACGCTGCCTGAGATTCAGATCTTTCTGCTGAAAGATATACTTTAAACTTTTATGATCTGGGAAGATTTGACACGTTTCTCCATACAAGTAATGTCTCCAAATCTTCAATGCGAATACTACAGCAGCCATCTCTAGATCATGAGTGGGGTAATTTTGTTCATGCCTCTTTAACTGTCGAGAAGCATATGCTATAACCTTGCCGTGTTGCATCAACACACAGCCTAAGCCCACTCTAGAAGCATCGCAATATACGACGAAACCCCCTGACCCGGAAGGTAAAGATAATACAGGTGCAGTCGTCAAACGCGTCTTCAACTGTTGGAAACTCTGCTCACATGCATTTGTCCACTGAAATGGAACTTCCTTCCTAGTCAATCCTGTCAAAGGTGCCGCTATCTTTGAGAAATCCTGTACGAAGCGTCTGTAATAACCTGCCAGACCTAAGAAACTCTGAACCTCTGTAACTGACTTAAGCCTGGGCCAGTGTTGTACCGCTTCAATCTTCTTTGGGTCTACGCATATACCTTCACTCGTAACTATGTGACCCAAGAACTCCACACTATCGAGCCAAAAAGCACACTTAGAAAACTTTGCATACAACTGATGCTCTTTCAAGGTCTGCAATGTGATACGTAGGTGCTGCTCGTGCTCCGTCTGACTCCGAGAATATACAAGAATATCATCTATGAATACTATAATAAACCGATCAATAAATGGTCTAAAGATACGGTTCATCATATCCATAAAAGCTGCTGGAGCATTGGTGAGTCCGAACGACATCACCAGAAATTCATAATGCCCATATCTCGTACGAAATGCTGTCTTCGGAATATCGTCTTTCCGAACCCTCAACTGATGATATCCTGACCTTAAGTCAATCTTTGAGAAGAATCCGGCTCCTTGCAACTGATCGAACAAGTCATCTATTCGTGGTAATGGATACCTGTTTCGCACCGTGACGCGATTCAGCTGTCGGTAGTCAATGCACATTCTCATACTACCGTCCTTCTTCTTTACAAATAACACAGGAGCTCCCCACGGTGAAACACTCGGACGTACAAGTCCTCGATCTAACAACTCTTGCAACTGGCCCTTGAGTTCTTTCAATTCCGTCGGTGCCATCCGATAGGGTGGTATAGAAATAGGCCCTGCACCCGGAATCAAGTCGATACAGAATTCAATATCTCGATCAGGTGGCAATCCTGGTAACTCTGCAGGAAATACCTCAGGAAATTCTCGTATGATCGGGATTTGGTCCAAAGGAACTTCAGCGACCTCTATGTCCTGAATAAAAGCCAAGAACCCAAGACAACCCTTCTTCAAAAGCCGCCCCGCACAAAAAGCAGAAATCATGTTGACAGGGTTTAACTTGCAATCCCCCTGCACAACCAACACCGGTTCACCTGGAAAACAAAATCTAACCGCTTTTCCTCTACAATCTACATAGGCATGACAAGCGGCTAACCAATCCATCCCAAGAAGTATATCAAAATCCAACATGTCCAAGAGAATCAGATCAACTAGGGAATCTCTAATACCAATACACACCGAACACGATCTGAATACGTGTCGAGCTATAAAGGAATCTCCAACTGGAGTAATCACTACCAAAGGTAATTCTAACAGTGACGACTCCTTCCCCAATAAAAGTGTGAATCGTGAAGATACATAAGAGTGTGTAGAACCGGGATCAAATAAGACATATGCCTCTAAAGAGCATACTGTAAGAGTACCTGTCACGACTGCATTTGATGCCTGAGCATCCTGTGGAGTCAGTGCAAAAACCCGTGCCTGGCCCCTGCCCGCATCCTGTCGTCCTCTACCTCTATCTCCTCTACCTCTCTGAGCACGTCCCGCATAGCCTCGACCTCGTGGTGCAACTGCCTGGCGTGTAGCGCCAACTGGGGGAGGAAGTAAAGCCATCGGTGTAGGAGAAGGAAGGGGTAAAGCAGCCTGTGGAGCAACGATCCTGCCCTGAGATCTGCAATCTCTCGCAAAGTGCCCGGGAAGTCCACATTTATAACAAGTATATGGTGATCTCTGATCATCAGGATAAGAACTAAACATCTGGCCCTGTGTCCAATCTCGTCCAACACTGCGGCCTGGAGTATATCTGCCTGGATAAGACCCTCTACCTCGGCCAAACTGTCTATTTGTCGGCACGAATGGTCTACTCCTCTTTGGCTCCGGAACAACTCCTGACTGGCTCAAACGCTCCTCTACTCGTATCGCCGCATCCAAGGCCTGTGCATATGTATCAAAATGCTGGGAGCCTATCGCCAGATACAACTGTGTGTCCAAACTCCTTAGGAACCTCTTCACCCGAAGCTCTTCTGTAGGTACTAAGTATAGAGCATATCGCGATAGCTGGGTGAAGCGTAAGTCATAATCGGCTACTGACATACTTGCTGCTTTCTTCAACGCTTCGAAATTGCTAGCTCTAGCATCCCTCACACTCTCGGGAAGAAATCTGGCAAGAAAGACTGTAGAAAACTCGATCCACGTCATCGGAGGAAGATTCGTAGCTCGCCCTCTCTCCATCGACTCACACCACTCCTGTGCAAGTCCCTCCAAACGAAAACTAGTCAGCTCAACTGATCTCGCATCAGAACATCGTAATGATCTGCATATCCTCGCCATTCTATCAAGAAAAGACTGAGGATCTACCGCCACATCGGTCCCTATGAATACCGGTGGTCTCAATCTCATAAACTCCGCAAGTGATACCTCCATCACTCTCGTATCTACTGGTGCTACCGTCTGTGTAGGCTGTACCTCGGACTCTGCTACGGTCGGTGCCGGATCTGATCTCAAAGCTCGAGTGGTCTCAGCTAACTGTCCTACCACTCGCTGTAATCCCAACATACCCTCCTCGATCCTAGTCATGCGATCTGGAGGAGGAGGATCAGCATGCTCATGCACCTCCTGCACGTCCGGTGTACCAGTCCTCATCACAGGCGGACTCGCCCTAGCTGCATTCCTGGCTGCGGCTCGCCTAGCCCGCGTAGCCATAGCAACTGGAACAAGAAACGAGAGTTGATAAGGTGTGGGAACAGAAGAATTCAATAACGGAGAATCAACGGAAGAATAGATCAAAATAAACATCCTAAGGTTAGTTAGGCTGAATACGATAACGTAAATATGCCGCGGAACATACGTACGGTACTGCATTCGTCCTAACTCACCTACTCCATCAAACCAAAGGTCATCCTAACTCTCAGACTTACATCAACCTATTGAAATCCCTTACTAAATTCCGTAAGGTTACTCCTAAGCTCTGATACCAACTTTGTCACGACCCAAGTTTGGATGTGACAGGCACTTAGATTGTATCATATCTTAAGATATGCACAAGTCCAAGTAAGCCAAAAACCAAGATCAAAATACCTTATTTCGGAATTATTTATGAAAAATTTAGTTTTAAGTAGAAATCTCGAGTTATGAAGTTAATTCATTAAACAAGTAATAAAGGTTAAGTGTGGTTGTATTCCTAGTTGGAATCAACAATATCAATAAGAATATGAATATGCATATAATGAACATCACTGAATCCCATAAAGAAAAGACTATAATACTGATCCACATTTTTCAACTGTACATATATTTACCAACTCTCTTTTCTAAGTCAAAATACAAATCTGATGGAGTCTTTCTAGATACAAAAGTACAAAAACCAAAAAGGAGGTTACTACACATGTAACCTACCGATCAAAAGATGGAAACAACCGCAAAAGTGATCCTGCCTCGCAACTACCCGTCCACTCTATCCCTGCAAGGAACTGTGGCACAACGGGGATGAGTTGCCAACTCAGTGAATACGACTAACATATAACGGCGAATAAAGTAAATATGGTAATCATGATAATGAACATGAATCAATATGATATATGAGTATATGTGAAATCCAACAATAAATCACATCATACTTCTGAAATCACAACTCAATAGAAATCATCTCTCGGTGTCTATCAACGACACAAAACTTTCATTTCTTATAGGCATCATTCCCCGAATGATCCTATACCCATAATATCGGTCGTCATCCTCTAGATGCACGCCGCATATTTCTATAACCAATATCCGGAATCGAGTAACCTCGCTAGGCTCCCCCGTCTCAATACGGCTATCCTGCCCCTCGGTCTCGACCGGGTCCATCCTGTATCCAACTGTATAGCTCCCCCACTCAGTATGGATAACGTAAATACGCGACCGTATATCTCCCCCACTCGGTCCGGAATAAAACCAAAAACAGAAATCAACTCAGGGTGGACATGTCACATCAATCATGAAAACGGGATTTATGTAATAGTATTTAAAAACTAAAAATCATAAATCCTCAATTCTGTATCTATCTCATATCCAACATGGAAATACGCATAAAGCAACAAAATGTAAATAAGGAATTCTACCAATATACTTAACATATGAAAGACAATACAATCCATGTTAATAAGTATGATGTTTAGGTGTATGTGACATGGCAATATCGACGAGGTGTGTGTAGCATATAAAATGTGCACGTGGCATGACTCGTCGATACTTGTGAAGTGTTCTAACAACTAAGCAACATATAAGTAATGAAATGAATGATATTCTAATTATTTAACATGATGATATGAATATCGTATTAATGTAAAACCATGGGCGAAACACGCCATCTCTACTAAATTCCCCGGTAGATGTTTAGTCTACTCACCGGAAAGTCGAATCTACTCCGGAATCGCTAATCCTTTCCCTTTCCTCGCGGCTTCCGTATTCCTTGTATCCGCGTCTAAATATACCAATATAACGTATATAAGCAAACTAGCTATTCCGACATAACGGACATAGAAAACATGCTAACCCCCACAACTTATATACTATCTGATCTTATCAAGCTATTAAACACTTAGTCTTGCTGGATTTTAGCTTAAACCTGCACAGTTTCAGAATTTAAAACGCGACGTAATTTCGTCGTGTCGTTTTTAGTGTTTTACGATTCAATTTCCGATATATTCTCCCAGATTTAGATTACAGTGAAACTAAGTTAATTCAACAGTGCCAAAATACCCCAAATTGAACACTGTAGACTACCCAAAAACCCAAACCCCCAAATCTTCCCATATGGCCGGCGACGCCGGCCAAAACTCCTCTGTCGCCGGCCCAAAGCCGGCGCCATGCCTCCGTCTTCTTGTGGTGTGTTCTAGTTGTTACCTACATTATTTCTACTCTGTTGAATTTATTTAATTATGTTCCAAATTAAAGCAGATATTAACAGACTCTAATTTTGCTAAAATACGATATTGTGTAACTTATCTAAACTATACTTAACTAACTACAGAGCTTAATTACCTACTGTGATTTAGAATTTTACCTTCCTATTAGTTGTAGGAATAACCCCCAAGGATCTACAAGCTCCTCCTAGCTTGGGGATGAACAATCTCCATGAACAAGCTCCTCATCATCCTCTTCTTGTTCCTCTTGTTCTTCCTTTTTCTCTTTTAGTTTTCTTTTCTTTAGTTTTCTTTTCAGTTTTGATTTAGTTTCAGAACTGAAAATATGTTTTATATGTGAGAGGATGAAGGGATAAGGAAAGGTGGTGGTGTCAAAGGTTGAAGGGTGTAGGTTTCATGCAAGTAGGAGGTGGAAGTTGAAGGTGGCATGAAGCTTGAGGTGTATTCAACCATTATCTTAATTTTCTTTTGTTTTAATTTGAATTTCATTTCAGAACTGAAATGATTCCAATTATTCACTTAAACCCTTGACAATACTCTATTTGCATAAAAACTTAACTTTGCAATTTAACCCTTCACAATTAACTTATTACAAAACACATCTCTTATTAAAATGAAACTAAAATTATCTTAAAAACCCTTATAACTTATTAAAATTACATTCTAAAATTCTAATTTAATTTGTATTACATATATCTTATGAAGATTGACATATTAGCTTTTAACCATTTTGTGATTTATCAGCTTATTCTTATTTTAATTAAATTTATTTATTTCTATGTTTTTCCTAAATGTTACAAAAGGGGAAAGCGATCATTGTCGCTAATGCTCAACAACAGCCAAACAACTCGAAGCCGGTCGTTCGTCAAAATAATATGCGCCCGTACGTAGCCCTTGAGGAGAGGATGGGACGTCCTTACTCATTTCCCCAAGATAAAACGAGAAGGTTATTCGAGCTAGCGTTGCGCAACCGACTCATAAATCTGCCTGATCCAAAACGTCCGTCGCAACCAAGTGATGTCAATGAGCCCAACTATTATCCTTATCATCGAGTACTGGGTCATCCGATCGAGGATTGCTACGTCTTCAAAAATTGGCTTGAAGACCAGTACCGACAGGGCATGTATGCATTGTCCGACAAATGGAAGGTGAATCCAACGCAGCCCCACACCTCTAAGGGAATGAATACGCCGGGGGAAACATGCTCTGTCGTTGAAGAATCTCCCTGGGAGGTTGTATTATCAGCCAAGATGAAGAGGATGCTAAATGATCTTCAAACATGCCCAGCGATCAAGTGGAAGAACCCGTTGGAGCCGCAGATCATTGAAGGGATGTTGAAGCCTCGTCCAACTCAAATGATCGATGGAGGTGGCCCAAGCATTCACAACTGTTAGTTATATGTATGCCCTAGAGGCCATTACTATACATAGGATGTATATAGTAGTGGATGCTTGGACATATATAGGGAGGACTTTCTTGCTCGACATGATAGTATGCTATTTGGTTGCTCTTTATCTTAACATGTATACTGATTGTCTCTCTGTTACATGTTGGTAAAGCCCTTAGGATGTGTACTTGACTACCTGGACTATGATGCGGATCATACTAGTGGGGACATGGTAGTCCATAAGTACATCCTTCAAGGTCCCTAGTCGTGGGTGTATCGAGACGGGGCATCGATATACCAGAGTAGACAAGCGTATACCTTCTCGACCCATATAGATGGGCGATGGATGATCTCATATCCATTGGTGTTTGACATCAGAGATGATATACGGGTGCTCAGTGGAGACTGGGTACACTGGACGGACTCTCCGAGAACTCCCAGATAGTATTATACCTTACGTCAGATGGCAGTTCTCTGGTGACACGGGTACAGGATAGTCTGTAAACCCGAGATCGTCATAGAGTCTTGTGTGATTCCCACTGTGCTTTGATTTCCACCTTACCACGTCCAAGAGGGCGTGCAAAACGGTGGTTTTTGGGTATAATCCCGAATCACATGGAGGCAATGAGCGATAGGAGGGGATTCGTCTATCCCGGTATAGGGAGTTGATGTTGCACTGTGTTCGATTGGCTATAACCGAAAATCCCTGGCCAGGGTTGCTGAGATTTACTGGTAAGTGTTACCAGTAGTTTCTCGAACTGTTATAGACCTCATATTAACACGACTTATCGAGCTACTGGGGTCTGACGTTTACCACCCCTACGCGAGGTATGCGACATATCAGACGATCAGACCGGACTGTACGGTAAGTGTTACTGGTTGGATTCACAGGAGTGTGAGCGGGCTTGCTCGTTGATCTTCTGATCGCTCAATACCCGGGTGGCCGTTACATTTAGCAGACCGCTTGCGGCTTGTGGGTGTTTGATATGATCATCACCTGCTGCCGGCGTATTGACGAATCTTTAGAGTCCTACACAGAGGTTTCCTGGCTCAAGCGAAACGAAATAGGAGCGCATATGAGATATGTGCGGGACCGAGAATAATGCGTGTATGTGATACCGTATTCTATTCTCGTGATGAATGTATCGATTGGTTGTATGCGATATAACCTAGTTATCGAATCGAGGATTGATTCGATAAGTCGATACATTGGATATTAGTCGGTCATATGCGATATGACCAGATCGTTAAATCAAGTGTTGATTTAATGATTTAATGTATAATTATATATTTGATATATTACTTTGCATTAACTAGTATTGGTTCACTTAAGATGGATTTTCTCACTTGATGTGCACATTGTATATATGATATAGTTTTGTGCACTAGTCTGTATCATGTTTGATGATACATGCAAACTTGGGTGTATGTTTACTTTAAACCATGTTTAAGTGAATGGTTAGGGTTTTGTTATCTTTTCTAAACTATTTATTTTTTATTTATTCATTTGAAGGCAAGAAAAGAAATGGTTGCTTCTTTTGTTTGTTTCCTTGAAGCTTCAAGAAGTTTTGACCATTCTTGTTTCTTTCCTAAACCTAACCATTCACCTAACCCTAGTTTATTCTCTACACTTAACCAAGGTTGCATTATGATAAGAATGACTTGGATTTTCTTTTTTTTAAGATAATCCTTTTTATTCTTTCATCTTCATCATCTTCATCAAGCTTCATGAAAGCTTGCTAGCTTCAATGGTGCCTTGAGAAAAAGAGTGAGAAATCCAATTCTAAAGTGAACCCACTTCCTATTTCTTCATCCTCTACCACTTGCCATGTAGTAGAGTGTGTTATCTTCACAAGTTCCATGACCTAGTGAAGGTGGAGCTCGAGTTTGAGTCGCCTCGACGTAGATCATCTTCGGCATCGAAGTCAATGACCTAGCCCGCCCATTTCTCCGATGAAATCGACACTAGGGTTCGGGATCCCGATGATCGCAGCGGAGGGATGTCAACACGGAGCTAAAGAAATGGTGGAGTGGATCTACAAAGGTTGTAGTCACTTTCACTTTGCAGTAAAGTTGTTTACTAGCTTGTAGTTTCACCTATTCTCTAGTTATCGATCGCACTAGGGTTTCTCGGCACCGGAATTTTTTGAATTTGGCATGGTCGATGCCTTGTGGAACCTATTGAGTGTGCCTAGGAACCCTACAGTGGTATCAGAGCCTAGCTAGAGCCTTAGGCGATGCGTAAACGATGTTAGAAGTCCGATCGAACCCGAAACCCTAATCCAAGACCCTTCTCTGTACATTTTTTCAAAACTGGGTTTTTTCCAAATTAAAAATATGCAGAAAAATCAGCAGGCCTTTCTAAGAAATACTGTGCAAAACGAGAACCTAACTTAACTAAACCGCCGCGGAACCGCGGCAGGAGCCTGGCTCACGCGGCGGTTCCGCGGCCGTACGGTCTCTTTTTCCATTAAATTTTGCACAGTAATTCCTATCTTTTGGTGCTGTCTTTTTTGGCAATTTTTAAATTCTACTCAAGAGTTGAGTATTCTGGGTTGTATTGGGAGTTCGTAGATTTGATCGGATTATCAAACTTTGTCTATGTCCTTTTCCAGGTATTTTTAGAACATGTTAAAAAGATCGACCGGATATAAATACCCACTTTTTCCCCTGCCGGGAAATTTCCAATTGTTGGATTTTTCCGTAGTTTAATGACGTTCTAAGTAGTGCAAGTAACGCGATGGTCCCTCTAGAAGACAACAAACCTTAACTCGATTAGGTGACCGTCTTGAACTGCCCTTTGAACCTTAGGATTTGGGGCAGTACGGCGTGCCACATGTGAGGCGTTGCCTTGACCCTTCTACGGCTAGACCGTTGGTACTGAGGCATGATGTGAATGTTTTTAAACTTGTTTCATGTGTTGAGCTGTTTCGGGAAAACTTGGGTGTTCGATTGTTCGATCAGAAAGTTTGACATTTTCTATTTATCCGGAATGTGATACAATAATTGGAATTCACAAGTAGTTATGAGATAACTAAATGAATGTTATAAATCTAGCGGTTTAGTCTCACTTGATCGGTTGCCAAGGAATTTTGTTGTGATCAAAAGTCCGTCGCAATCACGTAGCGTACGCGGATACTCGCCGGGTAAACTTAATAGACAGCCTCACTCCATAGCCCCGACCAAGTGACTGTAGGAGAACCCCGTCGCCGAAAGCATCCGTTCGGGTGCTCGCGGCAGCGGTGTTCCGCCTTGGTGCACTTCGTGGGCGGCATCGGGGGTGCAGCCATCTACTGAAGTTTGCGACGAGCATTCGATCAGGATGTCGGGAATCTTGTTGAATTGCCCGACTTGATATTGAAAAGAGTTTTCGATAATGAGACTAAAATGCGAGGTTTATAATTGTTAGGCATGTGATGTCTAAGGAATTCATTTGATTAGGCATGCGATGTCTAAAGTAGTTGCGGATTCCAACTGTTGTAGTTTTACACTTTCTTTTCTGCGACCGTAAGTGTAATATGTGATATTGCCGGTTTCGTTGCTATATGACAACGACAATTGAGATACGCATGTTTACTTACATTGATGACATGTGATGTTATGTGTTGCTGGATATGTTATATTGGATCGTCGTGTTTGAATAGCCGGGGGGTTTTTATGTGAGATGAGTGTTTTTCTTTTTCATTCATGTAAAAACTTGTATGTAATATTCTTTTATTGGGGCATTTCTAGGTTGCGGAAGATGTCACCCATTGTATATTATTTACTTTTCCGCACTAGGATAGACCCAAGGAGGAGGGCACAAGTAACCGGGTTCTGGAGTCCAGTGGGAGACCAACTCGAGGAGTCGAGTCCGGGTCTCCTAACTCTAGGATTGGTAGGGTTGCTTGCCGCTCTCGTAGGGGTGTAGGGGTGTGGGTTTGGCTATTCATCGCGACCGTGGAATCCGTGTTTTATACTGGCTCTTATTGAAAACACGGACGTCCTAGTATATCCAATGTTTCATATGATTCTTCTGCTGCGATATCTGTGATGTGATCATGTGATGTTCTATGATAGATACAATATATAATATATTTGATATATTATATAGACGTTACTTATTTTTTACACCTGCGCTTGCCCTGCCCCGCTCTGTCGTTAGTTACCTAACCTAACGGTGCACGAGTGGACATCGAGGCAAATGCGGATGGCATAAGTGTACGTCGTATTTATCTGTGATGTTTAGGTGCTTAAATGATGGGACTTCATTAATGTGATTAATGAAAGAAAAATAAACCTAAAGATGTTGTGGAATCGGATTTTCAAAAACAGGTAGCTACAGTTCTTGCTTTGCATCACGGTATTCCTTGTAGAACATCCTGCACCTTATTCGATAAGGAAAGGACCGAGATCCCTTCACCGGGAGTGACTCCTTTAGCAATAACTGGCAGATGCTACAACACTCGGTTTGTCTTTTGATTGCTTCTATAGTTTTTGCTTTGCACAGCGATATATATGATATATCCAGCACCTCATTCGACGAGGAAAGGGCCGACGATCCCTTCATTGGGAGTGACCCCTTTAGCAAAACTAGAAAAGCCTCAAAAACACTCCATTTAAAACCATTTGATTCCGCAACGATATCAAGTTCATTACGCAATAGGTTTTCAGAAAAACATGTCGTAGCCCTCCGTCATTTCAGATAAGTTGTATATAGTATTCGTGCTATATTTGTTGGCTTTCGTCAAGGTGTAGTATGCAGTAGCTATATGCTGCTTATCTGCTGCATATGATGCGATTGGATTAGGGTAGTGGTGTGGCTTTGTTGGCTTTCGTCAAGGGTCGTGCGGGTGGGTTTAATTCAATCAGGAAATGACGGGTTGAACTTGACTAGCGGGCTATGGTTTGTTGGCTTTCGTCAAGGTCATAGCACGTTAGGGGCAAAATTATCGGGAATTTCAAGTGTTGAAATTTGCAATGAGATTGCATACCTTCTATGAGATAGTTGGATCCCGATACCCGCTGCGAGTAAGAGTTACTCCTGAGAAAGTTTTACACATTACAATTAGCCGATCAAGTAGGTGTTTAGAAAGGTGTTAACGAGGTTACGCCTCTGGGAAAACGAGGTTTACATTAATTAGGTTCGTGCGAAAGCACGAGGGACCTCTCTCAAAGTACCGACACTGGCCTGGCTGAAAGATTGGCAAACTTGTAGTATGTAATTAATCCCGGCTAGTCTTTCCTTTTAGGGTTTGAAGGAAGATTTGATAAAAATAGTGGGAGCCATCCTGATTAGATAAAATAATAACCAATCTGATCTTGCAAGAGCATACGCTGAGTGTTTTCTTCTCTCTCTCTCCAGGTAGCGACCATATCACGCCTTAATCAAAATAATAATACGGATGTATTGACCGAACCCGCTTGTTATACTGAGCTGGGGAACATTGGTCCCGCTCCAACTTATAATTGTTATAAGACAGAGCAGGAAATAGGGGATTACCAGAATTCTCATGCCGCCCAAATGAAGAGAGTGCATGCTGATGCATCATCTTCGGGTGTGTTCATTACAAAGAACTGTTTCTCAGTATTCTCTACGTCCTGGGTATTAGATGCCGGATTAGGATCCCAGATATATAATATGTTACATAGGGCTACAGAAAGGTAGAGAACTGAGAACGGGTGATAAGTTTCATGAGGCAGAAAACAGGGCAAGTGTTGCTGCCAAGTCTGTTGGTCACTGTCACCCTGTATTACCAATACATTGATTCTGAACGAATGTTATTAGATACCGAACCTGATATACAAAATCATATCAGTCTCTTTATTAGTAAAGAAATGATAAAATTTTATATTGTTGGATAATGTTTTGAACATTTCCTATATCAAAAGTTGATCGGTTCAGGCACGTTATCTAAAAGCATTGTTGTTCTAAATCAAACTACAGTTCTTAGTATACGGAACACACACAAGCGGAAGAGTTCAGAAATGAACGAATCCTTCTTGAGGTATTGTAGACTAGGTCATATCAATGCGACCCGGCTAGCTAAGGTGCATATAGATGCATATTTAAACTAGTTTGAATTTACATCTTGTGAAACTTGCCGGTCAAGTCACAGAGATAAGATGACCATAGCTATGTTTATTGGAAACAGAGAAAGAGTTACTGAACTCTTGGGATGATACATGTTGATGTATGTAGGTCCCCTGTCTACACATACCAAGACCGGTTCTTTGTATTTCATTACATTCTCTGATAATCTCTCAAGATTCAGACATATGTTCCTGTTGAAACACAAGTCCGAAGCTTTTGAGATATTCACAGAATATAAGTTAGAAATAGAGAACCAAAATGGGTATAAGTATTATGTCCTTTGATGTGATCAAGGAGGAGAATACTTGAGCACGGAATTCTTGGACTATTCTAAAGGAGAATGAGATTCTCTCTCAGCATTACTCCTCCGTATACACCATAGCACGATGGTATATCGGGGAGGAGCAATCACACCCTATATGATAAGGTATGCTCTATGATGAGTACTACTGAGTTACCTATTTCCTTTAGGGAGTTATGCACTTGAGAAGCTTCATACCTATTGAATAGGGTTCCAATCAAATCAGTTGTCTACCGCTTCATATGTGATATGGAAAGAGAAGAGCACATATCTTAAGTTGGTTAAGATTTGGGGTTGTCCGGGCTATGTCTAAAAACATAATCCGGACAAGCTCGAGACAAGGTCTGTTATGTACAACTGGAAAGGTTCCAGCTATACAAATTACAGCTGATGATTTGGAAGAACCAAAGGATTCAATAGTTACCAACCAAGCTCAGCCTCTCCGCCGATCTAGTTGGGTTCCTCACCCACCTGAGAGATACTTCTGTTTCTCTATGACAGTGGGAGCGAGGATTGCGTCATGAGATGATGACCCAACTAGTTTCGAGCTGGCCATCAAGAGTGAGACTCTGTAAGAATGGCTGGATGCTTAGCGATCTGAGATGAAATCCTTATACACCAACAAAGTATGGACTTTAGTTGCTTTATCTGAAGGGTTAAATCCCCATCAGGAGCAAGTATATCTTGAGAAGATTACTTGGTGTAGATGGAAAAGTTGAGACTTTCAAAGCTAGACTTGTTAAAGGTTTTCGTCATCAACCAGGCGTGGATAATGGTGAAACCTTTTCAAGTAGCTATGCTTAAGTCCATCCAGATCCTACTTGCCACGGCTACATACCATGACTACGATATCTGGCGGTTGGGTGTCATGACTGCTTTTCTAAAATGATGTTTTAGAAGAGAGCGTCTGTAAGTACACAGCCAAAGGGCTTCGTAGACAGTGGGAGCAGCGGAAACGCGAGCAAGATGTTTTATCTGATAAAACAGGCATCGCGGAGTTGGAACGTCTGTTTTGATGTGTTAGTCAAAGAGTTTGACATCATCAAAATGGTAGATGAACCTTGTATAAACAAAAGGGTAGTAGGGAGTATGGTGGTGATCCTCATAGAGTACGTGGATGACATACTCTTGATAAGAAAGGAGTTTCCTATGCTATGCTCGGTCAATCTCCGCTTATCACAAGGATTCTCCATATAGGATCAAGATGATACCTCCTAAATCCTGAGTTTTAATCTATGAGATAGAAGTAAATGGATGTTAGGATTCTCACTAGTTGTAGTGAGATGGTATCAATTGATCCTGGGGAGAATCACTGGAAATGTTCCAGGGTGATAAGGACGACTGAATGTCAGTCGCAGGCATTGTCTTTACCCTCAGTAAAGGGACGGTATGTTGGAAGAGTTCCAAGCTAGATACCGTGGCAAACTAGACGATAAAGGCTGGATACATCGCTACTTAAGATGCTACCAAAAGAGGCAGTCTGGATGTATATTTGTTCATGAGATGAACTTACTTCCTCCCATTGTGTGACAATGGAGTTGTGGCTTATGCCAAGGAACGTCCGTCCCATCAGCAATCCAGACATATTCTGAGGCAGTACCACCTGATCATAGAGATAGTTGATCTCCAGGGTGATCAAGGTTAGGAGAGCAGACTCAGAGGATAACACGGCGGATCCACTCACGAAGGCCTTTTCCCGGAGTGAGACTTTTATGGGATGGTTGAGTATGAGATACTACAACCACTGCTACAGATGGCCCTAGTGCAAGTGGGAGATTGTTAGTTATATGTATGCCCTAGACGCCATTACTATACATAGGATGTATATTGTAGTGGATGCTTGGACATATATAGGGAGGACTTTCTTGCTCGACATGATAGTATGCTATCTGGTTGCTCTTTACCTTAACATGTATACTGATTGTCTCTCTGTTACATGTTGGTAAAGCCCTTAGGATGTGTACTTGACTACCTGGACTATGATGCGGATCATACTAGTGGGGACATGGTAGTCCATAAGTACATCCTTCAAGGTCCCTAGTCGTGGGTGTATCGAGACGGGGCATCGATATACCAGAGTAGACTAGCATATACCTTCTCGACCCATATAGATGGGCGATGGATGATCCCATATCCATTGGTGTTTGACATCAGAGATGATATACGGGTGCTCAGTGGAGACTGGGTACACTGGACGGACTCGCCGAGAACTCCCAGATGGTATTATACCTTACGTCAGATAGCAGTTCTCTGGTGACACTGGTACAGGTTAGTCTATAGACCCGAGATCGTCATAGAGTCTTGTACGATTCCCACTGTGCTTTGATTTCCACCTTACCACGTCTAAGAGGGCGTGCGAAACGGTGGTTTTTGGGTACAGTCCCGAATCACATGGAGGCAATGAGCAATAGGAGGGGATTCGTCTCTCCCGGTATAGGGAGTTGATGTTGCACTGTGTTCCGGAAATCCCTGGCCAGGGTTGCTGAGATTTACTGGTAAGTGTTACCAGTAGTTTCTCGAACTGTTATAGACCTCATATCGACACGACTTATCAAGCTACTGGGGTCTGACGTTAACCACCCCTACGTGAGGTATGCGACATATCAGACGATCAGACCGGACTGTACGGTAAGTGTTACTGGTTGGATTCACAGGAGTGTGAGTGGGCTTGCTCGTTGATCTTCTGATTGCTCAATACCCGGGTGGCCGTTACGTTTAGCAGACCACTTGCGGCTTGTGGGTGTTTGATATGATCATCACCTGCTGCCGGCGTATTGACGAATCGTTAGAGTCCTACACAGAGGTTTCCTGGCTCAAGCGAAACGAAATAGGAGCGCATATGAGATATGTGCGGGACCGAGAATAATGCGTGTATGTGATACTGTATTCTATTCTCGCGATGAATGTATCGATTGGTTGTATGCGATATAACCTAGTTATCGAGGATTGATTCGATAAGTCGATACATTGGATATTAGTCGGTCATATGCAATATGACCGGATCGTTAAATCAAGTGTTGATTTAATGATTTAATGTATAATTATATATTTGATATATTACTTTGCATTAACTAGTATTGGTTCACTTAAGATGGATTTTCTCACTTGATGTGCACATTGTATATATGATATAGTTTTGTGCACTAGTTTGTATCATGTTTGATGATACATGCAAACTTTGGGTGTATGTTTACTTTAAACCATGTTTAAGTGAATGGTTAGGGTTTTGTTATCTTTTCTAAACTATTTATTTTTTATTTATTCATTTTAAGGGAAGAAAAGAAATGGTTGCTTCTTTTGTTTGTTTCCTTGAAGCTTCAAGAAGCTTTGACCATTCTTGTTTCTTTCCTAAACCTAACCATTCACCTAACCCTAGTTTATTCTCTAAACTTAACCAAGGTTGCATTATGATAAGAATGACTTGGATTTTCTTTTTTTTAAGATAATCCTTTTTATTCTTTCATCTTCATCATCTTCATCAAGCTTCATGAAAGCTTGCTAGCTTCAATGGTGCCTTGAGAAAAAGAGTGAGAAATCCAATTCTAAAGTGAACCCACTTCCTATTTCTTCATCCTCTACCACTTGCCATGTAGTAGAGTGTGTTATCTTCACAAGTTCCATGACCTAGTGAAGGTGGAGCTCGAGTTTGAGTCGCCTCGACGTAGATCATCTTCTGCATCGAAGTCAATGACCTAGCCCGCCCATTTCTCCGATGAAATCGACACTAGGGTCCAGGATCTCGATGATCGCAGCGGAGGGACGTCAACACGGAGCTAAAGAAATGGTGGAGCGGATCTACAAAGGTTGTAGTCACTTTCACTTTGCAGTAAAGTTGTTTACTAGCTTGTAGTTTCGCCTATTCTCTAGTTAACGATCGCATTAGGGTTTCTCGGCACCGGAATTTTTTGAATTTGGCATGGTCGATGCCTTGTGGAACCTCTTGAGTGTGCCTAGGAACCCTACAACAACCAGCCGTCGAAATCTTCAAAGAAGAAGAAAAAGAAATCAAAGATGCCTGTGAAGCCTGGCGACAAGCGCACGGACTTGCAAAAACAAATTGACGCGTTGGAGGAATACAACCAGAAGGCACGGACTCCCATTACATTCCAAGAGTTCCTCAACCACGTCTTTCAAGAGGAAGATGTGGGAGATAGTTCGTCGGATGAATCCGAGGAATATGTGGCGAGCTGTCATACGATTTCTCATTCGCTCATGAACGATGAGGAGACTCCTTGTACAGGGAGCAGATCCTGAACCAAAAATTTCGGGGCCATCGGATGAAGTAATTGACGCATTCCTTAATGAAGCTCTCTTAAAAACTAAAGTTGATCGGGAGTGAGAGGCGGTTATATTCGAAAGGGCCAAACGCCAACGCCTTGACGAAAAAATTGAGATACTCCCGCTGAAGCAAAATACACCCACTGCGGATAAAATCAAATTCAAGACGAGAAAGAGGTTTGCTAAAGCCGTGTCAATGGGTATGAAGCTACCATCCTCTGAGGGAAGTGTTACTGGTGAAGCGGAAATGCACCCCTCATACTGCTTATATCATCGGAAGGTTTCACACTCCACTGAAGAGTGTAAAGCTTTCAATAGATGGTGACAAGGATATGTTGCTCATCGGTAGCATTTTAAGCGGGAAAAGCGCAAGACTCGCTGTCACGACCCGAAATTACGGAACATGACCGGCACTTAAGTTACAAAACGTCTCAAGGCGTCCGTAAAATAAGTAAGCCGAAGCCCAGAAATCCAAACCAAGAGAAGTAGTAGAGTGTAGGAAAAACCATATGTGAATCAACCTATAGGAATATAATATACAACGCCTAAAGGCGAGGATCACAACAGAAATGAAACCCAACCAGCAAGAACCCATGGAAATATAACACGCGACTCTAAGGTCGAAAGAATAAACATCTCTGGTCTCTATCTCAAATAAGTACATGTTTTGGTTGATGGAAATTCTAGATACAACTGAAATATAATATACAAAGTATAATGATGGGTAAGATACAATAAACCCACCTACTAGCAAGTCTCCCGAAAGGTACAGTGCCCGCAAAGCCGTAATGAAATCCGTACGGCAACACCTGCAAGAAACTGGGGCACAACGGGGGTGAGTTGCCAACTCGTGAGTAGAAAAAGATCTACGAACAGAAAATCGCATGTATGACGCAACCTAGGTCATACGATCATAATATATATAATCCTCAAATATATAAATCAGTAATCTCTAACCATGGCTAGTGTAAATATCTAACCCAAATGTAATCCCATATGTCCATGTCAGTGCATCAGGTAACAATGTATCATATAGATGATGTATGAATGCATGTAACAGAATGCATGTACTGAAGAAAACTAGTTTTCATAATTTATGAGATTTCTGTATGTTTAAAATGAGGTATCATAAATGAAATCAGCATAAACAGTGCCTAGCATCGGCACAAAACATAAGTCTCAGTATCTCGATACCTCTGTATCACAATCTCTGTACCTCAATATCTCGAAATCTCAATATCTCAATCACAAAATCTAGGGTGCCGTCAGTCCAGATCGTCCCCTACCATCCATCTCATGACTACGACGGTATCCCTCGGATATCCGACGTGTCGGGTAATATCACCGGTAGGTAGTGCTCCCCTGCACAGGCTCAACGCCATCATCTGCGATCTTTTTGCCCCGGGGTACCGCACCGGGTCCACCATGTACCCGCAATCGGTCTCATCCGCCTCCTCGATTCGGGTTTCACATGTCACTCTCAGCACCGAGAAAACACATGGTGAACGCACTGAAATATCATATCAAGGGTAACCGGGTTTTTAAAACATTTACATAATCTCTTTGAAATACCCACGGTTCCCAAATCCAGAATAACATAGAAACAACATATTTCAATGCGTATAATCAGGAAGCATGATGTATGTGACATATAAATGGAATGCAAGTGTAACTGTATGTCCTGCAACATGGAATAATAGTATGCATATACAAGGGTCATATCCTGATGCAATAATACTACTGTGTAGTGACATGGCAATTACCGATGAAGATGTGTGTGAGCTGGCAAGTAAGTGTATGTGGAACATACGCATCATCGGTAATGGTGCTGGTGTCCTAGTAGCATGATATCAATAATAGAATATGAATCATAACAGTATGCGATGCAGAGCAACAATAATAATATGCGAGAGCTGAAATACTAAACACCATGATCGCTAAACTGCATCTAATGTCATAAAGGTCATATAGCTAACTACTACAAGGCTGAGCTAAAGCTAGTAGTAGGTAAGGGAAACCGCCTGACCTCTGAGTCGATACATATAAATATACATATATAGTTGGTGATCCCGCCTCGATAATATCACATCCGATATCATATCTCTAAAATCAGTTATTCCCAAGTCAAGAGTGCGGATCAAAACATCAAATTATAGCTCGTACGTAAATCCGTCATACGGCATCCCCAATCTGGGTACGGGTCAATATCACATTTGTCATATTAATCATCAAGTATTCTCTTTATCAATATCATCATCGGGGTACTGACCTATGTCTGGTACAATTCTAACATCATTACTATTATCAAGATCTAACTACCGGTCGACAATCCCGTATAAATCGATATCATCAGCACATATCATCTCAAGGAGTATACCCCGCCCAAGGCGGCCTATTATAAATATCCTGTCATATCATATCATATCTCGTATCATAATCACATGTCGATCATTTACATATTTATGTCACTATTCCTATGGCATCATTATCCCAAAATCCGCTAAGGCATCAAGACTTATCTCGAATATGAATTTTACCATATCACCGATATCATAATCTCAGGTCAACTCATCGACTCATATCAATCCCCTGTATCATCCTCAAATCCGTAATAAACACAGCCTCATACCCAAGTGAACACATGTCCATAACGAATCCCATAAGCATCTATGAAGTGAGGATGTATGCAAGTATGTATATGTGTGCATGAATGTGTAGTGCACCCACTACCCTATGGTTTCGTAACAAAAATCATCCAAGTTCACCAATATCCATTTAACATCAATAATAATCCCAACAACAATAATATTTATAGGTGTGTATACGCATCCGTATACACCACCTCGGACTGCGGGGGTGCTAAACACCATCCACCCGACTTCTCCCCGTAGATATAAATCTACTCACCTAGCTTTACGCGTTCCGGTGCCGATGTCGCCATTTGCATCTCCAACGCTTCGACGTCACGTGAGTACCTACAAGGATATCACATGCTAAAACTCATGAAAATCATATCGGAAACCAAAATGGTGCACACTACGCCCATAGGTAAAAACCTGTGACCTTGTGTGCAAAAACAGCCAATATCCTCTGTCGTCGACGTCCGAACGCCACCCGACAGATACGAATCATCAAATATCAAAATCCATACAAAAACACGTCGTAAAACATGCGCTAACTCATGAAAATGAACCCAGATTTTATCCTAACAGAAACCAGTCAAAACTAGACATGCCGGGGGTCAATTTTACATGAAAAAGGGGCTGTGCACGCAAAACGAGGCATTTTTATACTGGTCTGGCCGTAAATTGCGACCAGAATGAGGTAATTTACGGCCGGGATTTTGAATTGGTGGCTAAGGCTTTTGGTAGGGGTTCCAGGGTGCCTGCACAGCTCACTGACATGCGTACTTTTCTCTAGGAGGCCCCGGGTGAAAGCAGATCTCAGAAAGGCCTCAAAATCGACAAAAACGGTAAAATACGCCAAGTCGAATAACTCTGGTAAATACTTGGATTCTAGAGTAATATTGGTTACAATGGTCTAAAAAACATATAATATGGTTATACTAACAATCAAAACCAATACTAGGTCATGTTTCACTCAAAATTGCTTAAACTAGCACAATATCACAATAAAACAGTAACTTTCAGATATAAGACCTAAACTGAGCAAGAACCGAGTTGGGTTGTGAGTTTATACCTCCGGGGGTCCTAGAATGAAGGAGAAGGAAAGGAGGAAGGAGGAGGATGTGGGGTGTTGTGCTGCTGCTAGAGTCCCTGCCTGGGGCTGATCTCCTGCCTGGGTTCAGTTGCTGAAGCTGCATCTACTGTTTGCAACTTCATTTTTTGTTTTTGTTTTTGCTGGAGCAGCTGCAGCAGTGAAGGGGGTATTATATGTGGTGAATTTTAAGTATAAGATGTTGGGTTGGTGTTGATGATGGGGTTGCTACTGATGCAACAGAGGTCTAGGCTGATAGGTGTTGAAAATGTGTGCTGGAGGTGTGCTGATGATGGTTGATTGGTAGCTGAAGTGTTGAAAAATAGGGCTGTTCTGATGGCTGAAGTCAGATATTATGGCTGAAAAGATGATGATGGGAGTATAGGTGTGGGGCTATGGTGTTAGGGTGGTGGCTGCAGCTGATGGGTTGGGGCTGATGTGATGGTGCTGCTGATTGGTAGTAAAAGTCAGCCATTGGGGGCTGATAAAGATGATGGGAGAGTGTTATCAGCTAGGGGCTGATAAGTCTCGATAGGGGGTGTTTGGTCGGTTAGGGGGAGCTGAATGTTTGACATTGGGGCTGAAGCTGTTACATCAGCTGCTGTTGCTGATGTATGTTGTGTAGACGTTGGGCTATGGGGTTAGGAGCAGGTGTAGGGTTGGCTGAATTATTGTTTCAGCTGCTGATGTTGGCTGATGTAGCAGCTGATGTGTTGCTATGGGGCTGAATTTGGAGAATTTAGGGCTGCTATGTGAGAGGAGGGTAAAGAACACAAGGAATAATGAAATGGGATGGATCATGGCACATCCTAACCATCTCTCTCTTTCTCCAAAACAATGCTCACATGACACCAAGCCACCATGGCTCACTTCTCCCTACACACTCGACATAACCCCAGCTCTAATCAAATGGTTCAACCCACCATGGTCACCTAAACATGGTCCAACCCTAGGCTACCATGACCAAAACAAGAAACAGGTGTAGAAAATGTCATGTGCACATTTTTGCACAAAAAGCCAAAAATCCACTTAGCGATTGTCAATCGCGATTTACACCAAAATAACATATACGTAACCATAAAAGCTTAAAAATGACATACTTCCAGAAAATACCCTATTTTAGAATTTCTAAAATTTTCTCCGGAATTTTCACCATTTATCGGTATTTAATTACACCGACTATTAAAATATTCATTAAAAATTATGAAAATTCCCAAAAATAATATTTTATTTATTTGAAATGTTACAATCTTCCCCCCTTAAAGAAATTCGGTCCCCGAATTTAAATTTAAACCTCCCAATTCTAAAAACATTTCAATAAAATGTCCAAACCAATGGGGCTCCGAAATTATCGATATATAAAAGGCATCATAGCGCAATACATGCGCATGAGTAACAAGAAGATAACTCGAAACAAAACTCCGACAAGCGTCTCGCAATCATCGGAGTCAATATGAAAACACGAATACCAAATTCAAAGCAAAACCGATATGCTAAAAATCGGAACTATACATGTAAATATCAAATCTGTATATGTAAATATCTGAAGGAAATGCATGCCAAGTCTTTTAAAGTCGTTGTGCAATACACATAACACTACACTGTGGCGGACGTCTCTATAAGAAAATAGCCATATACGTATATATCTCTTGTTTAGTATGCACAATCCGCCGTTTGAAAACAAATTTAGAAGGGTTTCCTCATTTTAAATGTCTTGTGTCATATCGGACACGTATGTAAATAATGAGACTATAGCTCGCCTTTTGAAATCCATCAATGCATGCAAAATATACCCATGCACTATCCTCTGATCAGTCCTGCTCAGTACGAAAACACATAGCAAATATCATATAAACGTACTGCTCCATAGAAATCAATCCCAAAATGTGCATATAAAAACCCTGTGCGTCCGGTGCGCACAGAAATCAAATCCATGAATGTGCCATACATGCGCACAGAAACAATATCTAAGTGCATCGGGTGTGCACGAAACATCTGTCAAGGCAACAGGTGTGCCTGACAGCAAAACAGGTGCATCTGACATGCACGAAGAATCTCGGTTTAGTGCATCTGGTGTGCACCAAATCGCCTCTCATAATATGGGCCCAACATGCGCTAAAAATCCAAATCCGGTGCATCCATCATGCACGAAACAAATATCGAGCATCACCATCGAAATCGAAGTCCAGTGCATCCAAGTGCACGAAATACGAATCATTGCACTGTAAGCATATGTGAACTATACCGAGTGCAAAAACCAAATCGTGTGCGTGCATACGCACAAAATCAACTCAATTGTCTAAGCCCCATAAAATCACAAACATGTGAAACCAAGGCACGAAGACGATATCAAGTGCAACAACTGTGCCACAATTGTAAATCCTCAATCATCAAAATCAAATCATGCGAATAAATCGTCAAAACACCGAAATCAAGTATGGCGGAATAGTTCCGCTCAAGCGCATCCTCCACGAATCTCTGGCCAACTGTTGTGGTTACTTGTAGCATATCCCGTCGATGATCTTGAACTCTGGCCTACTGGTGTGCGTAACATGACCACTCCTGGGTCCAAGTCTTCTCTGTGGATTACCAAATCTCATGATCCATCGGCTCATCGGCCCTGTCAAGTGTGCTAACGGGGTCGATTCCGTTCTGGCACTTCTCTGGCCATCTCTCGGCCAATCACCGCGACTACTCGTAAAGCAACATGTCACTGGCATCGGCCTCTGGCTCTCTGAATGTACGTGACACATCTGATCCTGGGTGCAAGTATCATTGCAGCAGTGTCCTGGAAGGAATCCTTCTCATGGTCTCTTCCAAGTCTCATCTCTGCCAACTGTCCGGAAATCATCGTCCTTTACTATATCTGTTTCTTGTTCCGGAACGGCTGCATACTCATCGCGACTCCTTCTGGAAGGTATATCTAGTACTCTGCCTCGGCATGCGCATCGCATCTCTAATGTCGGCGGAGTGGAACGTCATCATATCCAGATCTTGTACGAACCTCTTACTCCACTTTTCTCTAATGTCGACTGCTTCGGACTCGTCTCGTCGTGGCTACATGGACTGAACTCCAACGGATATCATCGTATCTGGAGTCTCCCAAGAAATGCATCTCACCACCTAGCATCCGAATTAAGTCGAGCCATCTGATCGAGTCGTTAAAACCTCATAGTCCCCCAAGAGCTCAACATCTTGGGTACAGTATAAGAGTATCGAGTACATACCACAGCATCGGTGGTCCAGCCGTAGAAGGGAAAACCCAAGCCTCACTAATGGCGCCGCAGAACTGCCGCAAACCCTAAGGTTCAAAGGCTTTCACACGGTCATTAAGTCGAGTTAGGGTTTCATTCTTCTAGAGTGACCATAGAATTGCTTGCACGTCTTTCCGAATACTTTAAAGTTAGGATAGTAGGTTTCTGACATTCGATCGTCTCTGTAGACTCTCAACGTCTCCACGTGAAGTCGTCTCTAGCTGGAATCAATCTATCTGATGATCTCGCATCGGGGTAGCGAATGATCCACATGTCCTAGTCATTCATTCTTGGTGACTAGTGATCTTCTATCATCTCTTAGTACGATCTCGTACTGCAATAGCTCTAACATCTGGGACAATATCTCGTCGTTCGCAGCAAGAACTGGCTCACTCTTCTGCACGCTGAACCGTGACTCAATCATCATGAATGAGCAATACATCAACGGTCATCAAAATCTGGCCGGCCTCTGTCAGTGGCCCAATCCTCTGGTGCCAATCCGCACGTCCGAGTAATCTCATAGAGCAATCCATCCACGCTCGTGGCGCGAAACACCGTAAAAAGACACAACTCTACAATCGTGTGTCGCCGGAATCATGCCCCGGTCAGTCCTCGTTCGTGACGAGCTCATGCTGACCGCAACTCTAGCCATAGCTTTCCCTGCCCGTAATCGTGGCAGCAAAACCATAACTGGTACCGATGAGGCTAGATCAGGAAGGAATGTGATACTGAACAAGGAAATGTACATCCTAAGGCTTCTTAAGTGGAGTGGCGCATCGTAAATATGCCGCGGACATACCCACGGTACGTCACTCTACTTTAGTCACCTATTCCATCAACCAAGGGTCATCCTATACTCCGAAGGTAAAACCTAACGCTCTGATACCAACTTTGTCACGACCCAAAATTACGGAACATGACCGGCACTTAAGTTACAAAACGTCTCAAGGCGTCCATAAAATAAATAAGCCGAAGCCCAGAAATCCAAACCAAGAGAAGTAGTAGAGTGTAGGAAAAACCATATGTGAATCAACCTGTAGGAATATAATATACAACGCCTAAAGGCGAGGATCACAACAGAAATGAAACCCAACCAGCAAGAACCCATGGAAATATAATACGCGACTCTAAGGTCAAAAGAATAAACATCTCTGGTCTCTATCTCAAATAAGTACATGTTTTGGTTGATGGAAATTCTAGATACAACTGAAATATAATATACAAAGTATAATGATGGGTAAGATACAATAAACCCACCTACTAGCAAGTCACCCGAAAGGTACAGTGCCCGCAAAGCCGTAATGAAATCCGTACGGCAACACTTGCAAGAAACTGGGGCACAACGGGGGTGAGTTGCCAACTCGTGAGTAGAAAAAGATCTACGAACAGAAAATCGCATGTATGACGCAACCTAGGTCATACGATCATAATATATATAGTCCTCAAATATATAAATCAGTAATCTCTAACCATGGCTAGTGTAAATATCTAACCCAAATGTAATCCCATATGTCCATGTCAGTGCATCAGGTAACAATGTATCATATAGATGATGTATGAATGCATGTAACAGAATGCATGTACTGAAGAAAACTTGTTTTCATAAATTGTGAGATTTCTGTATGTTTAAAATGAGGTATCATAAATAAAATCAGCATAAACAGTGCCTAGCATCGGTACAAAACATAAGTCTCAGTATCTCGATACCTCTGTATCACAATCTCTGTACCTCAATATCTCGAAATCTCAATATCTCAATCACAAAATCTAGGGCGCCGTCAGTCCAGATCGGCCCCTACCATCCATCTCATGACTACGACGGTATCCTCCGGATATCCGACGTGTCGGGTAATATCACCGGTAGGTAGTGCTCCCCTGCACAGGATCAACGCCATCATCTGCGATCTTCTTGCCCCGGGGTACCGCACCGGGTCCACCATGTACCCGCAATCGGTCTCATCCGCCTCCTCGATTCGGGTTTCACATGTCACTCTCAGCACCAAGAAAACACATGGTGAACGCACTGAAATATCATATCAAGGGTAACCGGGTTTTTAAAACATTTACATAATCTCTTTGAAATACCCACGGTTCCCAAATCCAGAATAACATAGAAACAACATATTTCAATGCGTATAATCAGGAAGCATGATGTATGTGACATATAAATGGAATGCAAGTGTAACTGTATGTCCTGCCACATGGAATAATAGTATGCACATACAAGGGTCATATCCTGATGCAATAATACTACTGTGTAGTGACATGGCAATTACCGATGAAGATGTGTGTGAGCTGGCAAGTAAGTGTATGTGGAACATACGCATCATCGGTAATGGTGCTGGTGTCCTAGCAGCATGATATCAATAATAGAATATGAATCATAACAGTATGCGATGCAGAGCAACAATAATAATATGCGAGAGCTGAAATACTGAACACCATGATCGCTAAACTGCATCTAATGTCATAAAGGTCATATAGCTAACTACTACAAGGCTGAGCTAAAGCTAGTAGTAGGTAAGGGAAACCGCCTGACCTCTGAGTCGATACATATAAATATACATATATAGTCGGTGATCCCACCTCGATAATATCACATCCGATATCATATCTCTAAAATCAGTTATTCCCAAGTCAAGAGTGCGGATCAAAACATCAAATTATAGCTCGTACGTAAATCCGTCGTACGGCATCCCCAATCTGGGTACGGGTCAATATCACATTTGTCATATTAATCATCAAGTATTCTCTTTATCAATATCATCATCGGGGTACTGACCTATGTCTGGTACAATTCTAACATCATTACTATTATCAAGATCTAACTACCGGTCGACAATCCCGTATAAATCGATATCATCAGCACATATCATCTCAAGGAGTATACCCCGCCCAAGGCGGCCTATTATAAATATCCTGTCATATCATATCATATCATATCTCGTATCATAATCACATGTCGATCATTTACATATTTATGTCACTATTCCTATGGCATCATTATCCCAAAATCCGCTAAGGCATCAAGACTTATCTCGAATATGAATTTTACCATATCACCGATATCATAATCTCAGGTCAACTCATCGACTCATATCAATCCCCTGTATCATCCTCAAATCCGTAATAAACACAGCCTCATACCCAAGTGAACACATGTCCATAACGAATCCCATAAGCATCTATGAAGTGAGGATGTATGCAAGTATGTATATGTGTGCATGAATATGTAGTGCACCCACTACCCTATGGTTTCGTAACCAAAATCATCCAAGTTCACCAATATCCATTTAACATCAATAATAATCCCAACAACAATAATATTTATAGGTGTGTATACGCATCCGTATACACCACCTCGGACTGCGGGGGTGTTAAACGCCATCCACCCGACTTCTCCCCGTAGATATAAATCTACTCACCTAGCTTTACGCGTTCCGGTGACGATGTCGCCATTTGCATCTCCAATGCTTCGACGTCACGTGAGTACCTACAAGGATATCACATGCTAAAACTCATGAAAATCACATCGGAAACCAAAATGGTGCACACTACGCCCATAGGTAAAAACCTGTGACCTTGTGTGCAAAAACAGCCAATATCTTCTGTCGTCGACGTCCGAACGCCACCCGACAGATACGAATCATCGAATATCAAAATCCATACAAAAACACGTCGTAAAACATGCGCCAACTCATGAAAATGAACCCAGATTTTATCCTAACAGAAACCAGTCAAAACTAGACATGCCGGGGGTCAATTTTACATGAAAAAGGGGCTGTGCACGCAAAATGAGGCATTTTTATACTGGTCTGGCCCCAAATTGCGGCCAAAATGAGGTAATTTGCGGCCGGGATTTTGAATTGGTGGCTAAGGCTTTTGGTAGGGGTTCCAAGGTGCCTGCACAGCTCACTGACATGCGTACTTTTCTCTAGGAGGCCCCGGGTGAAAGCAGATCTCAGAAAGGCCTCAAAATCGACAAAAACGGTAAAATACGCCAAGTCGAATAACTCTGGTAAATACTTGGATTCTGGAGTAATATTGGTTACAATGGTCTCAAAAACATCTAATATGGTTATACTAACGATCAAAACCAATACTAGGTCATGTTTCACTCAAAATTGCTTAAACTAGCACAATATCACAATAAAACAGTAACTTTCAGATATAAGACCTAAACTGAGAAAGAACCGAGTTGGGTTGTGAGTTTATACCTCCGGGGGTCCTAGAATGAAGGAGAAGGAAAGGAGGAATGAGGAGGAAGTGGGGTGTTGTGCTGCTGCTGGAGTCCCTGCCTGGGGCTGATCTCCTGCCTGGGTTCTGTTGCTGAAGCTGCATCTGCTGTTTGCAACTTCATTTTTTGTTTTTGTTTTTGCAGGAGCAGCTGCAGCAGTGAAGGGGGTGTTATATGTGGTGAATTTTAAGTATAAGATGTTGGGTTGGTGTTGATGATGGGGTTGCTACTGATGCAACAGAGGTCTAGGCTGATAGGTGTTGAAAATGTGTGATGGAGGTGTGCTGATGATGGCTGATTGGTAGCTGAAGTGTTGAAAAATAGGGCTGTTCTGATGGCTGAAGTCAGATATTATGGCTGAAAAGATGATGATGGGAGTATAGGTGTGGGGCTATGGTGTTAGGGTGGTGGCTGCAGCTGATGGGTTGGGGCTGATGTGATGGTGCTGCTGATTGGTAGTAAAAGTCAGCCATTGGGGGCTGATAAAGATGATGGGAGAGTGTTATCAGCTAGGGGCTGATAAGTCTCGATGGGGGGTGTTTGGTCGGTTAGGGGGAGCTGAATGTTTGACATTGGGGCTGAAGCTGTTACATCAGCTGCTGTTGCTGATGTATGTTGTGTAGACGTTGGGCTATGGGGTTAGGAGCAGGTGTAGGGTTGGCTGAATTATTGTTTCAGCTGCTGATGTTGGCTGATGTAGCACCTGATGTGTTGCTATGGGGCTGAATTTGGAGAATTTAGGGCTGCTATGTGAGAGGAGGGTAAAGAACACAAGGAATAATGAAATGGGATGGATCATGGCACATCCTAACCATCTCTCTCTTTCTCCAAAACAATGCTCACATGACACCAAGCCACCATGGCTCACTTCTCCCTACACAGTCGACATAACCCCAGCTCTAATCAAATGGTTCAACCCACCATGGTCACCTAAACATGGTCCAACCCTAGGCTACCATGACCAAAACAAGAAACAGGTGTAGAAAATGTCATGTGCACATTTTTGCACAAAAAGCCAAAAATCCACTTAGCGATTGTCAATCGCGATTTACACCAAAATAACATATACGTAACCATAAAAGCTTAAAAATGACATACTTCCACAAAATACCCTATTTTAGAATTTCTAAAATTTTCTCCGGAATTTTCACCATTTATCGGTATTTAATTACACCGACTATTAAAATATTCATTAAAAATTATGAAAATTCCCAAAAATAATATTTTATTTATTTGAAATGTTACACTCGCCGAGAGCAGAACGGTACGAACGAAGGGCTTAACAGAACTACCGGCAATTGTCACATGGTCAATGCCAGAGGATCACAAGTGCTCACATTTGGGAGCGATTCCGACGAGGAGTTGGCTCTTAGCCCCCTCTTTAAAGAGTCCACTTCGGGAAAAGAAGAAGAGCCGAAGGCTTGCGAAAATATCCGACTGCTTAATCGGACACTACCCGAAAAGAATCTCGGACCCTCAAACAAAAAAGATAAAGAGAAAGAAAAGGTCTCTGAGGACATCGCCATAGATGACCAAGTCATGGAAGAGTTAACTGCCAAAGAATCTCGGACCCTCAAACAGAAAAGATAAAGAGAAAGAAAAGGTCTCTGAGGACATCGCCATAGATGACCAAGTCATGGAAGAGTTAACTGCCAAAGACCCGCCAAAGAGAAATAAGGTGGATTACAACGTCTTAGCGCATCTAATGAAGCTACCCTCCCAGCTCAGCATTCTTGACGCCCTTTTACTATCAAAGGAGGCGAGAGATTCGTTAATTAAGGCACTACAGGACCCGGAACAGTTCCAAGCTTTCCTGGCCGAAGAAAAGATGAAGGATGAATTGGAGGAAGTGCACACGGCAGATGTCACTTTTGGCGATGAAGACCTTCTCCTTGGGACGTGCGAACACAATCGCCCTCTCTACGTCTCAGGATACTGCCATGATATAAAGATAGGCAAAATCCTGATCGATAACGGATCGTCTATTAATCTACTCAATGTGCGGGTGTTAAAGGAAATATGCATGAGTGTACAACACCTCGCTCGAGACAAGATCACCATCTCCGGGTTCGACTCCCGATCATCAAAAACTCTTGGATCTGTGATACTGACGCTATGCTTCGGGCTGCTCATCACAGACATTAAATTCCACGTCATAGATGCCAAGACATACTACAATGCTTTGCTCGGCCGACCATGGTTACACGAGTACAACATCATCCCTTCTACACAGCATCAGTGTATGAAATATTTTAGGGATGGTCTCGAGTATACCGTGACGGGAGAACTGAATCCGTTTTCCGTAAACGAAGTTCGCAAATATGAGGATGCCAAATACTTCTTACCGAGTTTTGAAGACACGGAAAGGTGTCACAAACCGGAGAATAAAACTAACGCCACCATCCCGGTCTTCGGCAGCGATACTGAGGACGAAGAGGAGATAGTTTATTCGGGTCCTCCCCAATACACCAAGCCGGGACCATCCTCTCCTACGCTGATCTTTGGTAGTGATTTGAAGGATGAGGTCCATGCTGTATTCTCTACTCGACCTTCAATACGAGATTTTGCTGACGAAGAGCTAAGTCTGCAAGTCGCCATGGTGCCGCTTAAACATTATAAGGAACTGGACGCGCTCAATACCAAAAGTGTAGAGGATCTACAGACGTTCTATATCACGCCCAGGCGAGAAGGAGAGAAGGCAATTCTATTCTACTGCTATGAAGAAAACAAAGTGGAGAAAGAAATCTGGCACGGGGCGGATCCTACGCTGGACATGCTTCAACCCATCCGTCTACCCAGATACTATACAGAAGACTTGAAGAGGCGGTTGAAGCGCCAAGGGATACCCTTCAAACAAACCATTAGAAAGGCCAAATTCTATGACAGGGTCTGGAACGTCCCCGGAACTCAGCACAAGCTACCTAGTCGGAGGATGGAGACAATCGGGCTCGGATACATTCGCTCCAAGAAACGAGAGCTGCTCCGCGACTGTTATATCGTGCATGACTTCAATGAAGAAGCAGATACTCAACGGGAGGACGCTAATCCTGAGCCAGTAAAAGTTCCTGATGCAAAAGTGCCCAGTCCGTCGTTCGAAGAACAAATGGACAGGCTTATAAGGGAAGCTGGTCAAAAAGTCTGAGACGGTCACAATCGTGAAATGGAAATCTACGAGAAAGAGAAAATGCAACGCCTCCTTCAACAGGCCATGAAGGACGAAAATGCCGCCCCCTGTCAACCTGTTATAAAAAAGGCTCGACGCAGAGGCAGAAACAAGTCGAAAGGCCAAAAAGGCGCTCAACAGTAACAAAGCGGGGCTAAGAAGCCACGCAAACGGGAGTCGAGCGTTATTGATCTATCCCTCATGAAGAAAATGGGTCGAGCGTACTCGTTTCCTCGGGAAAAGACGAAGAAGATACTTGATCTTGCTCTAAAACATCAAATGCTTACACTGCCAGAGTCCAAAAACCCCGAACGAGCAGATGAAGTCTTTGACCCAAATTATTGCTCTTACCATCGAGTAATAGGGCATCCTCTCGAAGACTACTTCACCTTCAAGAATTGGGTCGAAGATCGGTATCAGCTCGGCAAATTCGCTCTGTCCGACAACTGGAGGGTAACACCGCCACAAAAGCATGTACCCAAAGCCACGAGAACAGAACCAACTCCACATTTGGATTGGAAGCGGATTCGCAACTGCCACATGATAACAATATTAAAAGAAGAGCCCGAGAACATGGACAGCCTTCCCTAGTGCTTCGAAAACAGCAATGATGAGGTAATCTCAGAATTTCCACTAGCGCCGAAAGAACTGGAGGATGGAATACATACCACTGCAGATAACCTCAAGGAAATTGAGTTGGGGACGGCGAACGATCCGCGACCGACGTTCGTCAGTGAGCTGCTATCTGAAGAAAGGGTGGCTGCGTTAAAAGACGTGCTTGTGCAGCATAGAGATTGCTTTGCATAGAACTATTCCGAAATGCCGGGACTAGATCCAGAAATTGCTGTGAACAAATTAGTGATATCCCCGGACGTCAAGCCAATCAAACAAGCACCGAGAAGAATGCGGGTTGAGCTTGAGATGAGTATCAATGCTGAGGTCAAGAAGCTAATCGACTCTGGCTTTATCCAGGACGTTCAATATCCTGAATGGATCGCCAACATCGTCCCGGTGATGAAGAAAAATGGGACGGTGCGCATATGCGTGGATTTTCGGGATCTCAATAAAGCCTGCCCGAAGGATGATTTCCCGGTGCCAGTCACCGAACTAATGATAGACAATACGTCCACTCATGAGGTTTTCTCTTTCATGGACGGCTCATCAGGGTATAATCAGATAAAGATGCATCCCGAAGACCAGAAGCATACCGCTTTCCAGACTCCTTTAGGAATATTCTGTTACAAGGTAATGCCCTTCGGTCTAAAGAACGTCGGCGCCACCTATCAGAGGGCCATGACGAAGATCTTCGATGACCTTATACATGAAATCGTCGAATGTTATATCGACGACCTTGTGGTTAAGAGCAAATCATACGAGGAACATCTCGAGCACCTAAAGACTGTATTTCGACGCCTTCGACAATACAACTTGAAGATGAACCCTCTCAAGTGTGCATTCGGAGTTTCTTCGGGCAAATTCCTGGGATTCATCGTCCAACACCGAGGTATCAAGATAGATCCGTCCAAGATCAAGGCGATCATGGAAATGCCTCCGCCGAGGACTCTCAAACAATTGCAGTCTCTCCAAGGGAACTCGCGTATATACGGCGATTTATAGCCAACCTCTCTGGCAAGTGCCGCCCTTACAGTCACCTGATGAAGAAGGTAACTCCGTTCGTCTGGGATCAAAAATTCCAGGGCGCGCTGGACGAGATTAAACAGTACCTGCAGAACCCTCCAGTGTTGGCTGCTCCGGTTAAGGGAAAGCCTCTCATTCTTTACACAACCGCCCTCGAAGGTTCTTTAGGCGCATTATGGGCGCAAGAGAATGACCAAGGGAAAGAAAGAGCACTCTACTATTTAAGTCGAGTTCTTCTGGGGGCAGAAAGCAACTACTCTCCCATTGAAAAACACTGCCTGACGTTGATCTTTGCGATAACAAAGCTCAGGCACTATGCATTGGCACATGAAGTCCGTCTCATTTCGAAGGTGGACCCTCTTAAATATTTAATGTCAAAGGCTATATTGACAGGTCGACTCGCTAAATGGGCTCTGCTCTTGATGGAGTTCTCGATAACATATCAACCTCTCAAGGCAGTGAAAGGCCAGGCCATCGCCGACTTCCTCGCTGAGCACCCGATACCTGCCGATTCTCCTCTGAATTGTTAGTTGCCAGACGAACATGCGTTTGACGCTATCGATGGGAACGATACCCGATGGGAACTCTATTTTGACGGAGCGTCTTCCATGAAGAAGCGCAAACAAAGTATGCCAATGATCAAATCGGGGGTAGGCCTCATCTTCGTGACCCCACGAGGAGGAATAATGCGCTTCGCTTTCTCCTTAATAGAGCCGAGGACGAATAGCGAAGCAAAATATGAAGCCTTGATAGCAGGTCTCGAGATCGCCATCGACATGGGAATTGAAAACCTCCTCATATACGGAGATTCTCAACTGGTCGTAAGTCAAGTAAACGGCGATTACCAAACGTGCAAACCGGAGTTGGTGAAGTACGGTGAAAAGGTGCAACAACTGTTGACCCAAATTCCCTCCTATACTTTGGAAAGCATACCGCGCGCGGAAAACAGCAAAGCAGACGCGTTGGCCAAGCTTGCTAAAGAACTGGCTGACGAGAACCTCGATGACATAAGAATCGTGGTACAAAGCCGTCGGGTGCTTGCCCCAGCAGAAATATCTCCGGAATCACCCGAAGAAAAGGGAGTGACTGAGCAGACGACCTTGCAAATAAAAGACCGGGAAAAGGCTAAGGATTGGAGAGAAGTCTTTATAGACTACTTCAAATACCGTCGAACGCCCAAAGATGCATCCTCAAAACATCAGCTTATAAAATGAGCTCTATCTTTCGCCTTCGTCAATGATACTTTGTACAAGAGGTCGTTTGATTCTCTGTGGCTGAGATGCATGGGACCTGACGAAGTGAAAAGAGTCATTCAGGAAGTTCATGACGGAATCTGTGGTTCTCACCAAGCAGGCCCGAAGATGAAGTTAAAGATTAAACGGATGGGCTACTACTGGCCCACGATGATTCAGGATTGCCTCGAATATGCGAAGCAATGCCACTCATGTCAATCCATGGGAACTTCGTCCACCAACATCCAAATCCATTACATCCAACGGTGGCTAGCTGGCCGTTCGAGATGTGGGGAACTGACATAGTCGGCCCCATCGAACCAGCATCGTCCAGAGGACATCGTTTCATCCTGGCGACGACTGATTACTTCTCCAAATGGGCAGAAGCAGTACCGTTGAGGGAAGTGAAGACGGAGAATATCCTCCATTTCTTCAAGATGCACATCATATACCGGTTTAGGACTTCACGGCGGATCATTCCGATAACGGGCCAGCCTACAGGAGCCACAAGATCAGTCGCTTCACGCAACAACACAATATAGACTGGAGATATTCCTCGGTTTATAATCCACGAGCTAATGGTCTAGCCGAAGCCTTCAACAAGACCCTGACGAAGATCATGAAAAAGACGGTGTCCCGAAATAAGAAAGACTGGCACGAGAGACTGCAAGAGGCTCTTTGGGCGTATCGAACTACGTTCAAGACGGCCACGAACACAACGCCGTACGCGTTGGTATTCGGTACGGAAGCAGTACTCCCCCTCGAGATAGAGTTACCCTCTCTGCGAGTGGCAGTCCACTACGAGCTGACGAGCGAAGAAAACGCTCACCTTCGGCTTGAGGAGCTTGATGCCCTTGAAGAAACACGGCTCATAGCGCAACAAAATCTGGAAGCTTATAAAGCAAAGATAACGCGCTCATATGAAAGATTGACCCGACCGAGGACATTCCACCAAGGCGAACTCATGCTAGTGGTCAAAAGACCTATGATCCCCAATCGCGCCAAGCGGGGAAAATTCAAGCCAAACTATGAAGGCCCGTACATCATAGATAAGGTCTACCAGGGTAGGGCCTATCTACTCGTGGACATGCACGGTGAAAGGCCTTTCAGGCCAATAACCGGTCGCTTCCTAAAGAAATACTACGCTTAATGAGCCGCAGCCTAGGTCAATGATAGATGACGACGACTATGTCCGCTCTCTATCTTCCTAAGCTCAAGCTTTATAAGCAGTAGCCAACCTTCTCAATGGCGGACCGAAACTTCCTTAAACTAATAGCGGACCGAAACGTACTTAAACTAATACCGCAACATCTGTAGGCTGACAAGATAAAAAAAAAGAAAAAATATATAATAAATAAAAACGGTATGCCCATAAGCAAAAAAGGCACGGATGAAAACCCGAAAGGGCTCCGTGAGTAAAAACAGCAGGACTACCGGCGAGTGTTTGTGAAAACCCGAAAGGGCGCAACCTCGTTAAAAGACACTTATAGGGTCCTCTCGACCTTGTAAGGAGAAACCACCCGCGTGAGATCCTTACGACTCATAAGGGAGCAACACACTTAGGGATCCCCACGATTCCTAAGGAGAAAATACACTTGCGTGATCCTCACGACTCGTAAGGAGAACTCTCTTATGAGACCCTCACGGCTCATAAGATTTGAAAGTCTTAAGTTACAGAGACCTGAACCTGTGCTTAAGCAACACCCACAACATCCGATATTGCCCTACAAGTGGCTCAATACTGGCCCTTGTATACAATCCACGGGCGCGAATAAACATTTCCCTAACCAAGTCCCATCCGAGACTGGGGATATATATGCATGACTAACAACCCTTATAAGTCCTCTCGACTTACAAGGAGAAAATCCTCTTGTAGGATCCTTACGACTTACAGAGGAACAAACACTTAGGAATCCTCACGATTCCTAAGGAGAAAATACACCTACAAGATCATCACGACTTGTAGGGAGAAATAACGTTGTGAGACCCCTACGGCTCATGAAGTCAAAAGCCTTAGTCGACAGGACCTTAACCCTGTTCGCTAAGCCACCTTTGGTCAACATCGACAGAGACAAATAATGATTCGCTCCTGGTAATATCCCAGTTGTAGCGGTGTTGATGCCGAAATCGGTGTCTAATTTCAGGTTTACGACGAAAAGCCAGTAGGCCGCACATGCATACGAAATAGCCGAAATGATGGGGCAACTTGCAATAAAAAGCAGCAAGTAAAAACGTATGCACACAAAATAGCCGAAAAGATTGGGCAACTCGCAATAAAAAAAACAGCGAGTAAAAATGAAATAAACAGCCGAAATGATTGGGCACCGCGAAAAATAGCCAAAATGATTGGGCAATCGCGACCTTCACGATATAAAAGCATAAATGATAGAGCATCGCGGAAATAAAACAAATAAATGATAAAACTTTAGCCCTACAGCTGAGATCACATCGATCCCTGTATACAATCCAAAGGCGCAAATGAAGAGGGAACCGTACTTTCCCAACAGGCTCCGCCAGAAAACGAAGCCAAGTCTCGACGATTCATCCCAACTCCGAAGAAACCAGTGTCTTCGGCAAATACCTCAATTCAGGGAAACTAGCATCCTTGATGAGAGCCTCCTGATTCGCATCGACTCGCAGAGAAACCAATGTCTCCGCGGGAAATTCTCGATTCGTTTCAACACCAGGGAAACAAATAATCCTTGGCAAATACCTCAACTCAGGGAAACAAACATCCTTGACGAGAGCCTCCTGATTCGTATCGACTCGCAGAGCAACCAGTGTCTCCGTGGGAAATTCTCGATTCGTCTCAACACCAGGGAAACAAATAATCCTTGGCAAATACCTCAACTAAGGGAAACAAACATCCTTGACGAGAGCCTCCTGATTCGCATCGACTCGCAGAGCAACCAGTGTCTCCGTGGGAAATTCTCGATTCGTTTCAACACCAGGGAAACAAATAATCCTTGGCAAATACCTCAACTCAGGGAAACAAACATCCTTGACGAGAGCCTCCTGATTCGCATCGACTCGCAGAGCAACCAGTGTCTCCGTGAGAAATTCTCGATTCGTTTCAACACATGGGAAACAAATAATCCTTGGCAAATACCTCAACTCAGGGAAACAAACATCCTTGACGAGAGCCTCCTGATTCGCATCGACTCGCAGAGCAACCAGTGTCTCCGTGAGAAATTCTCGATTCGTTTCAACACCAGGGAAACAAATAATCCTCGGCAAATACCTCAACTCAGGGAAACAAACATCCTTGACGAGAGCCTCCTGATTCGTGTCGACTCGTGGAGCAACTAATGTCTCCGTGGGAAATTCTCGATTCGTTTCAACACCAGGGAAACAAATAATCCTTGGCAAATACCTCCACTCAGGGAAACAAACATCCTTGACGAGAGCCTCCTGATTCGTGTCGACTCGCAGAGCGACCAGTGTCTCCGTGGGAAATTCTCGATTCATTTCAACACCAGGGAAACAAATAATCCTTGGCAAATACCTCAACTCAGGGAAACAAACATCCTTGACGAGAGCCTCCTGATTCGCGTCGACTCGCCAGGGCAACCAGTGTCTCCGTGGGAAATTCTCGATTCGTTTCAACACCAGGGAAACAAATAATCCTTGGCAAATACCTCAAATCAGGGAAACTAGCGTCCTTGATGAGAGCCTCCTGATTCGCGTCGACTCGCAGAGCAACCAGTGTCTCCGTGGGAAATTCTCGATTTGTTTCAACACCAGGGAAACAAATAATCCTTGGCAAATACCTCAATTCAGGGAAACAAGCGTCCTTGATGAGAGCCTCCTGATTCGCGTCGACTCGCAGAGCAACCAGGGTCTCCGTGGGAAATTCTCGATTCGTTTCAACACCAGGGAAACAAATAATCCTTGGCAAATACCTCAATTCAGGGAAACTAGGATCCTTGATGAGAGCCTCCTGATTCGCGTCGGCTCGCAGAGAAACTAGTGTCTCCGCGGGAAATTCCTGATTCGTCTCAACTTGCAAGATGAAGCTTTAGGCAGCAGGGATAAAAAAAACTTGCTTACTGAACAATAGGACCCTTCAAGTCGAGCTAAAACGGTCTCTTGCATACTATTCACGGGTCTCACTCTCCAAAGTCAAGTTTCGACAAGGAGGGAAACAACCGCTTACGGGTCCTCTCGACTCGTAGGAGGGAAAATTCTCTTATAGGATCCTTACGACTTATAAGAGGAAACGCACTTGGGAATCCTCACGATTCCCAAGGAGAAAATCCACCTATGAGATCCCCTCGATCCGTAGGGAGACAAGTCTCTATGAGACCCTCACGGTTCATAGTGTTGAAAAGTCTTAGGCGGCAGATCTGAACCTGCGGCCTAAGCCATCGCTATTTCTTGAGGAAATCAAGATGCGTGTTCTATTATCTGTCAACCATGTTTACTAAGGTGGCATGCTGATAATAAAAGAAAGAAAGGTGAAGAAGTGACATAAGACATTACAAAGAATGTGTATCTTTTATTCATAAACTTGATTGAGTACAAGATACATTGTGTTAAAGAATAAAAAAATATATATTCATTTTTTACAAGTACAAATGATACAAAAAAAGGGGGTAGCTACTGAGGAGGAAGTGTCTTTAACTAATCCGCAAGCTGCTCTCGCACTTCCTTCAGCGCCTCCTCCTGAATGGCTGTCGCGGCCACTTCCGCTTCCACCTGGGCCCGCTGCTGCAAAAAGGATGAAAGTTGCTCCTCCGCCGCCTTCTGGGATGCTTCCTGGTTAGGTGCATCCCGCTCAACAACGTCAAGCTGTTGCCTCAGTGATAACCCTTCGGAGAGGCATTGCAGAAGGCCCTCAAAGATAACCTTCAGCCGTGCAGCGTTGGCCTCCACCCGAGCATGCAATTAGGCAGATTTGCTCGAATTCTCACCATGCTCCTTATGCCTTGAAGTAACTTCTTGTTCGAGATGATGGAAGTAAGAAGCACTCTGCTCAATCCACGCTGCACTTTGATTGCTGGCGACTAAGGACTCGAGAGCGGAGCGCATCGACTCCAGCTGATGCAGGCGAGCCTCGATCTCCCTGCAATGGTTAACCCAAGACGTGATGATGCCCTCGCCATGGAAGTTCACGAGTATCACCAGCATCGGGTTAACCGCCGTAGCGAAGTCTGCAGCAGATGTAGGAGTCTCGACGTCGAGTTCCTCAACGTAATCGCTCAACATGCGCAGACTATTTGCGGCGCCTTTCGAAGATGGACGTCTCAGATAAGGACCGGCCGGCATTGTGATGCGAGGCTCGAAGGGCGTCGAGACCGGAACGACAGCTGAAAAGAAACAAGATGTGATCAGATAACAGTTCAAGAAATAAAAAGGGTGGGAGTTATCAAGGTGATAGTCGCTGTACCAGCTGAGGCAGGTGGCAAGGCCGGAAGAGCCGGTGGCGCAGCCGAGCTTTCATCCCCTCCTTCAATTTGTAGCACTGCAGTCGGGACGAGAAAAAAGTTAGAAGTAATTCCATCAATGAAAAAGAAAGATATCAATGGAAATCATACTCACCAGCGCCACCAAAGGAAGAAGCGAGTTCGGATGGGAAGGAGAAGTGTGGGAGCAACACTTGATAAAGATGGTCAAAGAGCACTCCTAAAAAGACATAACAGTACGATTTTAGTACACAAATTATCATCTGAAAGATAAGATTAATAAATTGCAAATCCATACCTTCCAACATCTTCGATGGTATGAGAGAGGGTTGAGAGGTGACCACCACCAAGGCAGTCGTTGAAGGCGCTCCCTCGAGCAGTGGGGCATCGGCGCTGGCTGCACCTGCGTCACGAACAAAGGTAACTTGTCAGAAAGGATTGTAAGGTGAAGAAAGACAGCAACTTGGGATTTACCTGATGAGTTGCCAGCTGAAACAGAGGCGACTCCCTCCTCCATCGACATGAGGCCACCGCCCGTGGCCTCATCACCCGACTCAATGGGGGCCGTCGTCGTGATCGCGCGGCCAGGAGACGGTGGAAGATCGTAGACGGGGAGGGCAATGATCGGAGCATTGCCAGACTCTTGGGAGAGAGCGGCTGACTCTTCCCCAAGATTCGTGCCCATCTCACCCGCTACTTCTTCGGGCTCCGCGGTCTCCATCGTCTCATCCGCCGTCACCACGAGGTCGCCGGCCCCAAGCGCCTCGTCCACCGCTACCCTGGGATCAGTTATAACGATCATTTCATATGTCGCCACTTCAGGCTCGGCATCAATGACCTTCTCGGTTGCAGATCCCTCAACCTCCATCTCAGGCTCTGCAGCCACAGCGACGTTGCCCACCGTCCGCTCGGGTTCGGCAGGTGCTGCCTCCTCAGTTTCCTTGGGTTCAACGGTCTCCGCCTCCCCCCTGTTTCCTTTGGTTCGACAGTCTCTGCCTCCCCCTCAGTCGGACTTGGCCCTGCAAGATGAGATGCATAAGAACCGGCGAGTTTACAATTTTTACAAACAAAATTCTAAAAGAAATACTACCTGAGGTGGACTTATTGTTAGCTTCCCTACTGGCGCGCACCACTTGTCTATGAGCCGTAGACAAGGCGACCGGGTGCTCTTCTGATGGAGTATCGGCACGAGGGATAGTGCTTGGGCCCGCTCCAATGGCCAAGGCAGCCCGGCGTGCCTTCGCTTCGCGCCTTGACCGTTTCCTTTCCTCCCGGGCTGTCGCGATGGACCTCTTCGACGCTTCCTTCATTAAGGCGTCGTCGTCCTCATTCAGAGATGCCTCCAGAGCCTTTAAGGCATCTCTCATCGGCTCTTCAAGACGTACCTCCCGCGGTAGCCATGAGGAAGCAGGAACATCGGCAGCTGGTAGAACATCTGCGTCGCTTGGCGGGAACGACATTGAGGTTCCTGCGATAAAAAAGGAGAGGTTAGAGCGACCATAACACAAGGGAAATAAAAACTTGATGAATTAAAACTTACTAAGGCCCATGGACGCTCTAAGACGTTCCTCCTCTTGGAAAGTCTTCAGGGAAGCGGCGATGGCTTCTTCAGTGGTGATGCCTGTTAGAAGAAAAGAAGGAAGAATGTTAGTCAAAAGCAATAATAAAGATATGATGCAACAGAAAATGCGACTAGTGATTACCTGATTCCGCAAGCTTAGCCAGCCATGCGTCACACCTCGCTAACCACTCCGAAGCTTCGAGGGCGGCCTCCAAGTCCGTGTCATCCGGCTGCATGACTAATCCCTCATTAGTCCCATATTCACTTAGACCCTCGGCATAGGGAGCGTGGAGTTCCTGACCGAACGCGACGTCTGCGGCAAAGAGCGACTTCTTTTTCTTCTGCCCGCCAACCCTAGGTGCACACGGGATCGACTTACGCTTAGCAGCCACCTTGGGACGGCGGGTCCCGATGTCCGCACCCACGCCAGACTCCGGCGAGGCAACAACCACTGTCTCCACTGGAGCACAGGGCGCTGGAGGTGCATCCGCAATATCGGGGAGCGGCAATCCGGGTAGGGGACTCTGCGCACGCGGTGGTCTGACTCTGTCATCTTTCAATAGAGGCACTACCGGGGTCCTCGGCACCAGAGAAGCTTTGCGGTCGCTGCTGGGAGGTACACCATTACGGTAGACCAACACTGGCCTCTCTTCCATTATAACGGCTCCCGTGGCATGATTATACCATTCTTTATATACGTTGAGGAGTCGTGGGGCGCAGGCCGGCGCACTGATAAAAAAATGAGAACCCGTGTTCAGGCGCATGAAGTGATGCAGCGTGTTCTTCATCCCTTCTTCAGTGGCAGTGGGTTCCAGTAGGAAAGATTCCAAGGGCACCCCTTGATCGTAGCCCAGTTGTTGAGCGAAACGATGCGAGTTGTATCTCATGAAAATCGCCGCACCGTTCTTCCTGAAGACTAGGAAGCCCGGTCTAATAGAATATATAAGTGGAGGATGTCCCGGGCCGTCAAAACTGAGGCTCCATCCTTAAAGGAGTCTTGTAATGGTCACACCGCAGTGGTGGACGCCTTTCCAATAGTCAACACCTTGTCAATGAAGGACATCCTGGCTCCAACGGTGTGAGGGAAAAGGAGTAAACCCCTGGCGTTCTGTGGCGATGGAGTCACAATCGATGCGCCAATCAGCTATATGATGCGAGGGAAACCACACTTGTCGAAGAACGAGGGCCTTTTTTGCATGCCGAAGACACCCGCCGTGTGTAGCTCGAGCCACGATATAAAGTAATGCATCGGGAAGACCACATGCTATACCCCAGGCTCATTAGCATCCGCTGCTCGACTGAGGCCATGATATAAGTGTGCCAAGCCGGCGATCCCAACGGCCACTTTTACCCCGATGGTCATCCGGTGGGCTGGGTAAAAGACGGAGGGCCGCATATAGTGAGAGTGGATTGGGATTGCAAACCAACTCAGCCATAGCCCAAGAAATCCTAAGAAAAAGGCCTCCTCGTCCATCCCAGGGGCTGCAATTTCTACAAAAGACATGGTCGGGAAGTCCGGAAGGAAAAAACCCTTTTGGTCTATTTCCTTCGCCGGCAGGTTATCCAAACCTAGACCGAAAGGGTCATCCAGGGTAGCAGACTTGGCAGCTTCTAATGAGAGGACGCTTGGGCGAAGGAACCGAGCGATGAAATCCTCAAAGCTAACTCCGCGACTCCCATGTTCGATGAAAAGGGCCTCATAAATGTTCAACACTTTAATTAAGCTTGGGAATAGGTGTTGAACAGCATTCTCCGGCATGAGCCCCCTTACCACCGGCTTAGCACCAAAGACATACTCGTCTGTCGGGAGCAACTCTTCATAGTGTTCCCCTATAACCGGTAAACCAGATACCTCCGTGAACTCCTCCAGATAGATTGACACTTCCCGATCCATGGCGAGGAAAGTGTGGGTAGGAATGTTCCACTGCTCCAGGAAAGCCTTGAACCACCAGGTGGGGAGCGTGGGATACTGGAAGAGAGAGACGTAGACCGTAGTGTACAATCCTAACCTTATCAACTGTGACTTCTTCATCAACAGGATATACCGGGCCCATGGCAGATAGCCGATCGGGTGGCGGGGGATCAGACCGATGTTATATGATTGCCCCCAAGGTCGCGCCTCGCCTTGACAGATGTGGCGTCCTAGGATATCCAAAACCATAGGACGCTGGACCGGGATTGCATCTATGGCCGGATGATGAAAACCCTTCGATGTCCAATCAACCATCTCCACGGCATACTGCACCGGGGGTGGGCTGGCGTAATGAATCGCCGTGATGGGTTCTGACGGTACTGCGCATGTGAAGCTCTATCGACCCATAATAATCTGATTGTACCACGACCCCCAAAGGTGGAGACTCTTATATTCCGGGTCGTGGTCCCTAATCATAGCCAAAACTTCACGGTCCAAGGGCGCTTCGGGAAATCCCTCCTCTGAACGAGCAAACGGGAATGAGGTGTCGAGAGACATGATCGCTGCAAATGAACAGAAATTAGCCGTTAGTGTTGTAATTCCAACGCTTGGCGTTTAAGAAAATTTTTCACTAATTAATTAATTAAATTAAAAACCAATTAAATTAAAATTAATTAATTACACTACACAGCAGTGCAGTGAGTAGGAGACCGAAAGGGGACCCATAAAATCTGGATGACAATACGTCAGTTAACAAGACAACCCCATCATTGGATGAGATTGTCAATTGGTCCTCAAGAAAATATTCCCATTAATAAAAAAATCCCTAGAGACAAGGAGGAAATCTCCTCTTTCAGAGCAAAGCTCTGTCACAGAGTGACACTTGTCAAACTCTGGTCTCAGAGGAATAAGATTCCTTAAAAGAGCCTAGCTCTGTGATGATGATGAGAAAATTTATTTAAAACTCCTAAAGAAATCAAAAAATTTGAATACTCTTAAAAGTTCTTCACTTTTAGATCAAAAAAGATCTATTTTTGGATCCATGAGCAAAGCTCTGCTCATGGGTTAAAACGCATGAACAAGATCTCTGTAGATCTATGGATTTATGAGAGCAAAGCTTTGTTGGTGAAGTCACAAAGGGGATTTCTTTAGATCAGAAGATCTATGAGAGCAAAGCTCTATGGATTAATTAAAATTAATCTAACCTAAGATTAATTTTACCTAAAGTTTTTTTTTTAACTTGGGAAACGAGAGCAAAGCTCTAAAGTTCTGGAAACGAGAGCAAAGCTCTGAAGTTCCAAGCAGGAGCAAAGCTCTGGGAATCAAAATCTAGAAATGGTGAAGTTTTCTAAAGAACCAGAGGTCCTATTTATAAGGCGCTTGCGCCCCTTCAGCTCACCCGTTGATCCAACGGTCAGGATCTTGCCACCGCTGTGGGGGGGCATTTGTTTCCCCCAATCAGAGCAAAGCTCTGTTGAAATTCAAAATTCAAATTTTGAAGCAACGCTTCAAATCCCGGACGCAGCGCGCCACATGTCAGGCGCTGATACGTCAGTGCAGCGCCGAGGCAGCATGCCCAATCAGAGCGAAGCTCTATTTAAAGCAAAATTAAAGGAAGCAATGCTTCAGTTGCGCAAGCTTTGCGCTGCGCGACACGTGTCAGCGCAGATGCGCTAGCGCAGTTGCGCTGCGCTTTGCGCTGCGCGACACGTGTCAGCACAGATGCGCTAGCGCAGTTGCGCTGCGCGACACGTGTCAGCGCAGATGCGCTAGCGCGGTTGCGCTGCGCTTCGCACTGCTTGACACGTGTCAGCGCAGATGCGCTAGCGCGGTTGCGCTGCGTTGTGCGCTGCGTGACACGTGTCACGCGCTGGGGCATTTACGCTAAACAGAATTAAGATTTTTAAAGAAATCTTTCCGTTCTTGTTAAAACAAGAAGATTGCTTTCTGTAAAACAGAAGCTCTTGGATCAAAGATCCAATGGTGTGGAAAATTCCCCAAATCACTCAGAGAAAGATCTCTTTAATAAATTTATGGGCACTATATAAAGACCCCAAGACCTCAAATCAAAGGCATCAACAATTGTGAGAAATCAAGAACTTCAAACGCAGAGAACTCTGAGGAAATTTCAAGAAGAAAAGGTAAAAACCTTTAAGATAAAAGAATTTCTTCTAGTAAATCATTAATCTAAGAACAAGATCAATGATCTCCAATAAAAACGAATAAAAATAGTGCTTTGCACTTATGAACCATTGGTTCTCTGAAAACAAGAGAAACTTGTTTTCCTTTATCTAAATCAGATCAAGAAAACAAACAGTGCTTTGCACTTTCTTATGAACCATTGGTTCTGGAATCTGAAAGATTCTCAAATTATTAAAACAGTGCTTTGCACTTGAAAAATTGCACTGTTGCGCTTGCGCTTCTCAGAACGTGACACGTGTCAGCATCTGAACCATTTGCGCTATGCGCTTTGAAATAGAGCCTTACTCTCTGAAACTAGCGCAACTCATCAGAGCGCGCCACGTGTCAGCAGCGCAGCGCACTGCGCTTGCATGACACGTGTCCTCACCACAAGTGCTTGCACTCTTTGATTGGCGCAAAGCGCCTGACAAATGCATTTCTTTTGCTAAAGGGCCAGGCCCAAATCAAAAAGACCTAGTAGGCCTAAATAAATTGCAAAGCAATAAAAGGGCAGAGCCGAAGTAAATTGATGCTCTGCATCATTTATAAATGGGCAGGGCCCAAAACAAATTGATGCTCTGCATCCTTTTTGGGCAGAGCCCAAACAAAAATAAAAAGAAATGCAATGCAAAAACAAATAAAAATGTTGAATATTTTTCAACTGGACATAGCCCAATCATGGCCGTAAGTCCTCAAATTAAATTGACTAAGCAAGACTGCTCTCCTAAATCAATTTACATCTGGTTCAAGGGTACATCTCCGAACTCCTCTGACACCTATCGTTGTAATCCTTCAACGACGTCAGAGAGGTGACGGGTCCCGACAACCACATATGAATATGGACTGCGGGGTCCTTAAACTCGTGGACCGAAACGTCCTTAAACTAATGGTGGACCGAAACGTCCTTAAACTAATGGTGGACCGAAACGTCCTTAAACTAATATCGGACCGAAACGTCCTTAAACTAATGATGGACCACCACGTCCCTAAACTGGCGATGGACCACCACGTCCCTAAACTGGAACATGGACTACCATGTCCCTAAACTGGAACAATAGAGCCTCCAAATGCTCGTTTGCCGGATCTAAACGAATCCGTTTAAGTTGATCTTAGCCCCAAACACGGCTAACGTATCCTTAAACATTCAAATGGACTATGAAACTCCAAATCAACTTTGGTTCGAGGGTACACCTCCGAACTCCTCTGACACCTGTCGTTGTAATCCTTCAACGTCGTTAGAGAGGTGACAAGACCCGACAGCCATATATTAAATGGATCACCACATTAAGTCGATCTTAGTCTAAAACGGGACTAACGTATCCTTAACGGACGTTTAAGTTGATCTTAGCCTCAATACGGCTAACGTATCCTTAAACTAAAAACACCAAACCCAAATCTAAGTAAATACGGATTTGGACTAATCCACGTCCTACGGGCGACGGCAATACTCAGTCTCCGTATACAATCCACGGGCAACCACAAACAAAACAAACACACACGACACGAAGTGAAATTCTGGAGAAGGAGAAAGTGGCTGCCGCGACGCGGTAGCGTAATTAACTGCAGGGGCTTGCGCCTGCAGGGAAGAGCGTCCCCACAATCAAAAACCTCTCTAGCGAGGGGGAATCTGACGAAGTCTGCTATATCGGCCGCATCCGTCTAAACCTTCGATACACGGTGCCATAAATCAACTTGGCATCTTTGGAGAGGTAGACGGATAAAACCATATAGCATCTTGTAAGTGCACGGCGGCGCCCCGGCCGTCAATCCGACGCCGGAATGCGGAAGCGGTGATTTACTTTAACTTTTCAAACCGGTACCACCGCGCACTAAATACCCAGATCGTGCCATTAAACTAGTCCTAGCTAACTACAAGATGGGAAGAGAGATATACCGAGTGATCCGTGTCCTTCGGTCTTCTCGTCATCGTCCCGATCTCCAGCGGAATGTCCGGTCTCCACCACGCCACCGGAAGTGCACCACGTCGCCGGCTTCTTTTACGGGCTCCCGCCTCTAGTCCGAGGAAACTCGGGTACGAAGTTGGCGAGCCGACGTGCCCAAGGTTTGCTGTAGAATGCGTGTAGTGATATGTCTCATTTGGGGTTTAGGATGTTGCCTTTGGTGGAGGGATTGAAGTGGTCTTGTGGAGATTGAACTAGTGGGATTTTACAAAGCCAAAGGAACAAAAATCCCACCCTCACAAATTTTGGACAGCCCCTATGGCTTGGCCGGCCACTACCAAGTGAAGGGAGTGAGAATGAGAGAGGGAGTCTATGTGTGAGAGAGTGAGCCAACCAATCAAGCAAGAGAGAGAAAGGGTGATGATAACAAACAATGATCACAAAGCAAACCCTCACTCAAAAACAACCATCATCACATCCAAAGTCAAGCAATGATGAAGTGAACAAGTCAAATGATGGTGCAACCATCATGACACATCAATATGCAAAGACCCCCTTCCAAATTGCTTATTAGCACAAATGCAAATTGTAAGTCCATGTCACGCACCCCACTAACTTGCGAGGAGGTGGAATATATGAAAAACGATTATCAAAGCTTCGTAACACGGACTTGAGCGCATGAATCGTAATCTAAACCATTGCTAACGTTATACTAGAGGTTTAACTACTCGGTACCGGAGTTATACCTCACGTTACTTGTCCTTCGGGTCTTCATCGCTGTCCTCCACTCCTCGTAGGCTCCTTGGAACATTGGCAACTTCACGGCCTCCTCGAATCAAAGACGATCCACCCGAAAGCTTCTACGCCAAGCTTGATCTCAAACTTGAGATTAACTAGGTTGCTTAAAGTGCTAATCTAAGCTACCTAGAGGATATAGAGTGAGGTTATGGATGTTTTAGTCTAGCTAACCCTTGATCTCAACACATGAGAGGTTAGGGTTAGGGTTTCAAGAGAGAGTGAGCTTGAGGAGAGAGAAGGAGAAGATGAGAATGAATATCTTATATCATAAAATCCTTCTCACTTGAATATATGATACATAATGAATTATCAAATAATATCAATTAATTGATTATTCACCATGTTTCATTTAATCAAGGGGAGTGATTCATCATGTGAGTCATTAGATCATTAATGAAGCATTAATGATATGATGAATCATATAAATGAGTCACACAAAGTAATCATGAAAAAGCCACCTCAACCCCTCATGTCACCACTCTTCTAGAACCTTCTCGACAAATTACGAGAACGCCCCTCCAATCCGTGAAAACACGAAAAAACTTTAGACTGTATAAATCCAATAACCTGATACTAGAATCTGGCTTAAACCAAAGCCGGCTAGTATAAACTGTCCGAAAAGTCGTACGTGCGAAAACACACGTACACATTCGAACGCTTGTCGTAAAACCATACGACCTCTATATCGTTTCGCCTGTAGCAGGGAAACTCTCTGTGTGGGACTCTAAAGACTCGACACTACGCTGGCAGTGGGTTTAACCACAGACCGCAAGCGGCACTAGCTGTACGTAACGGTCCCCAGGTAGATGTCGATAAGAAGGCCGATGAGGAAAACCATCCGAACTCCCACTGAGCCTGATGTGACAATCTCCGTACAGTCCGGTCTGTTCGCCTAAGACTATCGCATATCAAGCCTAGGGGGCGGCAAGCATCAGTCCCCTAATAGCTGTATAAGTCGTGTTGGAGCGAAGCCCATTACGCCCTGAGAAGCTACTGGAACCTACCAGTATATCTCGCTTGCCCTGGCCAGGGACTTTACGTAATGGCTCTCTGACACAGTGCGATATCAACTCCCAATACCGGGAGAGACGAATCCTATCTAACCGCCACTGCCTCCAAGTGCTCGGGACTGCATCCAACTGCTACCTGTTTGCACGACTCCTTTGAGCCGTGGTAGGGTAGCAATCTAAGAACAGTGGGACACACTCGAGGCGAAGTAGCAGTGTCAAGTCTGCGGACTATGCTGTACTCATGTCACCTGGGAACTGATAACTGACGATGGGTATAATACCAACCAATCAGTTCCTCGGCGAGTCCTGTCCGGTGTACCCGTAACCTAACGAGCACCTGTATACTATCTCTAGTACGACGTACTGATGGCTGTGGGACAGACCATCTCCCCAACTGGGATGAGAAGCGTATACACTTAGTCTACTCCGGAATATCGATGCCCTATCTCGATAATCCAACGACCAGGGACCTGTATAGGATGTTTCTTACAGACTACCCAGCCCCCACTAGTGTGATTGCCATCACGACGCTGGTAATCAAGCAAAGATCCTATGGGCTCTACTAATATGTATAAGTGATACGTTATAAGAAACATATGCACATATTAAAGTAGACTCAAACCAAGTAGCATACTACCATTTTTAGCAAGACTGTATATATAACTGTGAATATCCCAAGCTTCTATTAAGTAATATACAATCTAGTATGATACAATAATGGCCTCTAGGGCATATACACTAACAATCTCCCACTTGCACTAGGGCCATGAGCTGGCATATCGTAGACCTATCATCTTGAATAGCCTGTCGAACTGCGTCTGAGGAATGGCCTTTGTGATTGGATAAGCAATGTTATCCTCCGTCTTTACTCTCTTCACCTCGATCTCCCGGCGATCTATGATCTCCCTGATCAGGTGATACCGCCTTAAGATGTGTCTGGACATCTGATGGGACCTGGGTTCCTTTGCTAAAGCTATAGCGCCGTTGTTGTCACAATACAGAGGTATTGGACCAACACTGGTAGGAACCACCTGAAGTTCTGTGAGGAACTTCTTCATCCAGACTGCTTCTTTTGCGGCATCGCAAGCAGCTATGTACTCTGCTTCCATCGTTGAGTCTGCAACGGTCTCCTGTTTGGAACTCTTCCAACAGACCGCCCCTCCATTAAGGGTGAAGACAAAACCTGACATGGATTTGGAGTTGTAGCGTCTTGAAAAGTCGTTTTGGTGTTTTCTTGAAATTCGGTGAAAATTCGGTATTTTTCCGAAAACCGTCTTTCTCGATATTTTGCAGTTTAGGGCTAATTATACCTAAATTGGATAGGTAATTACTTGTTTTTAGTGACTAATGAGTTAATTATGAAATTTTGGTCATTTAAAAATTTTTCCCTATTTTTCAATTTTTTAATATTATTTAAGCCGGTAAGAAAATACATTAAATAAGCGATAAATACAAATTTTTCCGGGCTAATTTTAATCTCTAAAATTATGATAATTATAATCTAGTGATAACATGAATTTTTAGTAATTTATTTTGATTTTTAACCAATTTTTATGAATTGAAACGAAATTATTGAATTTTTGGGCTAAAACTTGCAATTTTTGAGTTGTAGGGGGCCTTTTTGCATAAAATTTCTTTTGTAACACCCCTCTATCTTTTCCCTCAGCCCAAGAACAGCCCAAGTCTTGGCCAAGTCCAGAAATTCTGGTCTCTCTCTTCTTGGTTCCTTTCTTGTGTTAATTTGATAGTTTATGGTATTATTTTAAATATAATGGTTAAAATATGATACATTGACTTTGGAAACTTGAACCAAGACTTTTCCCCACTTGCCCACACCCTCCCCCTTACCTCCTCTGGCCGAAACTGAAACCCCCTCTTCTTCCTCTCTTTTCTTTTCATTTTTCTTCAAATTTCATCAAAAAACCACATCAAAATCCATAGTTTATTCAAAAATCCATACAAAATCCTTATGCTATCATTTTCTTTAGCCATTCTTGCTTGGATCTTGGTGTTTGAGGCCATCATTTGGAGGAAACTTTCTTTCTTGATCTATTGATCAAGAGGTATAAATTCTATCTTGTTAAATTCTTTGTTTAAGTGCTTATGTGTTATGGTTTAGTGTTAATTTAGTGTAGTTTAATCTAGTTTTCTTAGATTTTGTTGAAAATTGAAACTAGGTTTTGAACCATGATAATTAATTAAGTAGTTTATTAGTTAATCTAGTTGTTAGTAAACTAATCTATATGGCTACCTTGTTATGTAGTCTTTAATTATGCTAATTTAGGTAATTTTAGAAGTTGATTTTAGTTGTAAAGTTGTTGTTTTAAGGTTTTTCAAGAGAGGGTTATGTATGGAAATGGTATTTGAAACATGATTAGTGAGTGGATTAAGTTTTAGAAAGCATTATTTAAGTGATTAAACCTAATTTGCTATCTAGTGTTTTGCTAACCTTAATCTAAGTGGTTAATTTGCTTATTAGGCTAAAATATAGTGTTAAAGTAAGGATTTCATATATAGTTTGGGTTATGTTTGTTAAGTACAAAAATCAAGAAAAGGTTTTGTTATGTAAATTAGGTTTTTAAGCCTAGTTAATGGTTTAGAATTGGTGTATTGGCTAACTTTTTGGTTAGTTTGGAATGTTGGTGTTGGGTGGTGTTGACTTTGTCGCTATATTGTCGATGTTTGCATCAAATTGCAATTTCTGCTTACTAGATTTTTATCTAAGTTATGTGATGAGTTAATTGTGGCATCTTGATGATTTTGTTGGCTTGTCCTATGACTTTTAGGATGCGTGAGTGCGGTTTTTGGGTAGTCGGGTTTTAGTTTTGCCGGGTGACCCAAATCGGCGTTTTTGGCAGTTTTTGCGATTTTCGCGTGTGTCCGCGCACTTTGTGCACGTTGTACCTAGCTAGCGAACCTTAGTAGTTTCTTTGGGGTTTTGCGTCGTTCTTGATACGTAACCTTATGTTTGGTATTGATGTAAATTCCAGGTTCGGTCGCGGAAACGTCAGACGCGGCGCGAAAGGGAAAGGCGGTGATTGGACACAGCTAGCCAGGGATCCCGGTGAGTAGATTTAACATCTACGGGGGACGATCGTTTGGATGGCGCAAGTCGCCCGATAGATTTAGTAAACTGGAAAATAGTAAATTGGATAATCACCTGTGACATTAGAATAATAATACTGGCATGATAATTGTTGCAATTAGATCGATAGGTTATACCCATATACGCAAACTCAATTGTAGGACACATGCACCATTACCAGGTTTTTATATGCAGCACGAGCACTATTCATGTTTACACACACACCCTGGTAATTGCCATGCCACCACACTAGATAACCTTTAATTTAAACCTTTTACTAATTGATACTTAAACTGGTGCTATTGCCTTTAATTCCTTAAAATGAAACCGTAGAATTGCTATTCATGTGCATGTACTTCATCATATTAATTGTTCATGCTTAATCCATTAATCACACATCGCAACTTGATTATTGATATCATACGCATTCATTATCATTGATATATGCACTTATGAGGATTTCTTGAGATTTTATGATATTGCTGGATTTCGGGGGAAAGCCGCAAAATTTCCAAACTTATGATATTTTTAAAACATGTAAATTGCGGTTTTCTAGTGATGTAAGTGTCGTCCACCATGAGTTTGCTGTGGCTTTGGAAATCCGTGTCGAGGAGTGGAGGAACCGGCACGGGTACATGGTGGGCCCGGTAAGGTACCCCGGGGCAAGAGGAATGTGGTGATGACGTTGAGCCTGGCAGGGGACGGATTACCTACCGGTGACTGTTTGGGACGGCGGATATCCAGAGGATACCGACCGTGGCCGCTAGATGATGAGATATTGAGATTTGGGATGGGTCAGCCGGACGGCTGAGGCCAGAGATACATTTATGAGATTTGAGACAGCTTTTGGGTGTCGTTGCTGGACACCGATTTTCGTCGATTCATTGACATTATGCTGGCATTCTAAAAGAGTTTCAAAAACAAAAAGAGATAAAATATTTCTTATATATACCTATTGAGACCTCAGATTTTCATGTTGCATACATATTGGCACACTGATATTGTATACACACCTGCTAGTGCATCCAGTCATACCTGTATTTTAGATGCTAGGATGCTTGTGTGCATGCATACGATAGCCTTTGTAGATGTTATTTATTACTCACGAGTTGGCAACTCACCCCCGTTGTGCCACAGTCTTTTGCAGGTCCGCTCCGTCAGTTCAGTAGCGGCGGGCGCACTTGTCTTTTGCCTCTTTTGCCTGAGCTCGAGATTTGCTCATAGGTGGGTTATGTTATATTTTTTTTGTACCACCTTGTATATTCTTGTATCTAGTGTACTCCATCTACTGTTCTACCAGATATTTGTATATTGACCTAGAGATGAGACTGTGAGGTTTGTGGATTTTATACTGTATTTGGGGTCGAGCTCACTTGAGCCGACATGCTACTTTTTCATGCTTCCTTATGCTTTATTATGCTTTATTATGCTTGTTGTCATTTACATTGCGTGGGATTTGTGACCGCCGTATGGCGAAGAGCTAGCTCCCGCTTGGGGATGCCCGATTTTGTTGGATTCATGTATATATTTTGTTGTACCCATTTTTGGGGGCCAGTATTTACAAAGGAGACTCTGCCGAAATTTTCGGGAAAAATTTGTATTGTTTTTTAAAAGTGTTTTTCATGACTTATTTGATAGACTTGCTTTCAAATGATTGGGTTTTCTTCACTCTTTTGCTTCATCGGTTTTGTTTTCTGGGCTTTGGCTTACTTGTTTTACGGACGCCTTTAGACGTTTCGTAAACTTAAGTGCCAGTCACGTTCCGTACCCTGCGGGTCGTGACAAAGTTGGTATCAGAGCGATAGGTTTTACCTTTGTGAGTGTAGGATGACCCTTGGTAGATGGAGTAAGTGACTTAAGCAGGGTAACGTAGCGTGCGTATGTCCGCGGCATACTTACGATACGGTACTCCGTCTAAGTGACTTTAGGATACTTGCTTGGAAATTTCCTTCTTCAATTCCGTGTATCCTATGATCCTATTGCACTGTTCTTACTATCCGTTTTCCTGTAACAGCCACTATGCCGCCGAAGGCTACGAGGGCACAGAGGGCTGCCGCTAGAGACGAGATTCGAGCTGGCTCGTCCGAGACTAGGACTGAGCAGGGTGGTATGCCTACGCCGCTGGGACAGACCGGTCCACCTTCCCCAGGCCGTATGGATAGGCTCGAGACCGGTATGGAGGAGTTGCGACAGATGATGGGAGGCATGCAGGAGCTGCGTCAGATGGTAGGATCCCTAGTTGCAGCCAGTCGTACACCGAGGCCGGATGACGTACCTACTACATCACAGACGACCATGATACCTGCTCCTACTACTACCACCGTGGCCATTCCGGTTTCACTACAGGATTTCATGAGGCTGAGACCTCCAGTATTCACCGGCACCGAGGCAGCGGAGGACCCACAGACGTTCCTTGATAGTTTAGCCAGGATCTGCCGTTCGCTGAGATGTTCGGATGATCGATGGGTAGAGCTTGCCAGTTTCCGGCTAGAGGGTCTCGCGCAGACATGGTGGGAGTCAGTCTTGAGAGGTCGAGCTGCAGATCTACCGCCTATGACTTGGGTCGAGTTTACAGCGGTCTTTCTAGCCCATTTCCTTCCAGAGAGCGTTCGTGACGCCAGAGCTCGCAGCTTCGAGGCCTTAGTCAAGACACCTGGGATAACGGTGTCTGAGTATGACATCCAGTTTACTCAGTTGTCCCGATATGCTCAGTATTTGGTGGATACCGAGGAGAAGATGGTGAAGAGGTTCGTACAGGGACTTGATGCCCAGCTATATCTTGCCATTGGCGCCCAGCGCTACGACACTTATTCAGCTGCTAGGGATACGGCACTGCGGATGGAGGCACGCATATCACAGACTTCGGCCGTTTCTGGGCCGAAGAGGATGCGCACCGATGTACCGCCTCAGAGGCAGCGCGCCAGATTCTTTCCGAGAGATAGGCCAGCCAGAGGATTTGGACGGGGACAGTTATATGGTTCTTATCCCCAGGGGCAGCAGCCGTCGCCAGGATGTTTTGGATGCGGGAGTTTGCACCATCTTGTCAGAGACTGCCCGGTGAGACGACAGGGAGCAGCGACAGTTCCGCACGTGACCCTACCACCATCACCACCCCCTCCTCAGAGAGCCCTACTTCCTACCCCAGGCGATGCTCCACGCCAGTTAGGTGCACCGAGAGGCCGTGGACGCGGCGGTCCTGTTCAGAGAGGACGAGGAGGCAGAGGCCGAGGTCGAGGTCAGCCCGCTATCGGTGGAGGACAGGCCCGAGTTTTTGCTTTGACACCGCAGGATGCGCAGGCATCCAATGCCGTCGTGACAGGTACCTTGCCAGTTTGTTCTTTCGACGCACGGGTATTATTCGACCCAGGTTCCACACATTCGTACGTCTCTACACACTTTGCACCGATGTTGGGCCGTGAGTCGTCGTCGTTAGACCAGCCGCTTGTTGTTGTTACTCCGGTAGGCGAGTCGTTTGTCGCTCGGTTTGTATTTCGTTTGTGTTCCGTTCGTATCGGGGAGAGGGATTCATCAGTTGATTTGATACTCCTCGATATGTTGGACTTTGATGTGCTTCTGGGCATGGATTGGCTATCCACTTGTTATGCTTCGGTGGACTGCCGTGAGAAGGCAGTCAGATTTAGCTTTCCGGGAGAGCCAGTCCTTGTTATTCAGGGAGACCGCAGTGTCGCCCTTCCCAGCTTAATTTCTTCTCTTCACGCTGGTCAGCTCTTGCGGAAGGGATGTCAGGGATTCTTAGCGTTTGTTTGTGATACTCGAGCTACAGAGGTTCCGTTGGACCAGGTCCCGGTAGTTTGTGAGTTCCCTGATGTTTTCCCTGATGAGCTACCTGGGCTACCGCCTGAGCGCGATGTTGAGTTCTGCATTGATTTGATTCCCGGTTCGGGGCCTATTTCTATACCGCCTTATCGGATGGCCCCGGCAGAGCTTCGAGAGCTGAAGGATCAGTTGCAGGATTTGTTGGATAAGGGGCTTATTTGACCGAGTGTTTCTCCGTGGGGTGCTCCGGTCCTGTTTGTCAAGAAGAAGGATGGAAGTTTGCGCTTATGTATCGACTACCGCCAGCTGAACAAAGTTACCGTTCGGAACAGATATCCGTTGCCGCGCATTGATGATTTGTTCGACCAGCTTCAGGGTGCGGGGTATTTTTCGAGGATCGACTTGCGATCAGGATACCATCAGCTGCGAGTTCGACAGGAGGATATACCGAGGACAGCTTTCCGTACACGCTATGGCCACTACGAGTTTTTGGTGATGTCGTTCGGACTCACCAACGCCCCAGCAGCATTTATGGATTTGATGAACCGTACATTCAGGCCGTATCTTGACTTGTTCATCATCGTGTTTATCGACGATATCTTGGTGTACTCCCGGAGCAGAGAGGAGCACGAGCAGCACTTGCGGATTACATTACAGACTCTGAGGGAGCACCAGCTGTTCGCGAAGTTCTCCAAGTGTGCTTTCTGGCTGGACAGCGTCGGATTCTTGGGTCACGTGGTTACGAGAGACGGCATTTGTGTGGACCCGAAGAAGATTGAGGCTGTTCAGCAGTGGCCCCGACCTACATCGGTTACTGAGATCCGTAGTTTTCTAGGCTTGGCGGGCTACTACAAGCGTTTTGTTCAGGACTTCTCCCGTATAGCTGCACCGTTGACCAGTTTGACCCGGAAGGGAGTTCCTTTCGTTTGGACAGAGGAGTGCGAGCGCAGTTTTCAGCAGCTGCGGACATGTTTGACTACGGCGCCGGTATTATCTTTACCTTCGGGATCAGGCGGATTTGTTGTCTACTGTGATGCTTCGCGAGTGGGATTAGGATGCATTTTGATGCAGCATGGCCGGGTGATCGCTTATGCTTCTCGGCAGTTGAAGAAGCATGAACAGAACTACCCCACTCATGATTTGGAGATGGCTGCAGTGGTCTTTGCACTGAAGATTTGGCGACATTACCTTTACGGCGAGTCATGTCAGATATTCACCGATCACAAGAGCTTAAAGTACATATTTCAGCAGCGAGACCTGAACCTCAGACAGCGTCGTTGGATGGAGTTGGTGAAAGACTACGACTGCGAGATCTTATATCACCCCGGCAAGGCGAATGTGGTGGCAGATGCGTTGAGTATGAGGCCCGGGGGTAGTCTATCCTTTTTGCGCGCAGTGCAGAGGCAGTCGTCAGCAGAATGGCAGATGTTGTGCGACAGCCGAGTTGAGTTCGAGTTCACTCAGACAGGGGGACAGCTCGCGCATGTTCGTGCACGCCCACAGTTGCTTGACCGTATATATGAGGCACAGCGTAGTGACGACCGTTGCTCAGAGATCATGGCACAGATGGGACAGGGCAGATTTTCCGAGTTCATGGTTGACGATCAGGGGATTTTACGATATGGATCTAGACTGTGCGTACCAGATGCTGATGGATTACGGCGCGACATTCTCGAGGAGGCACACCGATCAGTGTATAGTGTCCACCCCGGTTCCACCAAGATGTACCATGATATGAGAGAGACCTACTGGTGGGACGGGATGAAGAGGGACATTGCGGAGTTCGTTTCGAGATGCCTGACTTGTCAGCAAGTCAAGGCCGAGCACCAGAGGCCCGCAGGAGAGCTACAGCCGTTACCCATTCCAGAGTGGAAATGGGAGCAGATTTCGATGGACTTCGTTGTGGGTCTACCCAGGACCAGTCGAGGGTACGACTCCATCTGGGTGATCGTGGATAGATTGACGAAAGCGGCTCACTTCCTTCCAGTGAAGACGACTTTCAGCTTCGCTCAGTATGCTCAGCTCTATATTGACGAGATCGTGCGACTACATGGCGTACCGACTTGTATCGTGTCAGATCGAGGCACTCAGTTCACCAGCCGACTTTGGCAGAGACTTCAGGAGGCGTTGGGCACTCGTTTGAGCTTCAGCACAGCGTTTCATCCGCAGACAGACGGACAGTCAGAGCGGACCATTCAGACTCTCGAGGACATGCTCAGAGCGTGCGTTTTAGACTTTGGTGGTAGCTGGGATCGTCATTTACCTCTAGTGGAGTTCTCCTACAACAACAGCTTCCAGGATACTATTCAGATGGCACCTTTCGAGGCATTGTATGGGAGGAGATGCAGATCGCCCGTTTGTTGGACAGAGCTCAGCGAGAGCAGTATTTTGGGGCCGCAGCTTGTTGAGGAGACGACAGCGAAGATACAGTTGATCCGAGACCGGATGAGAGCGGCTCAGAGCAGGCAGAAATCGTATGCAGACAGGCGCCGTCGCAGATTAGAGTTCGCAGTTGGCGACCATGTTTTTCTGAAGGTCTCACCGATGAAGGGCGTGATGCATTTTGGGCGAAAGGGGAAGCTTAGCCCTAGATTCGTAGGTCCCTTCGAGATCCTCGAGCGTGTCGGCGCTGTTGCATATCGTTTGGCTCTTCCACCCAGCTTTCCCGATGTTCACCCCGTCTTCCATGTTTCGATGCTCCGCAAATACCTTCACGACCCTTCGCATGCGATTCAGCACCCGACAGTCCAGCTAGAGCGCGACCTTTCTTTTGCAGAGCAGCCGGTGGCCATCCTGGATCGGCAGGTGAAGAAGTTGAGATCGAAGATTATACCAACCGTCAAGGTCCTTTGGCGTAGCCCGAGCAGCGAGGAGGTTACCTGGGAGACCGAGGGCGAGATGAGGATGAAATATCCCCATCTCTTTGAAGGTACGCGTAGCTATATTTTTAAATTCGGGGACCGAATTTCTTTAAGGGGGGAAGATTGTAGCGTCTTGAAAAGTCGTTTTGGTGTTTTCTTGAAATTCGGTGAAAATTCGGTATTTTTCCGAAAACCGTCTTTCTCGATATTTTGCAGTTTAGGGCTAATTATACCTAAATTGGATAGGTAATTACTTGTTTTTAGTGACTAATGAGTTAATTATGAAATTTTGGTCATTTAAAAATTTTTCCCTATTTTTCAATTTTTTAATATTATTTAAGCCGGTAAGAAAATACATTAAATAAGCGATAAATACAAATTTTTCCGGGCTAATTTTAATCTCTAAAATTATGATAATTATAATCTAGTGATAACATGAATTTTTAGTAATTTATTTTGATTTTTAACCAATTTTTATGAATTGAAACGAAATTATTGAATTTTTGGGCTAAAACTTGCAATTTTTGAGTTGTAGGGGGCCTTTTTGCATAAAATTTCTTTTGTAACACCCCTCTATCTTTTCCCTCAGCCCAAGAACAGCCCAAGTCTTGGCCAAGTCCAGAAATTCTGGTCTCTCTCTTCTTGGTTCCTTTCTTGTGTTAATTTGATAGTTTATGGTATTATTTTAAATATAATGGTTAAAATATGATACATTGACTTTGGAAACTTGAACCAAGACTTTTCCCCACTTGCCCACACCCTCCCCCTTACCTCCTCTGGCCGAAACTGAAACCCCCTCTTCTTCCTCTCTTTTCTTTTCATTTTTCTTCAAATTTCATCAAAAAACCACATCAAAATCCATAGTTTATTCAAAAATCCATACAAAATCCTTATGCTATCATTTTCCTTAGCCATTCTTGCTTGGATCTTGGTGTTTGAGGCCATCATTTGGAGGAAACTTTCTTTCTTGATCTATTGATCAAGAGGTATAAATTCTATCTTGTTAAATTCTTTGTTTAAGTGCTTATGTGTTATGGTTTAGTGTTAATTTAGTGTAGTTTAATCTAGTTTTCTTAGATTTTGTTGAAAATTGAAACTAGGTTTTGAACCATGATAATTAATTAAGTAGTTTATTAGTTAATCTAGTTGTTAGTAAACTAATCTATATGGCTACCTTGTTATGTAGTCTTTAATTATGCTAATTTAGGTAATTTTAGAAGTTGATTTTAGTTGTAAAGTTGTTGTTTTAAGGTTTTTCAAGAGAGGGTTATGTATGGAAATGGTATTTGAAACATGATTAGTGAGTGGATTAAGTTTTAGAAAGCATTATTTAAGTGATTAAACCTAATTTGCTATCTAGTGTTTTGCTAACCTTAATCTAAGTGGTTAATTTGCTTATTAGGCTAAAATATAGTGTTAAAGTAAGGATTTCATATATAGTTTGGGTTATGTTTGTTAAGTACAAAAATCAAGAAAAGGTTTTGTTATGTAAATTAGGTTTTTAAGCCTAGTTAATGGTTTAGAATTGGTGTATTGGCTAACTTTTTGGTTAGTTTGGAATGTTGGTGTTGGGTGGTGTTGACTTTGTCGCTATATTGTCGATGTTTGCATCAAATTGCAATTTCTGCTTACTAGATTTTTATCTAAGTTATGTGATGAGTTAATTGTGGCATCTTGATGATTTTGTTGGCTTGTCCTATGACTTTTAGGATGCGTGAGTGCGGTTTTTGGGTAGTCGGGTTTTAGTTTTGCCGGGTGACCCAAATCGGCGTTTTTGGCAGTTTTTGCGATTTTCGCGTGTGTCCGCGCACTTTGTGCACGTTGTACCTAGCTAGCGAACCTTAGTAGTTTCGTTGGGGTTTTGCGTCGTTCTTGATACGTAACCTTATGTTTGGTATTGATGTAAATTCCAGGTTCGGTCGCGGAAACGTCAGACGCGGCGCGAAAGGGAAAGGCGGTGATTGGACACAGCTAGCCAGGGATCCCGGTGAGTAGATTTAACATCTACGGGGGACGATCGTTTGGATGGCGCAAGTCGCCCGATAGATTTAGTAAACTGGAAAATAGTAAATTGGATAATCACCTGTGACATTAGAATAATAATACTGGCATGATAATTGTTGCAATTAGATCGATAGGTTATACCCATATACGCAAACTCAATTGTAGGACACATGCACCATTACCAGGTTTTTATATGCAGCACGAGCACTATTCATGTTTACACACACACCCTGGTAATTGCCATGCCACCACACTAGATAACCTTTAATTTAAACCTTTTACTAATTGATACTTAAACTGGTGCTATTGCCTTTAATTCCTTAAAATGAAACCGTAGAATTGCTATTCATGTGCATGTACTTCATCATATTAATTGTTCATGCTTAATCCATTAATCACACATCGCAACTTGATTATTGATATCATACGCATTCATTATCATTGATATATGCACTTATGAGGATTTCTTGAGATTTTATGATATTGCTGGATTTCGGGGGAAAGCCGCAAAATTTCCAAACTTATGATATTTTTAAAACATGTAAATTGCGGTTTTCTAGTGATGTAAGTGTCGTCCACCATGAGTTTGCTGTGGCTTTGGAAATCCGTGTCGAGGAGTGGAGGAACCGGCACGGGTACATGGTGGGCCCGGTAAGGTACCCCGGGGCAAGAGGAATGTGGTGATGACGTTGAGCCTGGCAGGGGACGGATTACCTACCGGTGACTGTTTGGGACGGCGGATATCCAGAGGATACCGACCGTGGCCGCTAGATGATGAGATATTGAGATTTGGGATGGGTCAGCCGGACGGCTGAGGCCAGAGATACATTTATGAGATTTGAGACAGCTTTTGGGTGTCGTTGCTGGACACCGATTTTCGTCGATTCATTGACATTATGCTGGCATTCTAAAAGAGTTTCAAAAACAAAAAGAGATAAAATATTTCTTATATATACCTATTGAGACCTCAGATTTTCATGTTGCATACATATTGGCACACTGATATTGTATACACACCTGCTAGTGCATCCAGTCATACCTGTATTTTAGATGCTAGGATGCTTGTGTGCATGCATACGATAGCCTTTGTAGATGTTATTTATTACTCACGAGTTGGCAACTCACCCCCGTTGTGCCACAGTCTTTTGCAGGTCCGCTCCGTCAGTTCAGTAGCGGCGGGCGCACTTGTCTTTTGCCTCTTTTGCCTGAGCTCGAGATTTGCTCATAGGTGGGTTATGTTATATTTTTTTTGTACCACCTTGTATATTCTTGTATCTAGTGTACTCCATCTACTGTTCTACCAGATATTTGTATATTGACCTAGAGATGAGACTGTGAGGTTTGTGGATTTTATACTGTATTTGGGGTCGAGCTCACTTGAGCCGACATGCTACTTTTTCATGCTTCCTTATGCTTTATTATGCTTTATTATGCTTGTTGTCATTTACATTGCGTGGGATTTGTGACCGCCGTATGGCGAAGAGCTAGCTCCCGCTTGGGGATGCCCGATTTTGTTGGATTCATGTATATATTTTGTTGTACCCATTTTTGGGGGCCAGTATTTACAAAGGAGACTCTGCCGAAATTTTCGGGAAAAATTTGTATTGTTTTTTAAAAGTGTTTTTCATGACTTATTTGATAAACTTGCTTTCAAATGATTGGGTTTTCTTCACTCTTTTGCTTCATCGGTTTTGTTTTCTGGGCTTTGGCTTACTTGTTTTACGGACGCCTTTAGACGTTTCGTAAACTTAAGTGCCAGTCACGTTCCGTACCCTGCGGGTCGTGACAGGAGTCATCTTTGTCACTCTGGAAGCCGGAGTCGGCAAAGGCCTCCATCTGAAGGTCTTTTCCGCCATATACTAAGAACATCTCCTTAGTCCTCCTCAGGTACTTGAGAATGTTCTTTACTGCTATCCAGTGATTCTCCCCTAGGTTTGCTTGATACCTGCTTACTACGCTCAATGCGTATGCTACATCTGGTCTGGTACATAACATCGCATACATTATAGAGCCTACCGCAGAAGCGTAGGGTATAATTGACATGCGATCCCTTTCCAAATCAGTCTTGGGAGACATCTCTTTGGAGAGGGTGATTCCGTGACAAGCCGGTAGGTTACTGCGCTTAGAATCTTCCATACTGAATCTCTTCACTATGGTGTCTATGTACCTGGACTGTGAAAGTCCCAATATTCTTTTTGATCTATCACGATAGATCCGGATCCCCAGAATGTAGGTGGCATCACCCAGGTCTTTCATGGAGAATTTATGTGACAAGAATCTTTTGACTGACTGTAATATAGGAATATCATTTCCTATTAGGAGAATGTCATCCACGTACAAGACGAGGAATACTACAGCTCTCCCTACAATCTTACTGTATATGCATGGTTCATCTGGGTTTTTGATAAAGTCAAATTCTTTGACAGCATCATCAAAACAGATGTTCCAACTCCGCGATGCCTGCTTTAGTCCATAAATGGACTTAAGCAGCTTGCATACTTTACCGCTGCTCCCACTCTGAATGAATCCTTCTGGCTGATCCATATAGACGCTTTCTTCCAAATTACCATTTAGAAAGGCCGTCTTTATGTCCATCTGCCAGATTTCATAATCGTGGAAGGCAGCAATAGCAAGAAGGACCCGAATAGATTTAAGCATAGCCACTGGAGAAAAGGTTTCGTCATAGTCCAAACCAGGTCTTTGACGGAAACCCTTTGCAACAAGTCTAGCCTTATAGGTTTCAACCTGTCTATCTACACCAATCTTCTTTTTGAAGATCCATTTGCATCCTACGGGTTTTACCCCATCTGGAGCAATGTCCAAAGTCTATACTTTGTTGGTGTACATGGACTCCATTTCGGTCCGCATTGCATCTAGCCATTTTACCGAGTCACCGCTCTGAATGGCTTGGTGGAAGCTAGTAGGCTCATCATATTCAATAGTGCAATCCTCTCTATCCCCGTCTATGAGAAAACCGTAGTATCTCTCGGGCGGATGAGATTGCCTACTACTCCTGCGGAGTGGCATCGGGATGTCCTGTTCTTCTTGAACTTCTGGTTCTACCAAACTTTCAGTTGTAGTTTGTGTTTCTGGAATTTCTTCCAGTTCTATTTCGCTCCCACTAGTTTCCTTTTCTAAAAATCGATATTCTAGAAAATGGGCATTACGAGAAACAAAAATCTTTTGTTCCTCTGCGTAATAGAAAAAATACCCCCTGGAGTTCTTTGGGTATCCCACAAACTTACACAGTACTGAGCGTGCCTCGAGCTTGTCCGGATGCTGCTTTTTTACAAAAGCTGGACAACCCCATGTCTTTAGGTACTGAAGACAGGGTTTCTTCCCACTCCATATCTGATATGGTGTAGTAGGCACAGTTTTGGTTGGAACCTTGTTCAAAAGATATGCAGCTGATTCTAGTGCATAACCCCAGAAAAATCGCGGTAACTCAGCTTTACTCATCATGGAACGAACCATATCCAATAGGGTTCGATTCCTCCTTTCTGATACACCATTTTGTTGTGGTGTGTATGGAGGAGTAAGTTGAGAGAGAATTCCATTCTCTTTTAAGTAACCCAGGAACTCGGCGCTTAAGTATTCACCACCTCGATCAGATCTCAGTGTCTTGATACTTTTGCCGGTTTGTTTTTCAACTTCATTCTTGTATTCCTGGAATTTCTCAAAGGCCTCGGATTTATGCTTCATTAAGAAGATATGTCCATACCTAGAGAAATCATCCGTAAAAGTAATAAAGTAGGAATAACCACCTCTCGCAAGTGTAGACATTGGACCACACACATCACTGTGTATGAGTCCTAAGAGCTCGCTTGCTCTTTCTCCGTGTCCAGTGAACGGAGTCTTTGTCATCTTTCCCATGAGACAAGATTCACAAGTGGCATAAGACTGATACTCGAACGGATCCAAGTATCCCTCTCTATGTAACTTTTTTAATCTTCTCTCATTGATGTGACCTAGTCTACAATGCCATAAGAAAGCCTGATTTTTTTCCGGAGACTTTCTTTTAAGTGTGTTCTGGACACTGAAGATCTGAGCTTGATTTAATACGTATATTCCGTTCTCTAATGTACCTGACCCAATCAAATCTTGATTTAGGTGGATGTGAACCACATCTCTTGTAAAAGTAAAATCATATCCTTCCTTAGATAGTAAGGGTATGGATATGATATTACAAGTCGTACCTGGTACATAAAAACAGTTACGCAGAATCAATATCTGCCCAGTTGTCATTCCAAGATGATATTCCCCTACGGATTCAGCATTCATGCTCATTCCGTTAGCAACTGTGAGGGTCATATCTCCTATCCCGAAAACCCTACGATTTCTCAGAGCCTGTAATGAATTACAAATGTGAGTTCCTGATCCGGTATCCAATACCCAGGAAGTAGGGTTAACTGACATACAGTTCTCTATCATAAACACACCCGAAGTCGAAGCCACAACATGCTTTGTATCCTGGCTACTGGCTTCTGAAGCCCTGCAATCATTCTGCCAATGCCCAATCCCATAACAATAGGAATGTCCCTCAATAGGGTGGTCCAGCTTGTTATAGGCAATGGACATCTGGACAGACTTTTGCCAGTCATATAAGTCAGATTCAGTCAAATTTTTATCTAGATGTAACCTATGTGTGGTCACAGGGTTGCTGCAATTTAAGAGAGAGAAGAAGATACTATTAGCATGATGCTCTTGTAAGTTTAGAGTGGTTTAATTTATCTAAACAGGATGGCTCCCACTGTTTCTCGAATCTTTCCTCAAACCATAAAAGAAGAATTAGCCAGGACAATTCTCACCGTACAATACTTGCTTAACCGTTCAGCCAGGCCAGTGTCGATACTTCGAGGGAGGTTTTCCAACGCTTTCGCGAAGTTCCTTAATTAAATAACCTCTTTTCTCTGGGGGCGTAACCCCGCTGACACCTTTCTTGGCACCTACTTGGTTTATAGCATTGATCGTTAAGTGACGAATCTCCTGATAAGTAGCATGTACTAACAGTAGGATCGGGATCCAAAATATCATCGTAAGATAATGTTGAAGGAATCCTACCAACATTCATCAAACTCTAAAATGGTATGCATCTCTCTGCAAATTTCAGTTTCTTTTGAAATTCCCAATGTGGATTTCTGCCCCATGCTCTTATGACCTTGACGAAGGCCAACATATCATAAGTCACATGTCAAGTTCTACCCATCATTATCCAGGTCAATTTGAACCCATCCGTACATACCCTTGACGAAGGCCAAAATAGTAGTACGACTGTCCCAAACCAACGCATCTATCTATGCTACAGATAAATATCCAGCAGCTACCAATCACTATGCCTTGGCGAAGGTCAAAATACATAGCTTGAATACTACTGAATATTTAACTGAAATGACGGAGGGCTACGACTGGTTTTGGCAAAACCGTGAACGTAGTGAACTTGATATAATCGAAGGAACCTGATACTTTTTAAAAGGAGTGGCTAAAGCTCCGCAATTAAAAATTCTGCTCTTTTAAAATAACCGAGTGGTTTCTTTTAAATTTGTTCCAACGATTAAACTTTGGTTTATTTTCTTTGCATTATAATAATGCGTCCCATCATTTAATCTTATCATTGCAGAAAACAACGAAAATACCACGTCCTCTTATGCCATCCGCATTCGCCACGGGGTCCCGTCATCACCCGTTAGGTTACTTAACTAACGACAGAGCGGGGGCTGGGCTAGCGCGGGTGTAAAACATAAGTGACATCTAATAGCTATTTATATATAGATATTGTACATTCGTCAGACGCAATAATAAGCATTCCAGATCACAGATAAACTTTATTGGATATGCAAGTAATCCGCGTTTCTTTTGAGCCTGCAAGGAAAGACGGATTACACAGTTGTGATGAATAGCCATTACCCCACCCCAGACCCCTACGGGTACGGCAAACTACCCGCCAAGTACCAGAAGTGAAGCGGTCTGCCTCAACACTTCAAAATACCCGGTAGTTTGTGCACCCCACCTTGGGTCTATCCTAGGAGCAAAAACAGTAAAAAGAAATAATACAACGGTGGCTACAACCGCAACCTGGTTGTGCCCCGCAAAATAATATTACAACTTATTATAATTACATCGAATGAATTAATACAATAACCCATCACAAAACCCGGCTCTTCACCACAACAGTCCAATACAGTTTATATACACAAACAGATAAAATCCATTACAGAAATGTGCAACCCCCTGCTAACCGACATACTAGCAGTTAGGGGAGGTTTACGAACACATTAAACATTACAGATAATGATCCAATTAGCAAATAGTTTAGAACATCGATCGATTACCTATATCCGTGTCTACCCCAAAAGCAAATCATCACAGAGGCAACCTGGGCAGAAACAGTATATACAGGAAAACAAAAAACCCAAAAACATGAATTACTGTGAAACTCCGAGTCAACTCGGCGTTGACTCGGCGGCGGTTCCGCGGCAAAAGCTCTCTGTTGCCGCGGAAACGCGGCCGTTTTGTCGAGTTGCCTCCTCGAATTTTCCCAGATTTCTTATAATTCCCTGCTGTGAATTTTAAGGTATGTCAAAAAAATTTTGCGACACATTTAAAATTTACAGAAACTGTTATGGAATAGGGTTTTGTTTTCCGTGTTTTTCGTCGATCGAACTTCTAATCAATTGCTAACAAGCTAGTAATGGTTTAGTTAGCTCTGATACCACTGTAAGTCCATGTCACGCACCCCACTAACTTGCGGGAAGGCGGAATATATGAAAAACGATTATCAAAGCTTCGTAACACGGACTTGAGCGCATGAATCGTAATCTAAACCATTGCTAACGTTATACTAGAGGTTTAACTACTCGGTACCGGAGTTATACCTCACGTTACATGTTCTTCGGGTCTTCATCGCTGTCCTCCACTCCTCGTAGGCTCCTTGGAACATCGGCAACTTCACGGCCTCCTCGAATCAAAGACGATCCACCCGAAAGCTTCTACGCCAAGCTTGATCTCAAACTTGAGATTAACTAGGTTGTTTAAAGTGCTAATCTACGCTACCTAGAGGATATAGAGTGAGGTTATGGATGTTTTAGTCTAGCTAACCCTTGATCTCAACACATGAGAGGTTAGGGTTAGGGTTTCAAGAGAGAGTGAGCTTGAGGAGAGAGAAGGAGAAGATGAGAATGAATATCTTATATCATAAAATCCTTCTCACTTGAATATATGATACATAATGAATTATCAAATAATATCAATTAATTGATTATTCACCATGTTTCATTTAATCAAGGAGAGTGATTCATCATGTGAGTCATTAGATCATTAATGAAGCATTAATGATATGATGAATCATATAAATGAGTCACACAAAGTAATCATGAAAATGCCACCTCAACCCCTCATGTCATCACTCTTCTAGAACCTTCTCGACAAATTACGAGAACGCCCCTCCAATCCGTGAAAACACGGAAAAACTTTAGACTGTATAAATCCAATAACCTGATACTAGAATCTGGCTTAAACCAAAGCCGGCTAGTATAAACTGTCCGAAAAGTCGTACGTGCGAAAACACACGTACACATTCGAACGCTTGTCGTAAAACCATACGACCTCTATATCGTTTCGCCTGTAGCATGGAAACTCTCTGTGTGGGACTCTAAAGACTCGACACTACGCTGGCAGTGGGTTTAACCACAGACCGCAAGCGGCACTAGCTGTACGTAACGGTCCCCAGGTAGATGTCGATAAGAAGGCCGATGAGGAAAACCATCTGAACTCCCACTGAGCCTGATGTGACAATCTCCGTACAGTCCGGTCTGTTCGCCTAAGACTATCGCATATCAAGCCTAGGGGGCGGCAAGCGTCAGTCCCCTAATAGCTGTATAAGTCGTGTTGGAGCGAAGCCCATTACGCCCTGAGAAGCTACTGGAACCTACCAGTATATCTCGCTTGCCCTGGCCAGGGACTTTGCGTAATGGCTCTCTGACGCAGTGCGATATCAACTCCCAATACCGGGAGAGACGAATCCTATCTAACCGCCACTGCCTCCAAGTGCTCGGGACTGCACCCAACTGCTACCTGTTTGCACGACTCCTTTGAGCCGTGGTAGGGTAGCAATCTAAGAACAGTGGGACATACTCGAGGCGAAGTAGCAGTGTCAAGTCTGCGGACTATGTTGTACTCATGTCACCTGGGAACTGATAACTGACGATGGGTATAATACCAACCAATCAGTTCCTCGGCGAGTCCTGTCCGGTGTACCCGTAACCTAACGAGCACCTGTATACTATCTCTAGTACGACGTACTGATGGCTGTGGGACAGACCATCTCCCCAACTGGGATGAGAAACGTATACACTTAGTCTACTCCGGAATATCGATGCCCTATCTCGATAATCCAACGAACAGGGACCTGTATAGGATGTTGCTTACAGACTACCCAGCCCCCACTAGTGTGATTGCCATCACGACGCTGATAATCAAGCAAAGATCCTACGGGCTCTACTAATATGTATAAGTGATACGTTACAAGAAACATATGCACATATTAAAGTAGACCCAAACCAAGTAGCATACTACCATTTTTAGCAAGACTGTATATATAACTGTGAATATCCCAAGCTTCCATTAAGTAATATACAATCTAGTATGATACAATAATGGCCTCTAGGGCATATACACTAACACAAATAAGCCTTCCTCCACCAATCTTCAGCCAATGAAAGATACAAAGAAATATGGCTGAAACGGAAAACAAACTGGCAACTCCAGAAAACTGGTCCCGTAATAAATTACAGGAAAACCCCGATACTGTGTATACACACCCGCATCTGTATTCCGACCGAAATACAAATGCAATGAGACAAAATCTACACTGTACTATACTAGGATCCGGCTTAAACCAAAGCCCGCTAGTATTAACCGTTCGATCCTGATCCGTGCAATACCACACGTATCTGATCGAACCCTGCCATATCTCCATACCGACTCTACAGTGTTTCGCCCGAAAACTTGAGCAACTGAATGTGGGGGACTCTAAAGACTCGTCAATACTATGGTTGTGGATTTAACCACTAGCACGTCAGAGGTATTAGCCATACGTGACGGGCCACCAGCTATTGACCGAAAGGGATGTCTGTGAGCGAACTCAGCCTGACACCCTACTGAACCTGTCAGTGACAGTATCCGTACAGTCCGGTCCGTTCGTCAATGAGCATCGCATGGCGGGCCTAGGGGGGTGGTAAAAGTCAGACCCCCAAAAGCGGTACAAGTCGAGTCGGAGTGTAGCCCAGAACACCCTGAGATACTACTGGAATACCTACCAGTAAATCTCCTGCCTTGGCCAAGGAATTTTCATGTTCTGGCTCTTCTAGACACAGCGCGACCTCACCCCCAATACCGGGAGAGACGAACCCCTAAAGATCCGATCACTGCCACCATGTGGCTCGGGACTGTACCCAACTAAAACCTGTTTGCACGTCTCCTTTGAGCGTGGTAGGGTAGTAATCAAAATACAGTGGGAACTCACACGAGACAAATGACGATCCCCAGGTCGATGAACTAACCTGTACACATGTCACCAGGGAACTGCTATCTGACGTCAGGTATAAGACCAACTAGCATGTTCCCTGCGAGTCCTGTCCGGTGTACTCATAACCCAATGAACACCTGTATACATCTTAGGTGATCCAACTGACCCCAGTGGCTTGTGAGACCGGCCACCGCCCCTCGTCGGGGTCTCGACTGTATACACTAGTCTACTCTGGAGAATCGATGCCCTGTCTCGAAACTCCCACAACGATCCAACTGACCCCAGTCGGTACTCATAACTCATTATTCTCACTTCATTATTATGTTCATCTTCTCTCTCCTCAAGCTCTCCCTCTTCAAACCCTAATCCTCCCCTCTCATGTGTTGAGTACAAGGATTAGTTAGACTAATTAAACCATAACCCTCACTCTATTTCACCTAGCTTCTTTGATTAGCACTTAAAGAAGTTTAGTTGCCTCAAGTTTAGAGGCTAAGCTTGGAGTAAAGCTCTCGGGTGGATCGTCTACTACTTTGAGAAGGCCGAGGAGGAGGTGGAGTTCGCAAAGACGAAGGACACGATTCGTTAGGTATAATCCCTAAACATAGTAGTATAGAACTTCTATGTTTCATGTTAGTTATCGTTTAGCTTCGATTCATGCGGTTAGTCGATGTTTAAGCAAAGAACAAGATCGTTTTTCAAATTTCCGCCTCCCCGCAAGTCGTGGGGTGTTGTACATCGACTTACGTGGTATCAGAGACTCGCTAAACAATAAATAACTTACTTGCAAATTTGTATGAATTTCGAACGGAAAAAACGAAACCGGAAAAGCCCGAAATCATGAGTTTCTGTCGATTTTTAAATGAAGTCCAAAAATTTTTCAGGGATGTTCAGAAAGCTTGAAAAGACAGTAGAAGAACACCCAAGAAAATTGGGCCCCTGAATCGCCTAAAGCGCCGCGGAACCGCGGCGGGATCCCACTGATCCGCCGCGCTTCCGCCGCCGAGTTGGCGATTCAGGAACCGAATTTTCCTGTGTTGGTTCTCTGGGATATTTGGTATTTTCTGGAATTTTTAATTTTTGCTCAGGTTTCAGATTTATAGAGAAGTATTGGAGAAAAATTAAAAGTGTTTAATCGATCGAAATTATACAGTATTTGCTTGTTAGATTATATCTGTGTTTGTATAATGTGTTCGTAAACCTCCCCTAACTGCTAGTATGTCGGTTGGCAGGGGGTTGCACATTTCTGTAATGGATTTTATCTGTTTGTGCATATGAACTGTGTTGGACTGTTGTGATGTATAGCCGGGGTTATGTGATGGGTTTTTATTTAATTCATTTGATGTAAATGTAATTTGTTGTAATATTATTTTGCGGGGCAAATTGTCACGACCCGAAAGTACGGAACATGACCGGCACTTAGACTACGAACGTCTCAAGGCGTACGTATGCTAAGTAAGCCGAAACCCAGAAATCCAAACCAAGAGAAGTAGTAGAGAATAGGAAGAACCATATCAAATCAACCTGTATGCAACATAATATACAACGCCTAAAGGCGAGGATCACAACAGAAATGGAACTCAACCAGCAAGAAACTCAAGAAATATAACATGCTACTCTATGGTCGAAAGAATAACATTACTGGTCTCTATCTCAAAAAATTACAAGTTTGGTTGATGGAACTTCTAGATACAACTGAAATATAATATACAAGGTATAATGATGGGTAAGATACAATAAACCTACCTACTAGCAAGTCACCCGAAAAGAAACCGTGCCCGCAAAGCCGTAATGAAATCCGTACGGCAACACCTGCAAGAAACTGGGGCACAACGGGGGTGAGTTGCCAACTCGTGAGTAGAAAAAGATCTACGAAAAGAAAATCGCATGAATAACGCAACCTATGTCAATGATCATAATATATCCTCAAATATATGAATAACATGCAGCCTATAACAATGGCTAGGGTAATATCTAACCCGAGTGTGATCTCATGTGCCCGTGTCAGTGCCTCAGGTTGCAATATATCATATGAATGAGGTATGAATGCATGAAAATAGAATACATGTAAATGAAGAAACTGTTTTCATAAATTAGTGAGATTTCCATTGTATTTTTAAAATGAGGTATCATAAATGAAATCAGCATCAACAGTGTCTAGCATCGACACAAAACATAAATCTCAATGTCTCAAAATCCTCAGGCTCCGGCCATCCGGACTGGCCTGTATCATCAAATCTCAGTACCTCAATATCTCGAAATCTCAATGTCTCAATCTCAATATCTAGGGCGCCGTCAGTCCAGACCGGCCCCTACCATCCATCTCAAGACCACGACGGTATCCTCCGGATATCCGACGCGTCGGGTAAAATCACCGGTAGGTAGTCTCCCCCTGCCAGGCTCATCGTCATCACCACGAGCTTCTTGCCCCAGGGTACCTTACTGTCACGACCCGAGAATTCGACTCGTGACCGGCACTTAACCACGCAACGTCTACAGGCGTAACGCGGCTAAGTAAGCCGAACCCAGAAATCAAAACCAATAAATAGAGTGATTTAAACCGTTTTGCAAAAGCAGTAGTAAATATCTGAAAAACTTTCATTTATTTAGTAGAAATCCCCCTTTAAGTTCACAAGTTATGAGTTTTATAATTTTGGTAACATTTCCTTTTTAAAACATTAGCCCCGAAAGTCGGGAAAAAGTAAGGTGTAGCGGAAATAACAAGTGACATGAATAAAACATCACAATATGATATACGACGCCGTAGCGAAGAATACACAGTAAAACAAAGACAATATCATAAAAGGTAAGACTGCATAAAGTAACGTCGACTCACATGCGAGCTCGACACCAGAACATAAAATCATACATATCGTCCTCACAACTGTCTCTAAGTCAATACAGAAGGTAGATGGAGAGTACTAAATACATCAATATACAACTGAAAGATAACAGATACCGTACAAAACCCACCTATCAGCAAAAGACTATCTCTGCTCAAAAGGGGTATCTGTGCCAAAAGATGCGGTAACAGCCAGCCGTGACTACTCCAAGGGCAACCTGCAAACACTGTGGCACAACGGGGGTGAGTTGCCAACTCGTGAATAGAGATAACATATAAAGGTGATCGCAGGCATGCACATATAGCGTGGCTCTACTAATGCCAGCAGATGATATCAATGCATGTCAACAGTGGATACAATAGTAATGCATGTACTCTAACAGGTAAATGCCACAGGATGAGATGTATAGTAATCAATACTGAGTATGGGATAAATAATATCTACATGGACTATGTCAACATGGAAAGCAATGATCGGTGCCTCAAACTGCACCCAAATCCCACATATACTCAGGCGCCGGCACACCCATCGGCCCTCAAATCCTGTATATCTCGGAGGAATCACGAGTGCCCAACATCGGCACCCAAAACATCATAAAATACCCGTGTCCAGCATCGACACGTAAATCCTCGAACATCGGGCGCCGTCAGTCCAGACCGGCCCCACGGGGTCCGTCTGCGGTATCGGCCCTCGGCCCCGGCAGCACGGTCATCCCGCATCCATCACTCGACTCTGGTCAGTATCCTCCGGACAACTGCCAGGTCCAACCAATCACCGGTAGGTACTCGCCCGCCTCCAGGCTCAATCGGCAAATCCCATCGATCATCTCGCCGAGGGGAACCATACCGGGCCCACCACGAACCCGCAAACGGAACATCCACTCCTCGAATCGGGTTTCAAGCACACGTCTCAGCACCGAGAAAACGCGTGGTGGACACACCAAAATATCATATCACGAGGTACCGGGTTTTTCAAAATAACATATCTTTCCTTAAATAATTCCACGGTCCTCAAAACAGAAATCACATGAAAATCCAATACCAATAATAAATCCAATGCGAGGTACAATATACATCAATCCATGGTATGGGTGTAAGGGGAAAACCGCTTTTTAAAGTAGTTTCATTTCCGGTTTTAAAAGATGTCATGCGGCTCCCAATATACATGAAAATCGTATCAATCACATGTAAGATGAACTACAGCAATAATACAACAATATAATCATGGCAGTTCTACAGTGAGTGTGGCATGGCAATTACTAACGGTGTGTGTGTAGCATGTAAATAGTGCTCGTGCAACATAAACCGTTAGTAATAGTGTGGTGTTCTATCAGTTCTAGCATATATCAATAACACATAGCAGGGAAATGCAATATGAGATGACAGTCCATAGGTAAATGCAATATGTAATACTAAGATCCTATCAGCCTTGACGCATAACGCCATGCGGGCGATATCCCCGTAGATGTGAAATCTACTCACCGTGTCTCGCGCTAAGTGTATCCAACCACTTGCTTGCCCTTCTTCGCAGCGTCCGTCTCACTGGCCTGCGAACCTAGAATCACATACACATATCACACATAAGCTTAAGTCACAAAACGCGACATTATAATCCAACAAGAAACCCGTGTCGCAAACCAATCGCGCGTGTGCGCGATACGCTAAAACGTGTACTCACGCGCCACGAAACTACCCCGACGCGCCGCGATACGCAGAACCCAAACCTACTCACGTATCACGCGTGTCGCGAAGGTTTAGAAAAACGGCAAAACAGGTATTTGGTCCCAGATTTTCCTACAGAAATGATCTTAAAAATATATATATACCAAAACACTACCCACAGTAGCAGACACCCACTGGACCAAACCCCAACCCAAACCCTACCCATCTGGCCGCAATTGGCGGCCAGAATGAGGAAATTGGCGGCCTACTGTAGCTGTATGGGGGTCGGGTTTCACCTGGTGCATCATCTCTACTCCACTACACTACAGTCTCCTCAATTTCATTCTGCACTCACCGGGTCAGTAGCAGATCCAGAAAAGTTCACTTTTGCACAAAAACGACATTTTGCATCACATAGGAAAACTGGTGGTATTTTAGTGAAATCGGGGTTCGACTAAGTTACAATGGCCTCAACAGACCACAATCGTCCTACTGAAACCAAATCTCACCTCATTAGCACAAAGTTCTCACTAATCACCCCATATCGCACTAAAACACACTAATTTCTAATAACCGATGCAAAACTACACTAACTAGGCAACTAGTGAAGCAAGATAGGGATTATACCTCATACTTAACACTAGGAAGCTGGAGGAAGAAGAAGAAGTGAAGGGGAGGGGCTGCACAGGGTGCTGGAGCTGTTGCTGCCCACTGCTGCCACTGCTGAACTCTGCTGCTGCTGCTATTGCTTCATGTTGCTGCTGCTGTGCTTGCCTCTGCTTGCTGCTGCTGTTGCTGTGCCTGCTGCTGCTTCTGGAGCTGGGGAGAGGTAAGTGTGTTGTGTGAGTGTGTTGTGTATGTGAGAGTGTGAGTACTTGAGAGAAAACCAAAAGAAATGGGAGGCTACAATCATCACACCAAAAGTCACCCCTCTCTCTCTCTCACTTCATTTAATGCAAGCATGGCTTGAGCCATGATGCATCCCTCTCTCTCTCTCACAAGTCAACCCCTAAGCAATTTGAATTAAAGAAATCTTTTAATTAACCAATTTAAAACCCATTTAAGAATCCAAAAGAATTAATCCTACAATTAACCCACCATGGTTAATAATTATGGTGTTTACTTGAATTAAAAACCCTAGTTTACATGTACATGTGTGTGCAAGCCTAGGAAAATTTTGGAAAAATATTTATTAGATTAGGAAAAATATTTAAAACACAATTTGGTAAACTTTTAATAAAAAAATCATTATTTAATTATAATTATTCACTAACCCTTATCCTAAGGTGTTACAATCTCTCCCCCTTAAAGAAATTCGTCCCCGAATTTCAAAAATCTAACTAAGGTTACCTTCAAAAAGATGGGGATACGTCTTCATCATCTCGCTTTCGGTCTCCCAAGTGACCTCTTCACGGTTCTGACCACGCCAAAGTACTTTAACTATGGAATCTCCTTCGATCTCAATTTCTTCACTTGTCGATCCAAGATCATCACCGGCTGCTCTGCATAGGAAAGATCACGCTCAAGCTGGATCGTCGGATGCTGAATCGCGTGCGAAGGATCATGTAGATATCTGCGGAGCATCGAAACATGGAATACGGGGTGCACGTCTGGAAAGCTGGGTGGAAGGGCTAACCGGTAAGCCACTGCACCGACACGCTCGAGGATCTCGAAGGGGCCCACATACCTGGGGCTGAGCTTCCCCTTCTTCCCAAACCTCATCACACCTTTCATTGGGGAGACCCTCAAGAAAACATGATCACCAACAGAAAACTCAAGTCTGCGTCGTCGACGGTCTGCATAAGCCCTCTGCCTACTCTGCGCTGCTCTCATCCTATCGCGAATCAACTGAATCTTCGCTGTCGTCTCCTCAACGATCTGCGGTCCTAAGATACTGCTCTCACTGAGCTCTGTCCAACAAGTAGGCGACCTACATTTCCTCCCATAAAGAGCCTCAAACGGTGCCATCTGAATAGTCTCCTGGTAGCTGTTATTGTAGGAGAACTCTACTAGGGGCAAATGATGATCCCAGCTACCTCCGAAATCTAATACACAAGCTCTGAGCATGTCCTCGAGGGTCTGGATGGTCCGCTCTGACTGTCCGTCGGTTTGCGGATGAAATGCCGTGCTGAAACTCAAGCGAGTGCCCAAAGCCTCCTGAAGCCTCTGCCATAGTCTACTAGTAAACTGGGTGCCTCTGTCGGACACAATGCACGTCGGGACTCCGTGTAGTCGCACTATCTCGTCAATATAGATCTGGGCATACTGAGTAGATCCGAAAGTCGTCTTCACCGGTAGGAAGTGAGCCGCTTTCGTCAAACGATCCACGATCACCCAGATGGAGTCATACCCCCTACTAGTCCTGGGTAGACCCACCACGAAATCCATCGAAATCTGTTCCCATTTCCACTCCGGAATGGGTAACGGCTGGAGCTCTCCCGCGGGCCTCTGGTGCTCAGCCTTGACTTGCTGACAAGTCAGGCATCTCGATACAAAATCTGCAATGTCCCTCTTCATTCCGTCCCACCAGTAAACATCTCTCATATCATGATACATCTTGGTGGAACCGGGATGGACGCTAAATACCGATCGATGTGCCTCCTCAAGAATCTCACGCCTCAGTCCCTCAGCATCAGGTACGCACAGTCTGACTCCAAACCGTAGTATCCCCTGATCATCGACCATGAACTCGGAAAATCTGTCCTGTCCCATCTGTGCCATGATCTCTGAACATCGGTCATCCCTGAGCTGTGCCTCACGTATACGATCAATCAACTGTGGGCGTGCACGGACATGCGCTATCTGTCCTCCAATCGGCGTGAACTCGAACTGCACTCGACTGTCGCATAATATCTGCCAATCTGCGGATGACTGCTCCTGTACTGCGCTCAAACAAGATAAACTACTCCCGGGCCTCCTGCTCAAGGCATCCGCCACCACATTTGCCTTGCCCGGGTGATATAAGATCTCGCAGTCGTAATCCTTCACTAACTCCATCCATCGACGCTGTCGAAGGTTCAGGTCTCGCTGCTAGAATATGTATTTCAGACTCTTGTGATCCGTAAATATCTGGCACGACTCACCGTATAAGTAATGTCGCCAGATCTTAAGTGCGAAGACCACTGCTGCCATCTCCAAATCATGAGTGGGGTAGTTCTGCTCGTGCTTCTTCAATTGTCGCGAGGCATACGCGATCACCCTATCATGCTGCATCAGAACGCATCCCAATCCCACTCGAGAAGCATCACAAAAGACCACAAATCTGCCCGATCCAGAAGGTAAAGATAACACCGGTGCCGTCGTCAGCCGTGTCCGTAACTGCTGAAAACTGTGCTCGCACTCCTCCGTCCAATCGAAGGGAACTCCTTTCCGGGTCAACCCGGTCAACGGTGTAGCAATACGTGAGAAGTCCTGCACAAAACGCCTGTAATAACCGGCCAATCCCAAAAAGCTGCGAATCTCCGTCACCGATGTGGGTCTGGGCCAACGCTGAACGGCCTCGATCTTCCTCGGGTCAACACATATACCGTCTCGTGAAATCACGTGACCCAAGAAGTCCACGTTGTCTAGCCAAAAAGCACACTTGGAGAATTTCGCATAAAGCTGGTGCTCCCTCAATGTCTGCAATGTAACCCGCAGGTGCTGCTCGTGCTCCTCACTACTCCGGGAATACACCAAGATATCGTCGATGAAGACTATGATAAACAGATCCAAATAAGGCCGGAAAATACGGTTCATCAAATCCATGAAGGCTGCTGGCGCATTGGTGAGTCCGAACGACATCACCAAAAACTCGTAATGGCCATAGCGCGTACGGAAAGCCGTCCGGGGAATGTCCTCCTGTCGAACCCGCAGCTGATGATAGCCCGATCGTAAATCGATCCTCGAAAAGTACCCTGCCCCCTGAAGCTGGTCGAACAAATCGTCGATACGCGGCAAAGGATACCTGTTCCGCACTGTCACCCTGTTCAGCTGGCGGTAGTCGATACAAAGACGCAAGCTGCCGTCCTTCTTCCTGACGAACAGGACTGGAGCACCCCAAGGAGAAACACTGGGTCGAATAAGTCCCTTGTCCAGCAAATCCTGCAACTGACCCTTCAGCTCACGAAGTTCTGCCGGGGCCATCCGATAGGGCGGTATAGAAATAGGCCCCGAACCAGGAACCAGATCAATACAGAAAGAAATGTCGCGCTCGGGCGGCAACCCAGGAAGCTCGTCAGGGAATACATCAGGAAACTCGCTAACAACCGGAACCTGATCCAACGGAACCTCTGTAGCGCGAGCATCGCGAACATAAGCGAGAAATCCCTGACATCCCTTCCTCAAAAGCTGTCCAGCGCGAAAAGAAGAAATCACACTGTGAGGGGCGGCACTACGGTCCCCCAACACAACAAAAACCGACTCGCCGGGGAAACAGAATCTAATTGTCTTCTAACGGCAGTCCACAGAAGCATAGCACGTGGCTAACCAATCCATGCCCAAAAGAACGTCGAAGTCCAACATCTCCAGAAGGATCAAGTCGACAGGCAACTCTCTCTCGCCAATACAGACGATACAGGATCGGAACACGTGCCTAGCCACAAACGACTCTCCCACAGGAGTAGTCACCACAAGCGGCTGATCAAGTAAGCCGGACTCTCTACCCAAACTCGGCACAAAGTGCGTGGATACGTACGAGTGTGTGGATCCGGGATCGAACAGTACATGTGCATCAACCGAACATACAGGAAGGATACCTGAAACCACTGCATTGGACGCCTGCGCGTCCTGATGTGTCAAAGCAAAGACCCTCGCCTGTCCACCACCTGTAACTGACTGACCTCTGCCTCGGTCATCTCGTCCTCTCTGAGCAACTCCTCCACGTCCATGACCTCTCTGTGCATAAGTCTGGCGCGGAGCAACGGTAGGCACAACGGGCAACGTCCTCTGGGGTGGTGAAGGTGGTAAGGTAACATGCGGTGCTGCCGCCTCCCTCCGGTGTGTCTCTGGACAATCTCGAACGAGGTGAAGTAGGCTGCCACATCTGTAGCAACCCCGCGGCGACTGCTGACCGTCCTGGGATACGAACTAAACATCCGACCCCGTCCCGAATCTCTGCTACCCCTCGTACCGGAGCGATACCTGTCGCGGCGTCTGAATGACTGCCTCCGTGCGGAAATACTGGTACGAACTCTCTTCGGCTCTGGAAATACCGAGATCTCAACAAGGTGCTCCTCGACCACTAGGGCTGCGTCTACAGCTGCTGCATAGGTCTCGTAGTGCTGCGCGCTGATCGCGAGGAACACTGGTGAAATCAAGCCTCGAACAAATCTCCGGACTCGCAACTCCTCGGTGGCCACTAAATGTGGGGCGTAGACTGCTAGCTCTGTAAACAGTACGTCATACTCTGCCACTGTCATCCCTGGCGTCTGGCGCAAGGACTCAAACCTGCGTGCTCGGGCATCTCTAACACTCCGGGGAAGGAAACGGGCTAGAAATATAGTCACGAACTCCGTCCAGGTCATAGGAGGAAGACCTGCTGCTCTGCCCTTCTCCACTGAATCACACCATTTCTGCGCAAGACCTTCCAGGCGAAAGCTCGCGAACTCAACCCATCTCGCATCTGCACATCTGAGGGAACGGCATATCCTGGCCATCCTGTCTATGAAAGACTGTGGGTCCTCGGCTGTATCGGTGCCTGTGAAAACCGGAGGCTTCAGCCTCATGAACTCTGATAGCGATACTGTAATCACCTCCGTGGCTGCAGGGGCAACTGGCTGTGCGGTAGGCACCATCGCGGTCTCTGGAACTGGTGGAGCTACCTCTGGTCGCTGCGCTCGAAGCGTATCAACTAGCGATCCTATCATCTGGCGCATCTCCTGCATACCAGCCCCTAACGAGGCGATCTGCTCTGTCACGGCAGGAATAGCCTGCTCGGGTACCACCGGCGTACTGCCCGGATCAGTCCTCGTCTCGGACGAGTCAACACGAATCTCGGCCCTCGCGGCCGCTCTCTGTGCCCTCGTAGTCTTAGGCGGCATATTGGCTGAAAGAAAATTTGGATTCGATAAGAACACGGAGATCGAATCACAAGAATATAAGGAGGAATCAAATCAACAAGTCCTAAGGTCGCGTAAGCGGAGTACCGTGTCGTGAGTATGCCGCGGAACATACGCACGCTACACTACCCTGCTGCAGCTACCTACTCCATCATACCAGGGTCATCCTACACTCCGAAGGTAAAACCTACGCTCTGATACCAACTTTGTCACGACCCGAGAATTCGACTCGTGACCGGCACTTAACCACGCAACGTCTACAGGCGTAACGCGGCTAAGTAAGCCGAACCCAGAAATCAAAACCAATAAATAGAGTGATTTAAACCGTTTTGCAAAAGCAGTAGTAAATATCTGAAAAACTTCCATTTATTTAGTAGAAATCCCCCTTTAAGTTAACAAGTTATGAGTTTTATAATTTTGGTAACATTTCCTTTTTAAAACATTAGCCCCGAAAGTCGGGAAAAAGTAAGGTGTAGCGGAAATAACAAGTGACATGAATAAAACATCACAATATGATATACGACGCCGTAGCGAAGAATACACAGTAAAACAAGGACAATATCATAAAAGGTAAGACTGCATAAAGTAACGTCGACTCACATGCGAGCTCGACACCAGAACATAAAATCATACATATCGTCCTCACAACTGTCTCTAAGTCAATACAGAAGGTAGATGGAGAGTACTAGATACATCAATATACAACTGAAAGATAACAGATACCGTACAAAACCCACCTATCAGCAAAAGACTATCTCTGCTCAAAAGGGGTATCTGTGCCAAAAGATGCGGTAACAGCCAGCCGTGACTACTCCAAGGGCAACCTGCAAACACTGTGGCACAACGGGGGTGAGTTGCCAACTCGTGAATAGAGATAACATATAAAGGTGATCGCAGGCATGCACATATAGCGTGGCTCTACTAATGCCAGCAGATGATATCAATGCATGTCAACAGTAGATACAATAGTAATGCATGTACTCTAACAGGTAAATGCCACAGGATGAGATGTATAGTAATCAATACTGAGTATGGGATAAATAATATCTACATGGACTATGTCAACATGGAAAGCAATGATCGGTGCCTCAAACTGCACCCAAATCCCACATATACTCAGGCGCCGGCACACCCATCGGCCCTCAAATCCTGTATATCTCGGAGGAATCACGAGTGCCCAACATCGGCACCCAAAACATCATAAAATACCCGTGTCCAGCATCGACACGTAAATCCTCGAACATCGGGCGCCGTCAGTCCAGACCGGCCCCACGGGGTCCGTCTGCGGTATCGGCCCTCGGCCCCGGCAGCACGGTCATCCCGCATCCATCACTCGACTCTGGTCAGTATCCTCCGGACAACTGCCAGGTCCAACCAATCACCGGTAGGTACTCGCCCGCCTCCAGGCTCAATCGGCAAATCCCATCGATCATCTCGCCGAGGGGAACCATACCGGGCCCACCACGAACCCGCAAACGGAACATCCACTCCTCGAATCGGGTTTCAAGCACACGTCTCAGCACCGAGAAAACGCGTGGTGGACACACCAAAATATCATATCACGAGGTACCGGGTTTTTCAAAATAACATATCTTTCCTTAAATAATTCCACGGTCCTCAAAACAGAAATCACATGAAAATCCAATACCAATAATAAATCCAATGCGAGGTACAATATACATCAATCCATGGTATGGGTGTAAGGGGAAAACCGCTTTTTAAAGTAGTTTCATTTCCGGTTTTAAAAGATGTCATGCGGCTCCCAATATACATGAAAATCGTATCAATCACATGTAAGATGAACTACAGCAATAATACAACAGTATAATCATGGCAGTTCTACAGTGAGTGTGGCATGGCAATTACTAACGGTGTGTGTGTAGCATGTAAATAGTGCTCGTGCAACATAAACCGTTAGTAATAGTGTGGTGTTCTATCAGTTCTAGCATATATCAATAACACATAGCAGGGAAATGCAATATGAGATGACAGTCCATAGGTAAATGCAATATGTAATACTAAGATCCTATCAGCCCTGACGCATAACGCCATGCGGGCGATATCCCCGTAGATGTGAAATCTACTCACCGTGTCTCGCGCTAAGTGTATCCAACCACTTGCTTGCCCTTCTTCGCAGCGTCCGTCTCACTGGCCTGCGAACCTAGAATCACATACACATATCACACATAAGCTTAAGTCACAAAACGCGACATTATAATCCAACAAGAAACCCGTGTCGCAAACCAATCGCGCGTTTGCGCGATACGCTAAAACGTGTACTCACGCGCCACGAAACTACCCCGACGCGCCGCGATACGCAGAACCCAAACCTACTCACGTATCACGCGTGTCACGAAGGTTTAGAAAAACGGCAAAACAGGTATTTGGTCCCAGATTTTCCTACAGAAATGATCTTAAAAATATATATATACCAAAACACTACCCACAGTAGCAGACACCCACTGGACCAAACCCCAACCCAAACCCTACCCATCTGGCCGCAATTGGCGGCCAGAATGAGGAAATTGGCGGCCTACTGTAGCTGTATGGGGGTCGGGTTTCACCTGGTGCATCATCTCTACTCCACTACACTACAGTCTCCTCAATTTCATTCTGCACTCACCGGGTCAGTAGCAGATCCAGAAAAGTTCACTTTTGCACAAAAACGACATTTTGCATCACATAGGAAAACTGGTGGTATTTTAGTGAAATCGGGGTTCGACTAAGTTACAATGGCCTCAACAGACCACAATCATCCTACTGAAACCAAATCTCACCTCATTAGCACAAAGTTCTCACTAATCACCCCATATCGCACTAAAACACACTAATTTCTAATAACCGATGCAAAACTACACTAACTACGCAACTAGTGAAGCAAGATAGGGATTATACCTCATACTTAACACTAGGAAGCTGGAGGAAGAAGAAGAAGTGAAGGGGAGGGGCTGCACAGGGTGCTGGAGCTGTTGCTGCCCACTGCTGCCACTGCTGAACTCTGCTGCTGCTGCTATTGCTTCATGTTGCTGCTGCTGTGCTTGCCTCTGCTTGCTGCTGCTGTTGCTGTGCCTGCTGCTGCTTCTGGAGCTGGGGAGAGGTAAGTGTGTTGTGTGAGTGTGTTGTGTATGTGAGAGTGTGAGTACTTGAGAGAAAACCAAAAGAAATGGGAGGCTACAATCATCACACCAAAAGTCACCCCTCTCTCTCTCTCACTTCATTTAATGCAAGCATGGCTTGAGCCATGATGCATCCCTCTCTCTCTCTCACAAGTCAACCCCTAAGCAATTTGAATTAAAGAAATCTTTTAATTAACCAATTTAAAACCCATTTAAGAATCCAAAAGAATTAATCCTACAATTAACCCACCATGGTTAATAATTATGGTGTTTACTTGAATTAAAAACCCTAGTTTACATGTACATGTGTGTGCAAGCCTAGGAAAATTTTGGAAAAATATTTATTAGATTAGGAAAAATATTTAAAACACAATTTGGTAAACTTTTAATAAAAAAATTATTATTTAATTATAATTATTCACTAACCCTTATCCTAAGGTGTTACACTTACCGGGTCCACCATGTGCCCGAAACGGTTCATCCAACTCCTCGAATCGGGTCTCCAAATCTATCAGCAAACTCATGGTGGACGACTCATACATCATGGGAAAAACCGCGCTTTTTATTTAAAAAGAGAAAGAAGAAGTTTGTATATGTTTTGCGGTTTTCCCCAAATCCAGAAAATCTCATGGAAATCCAAATCCAAAACCTCAATAGCACATAAAAAGTGAATATATGCATGAGAATCCATGAATGCGGCATAACAATGAATAACAGTATGCATGAGGTAGCAGGTAATAACTATAATGTCTAAACTAACATATAAGGCAAGTACACTAATATCATGTCTAAACTATTAGCTAACAGGCTATGTCAAGCAATAATATTTTCTAAGGTGTACGTGACATGGAAGTTACCGATGAAGATGTGTGTGAGCCGGCAAGTAAGTGTACGTGGTACATACGCATCATCGGTAATGGTGCTGGTGTCCTAACCACAAGATATCAACAGTAGAATATGAAGTATAATATAAGCATGTGATGCGGAGCAAACAACAATAATGAGCGGGAGCTGAATACTAGACGCAACGATAATTAATCTGTTTTAACCTAATATAAGTCCTACAATGGTGCCTTTTGAAATAACACGAATCGTGGGGTTTGAAAATAGGGGCTACGGTGTTTTTAAGAAAAGATACGTTTTTTGAAATATCCGTAGGATCCCTTAGGTTGTCTTTAAAAATACGCACGATTCGTAAGCTTTGAAATAGGTAGGAACCGAATCTAATCTAACAACTAACTAAACTAAAGGGCTGCGCTATAAGCTAGACTACAGGTAAGGAAACCGCCTAACATCTGAGTCGATACATATACATACCTGTATATATATTAGTCGGTTATCCCGCCTCTATAATATCATATCCGATACCATATCTATAATCAGACATCCCAAGTCAAGAGTGCGGATCAATCATCAAGATATTGCTCGTACGTAAATCCGTCGTACGGCATCCCCAAATCTGGGTACGGGTCAATATCATATTCCTCACACTATTCCTCTGGTATCCTCTTTATCCAAGATCATAGTCTAGGGTACTGACCTATGTCTAGTACAATACTAATATCCTCAATATACTCATGATCTGACTACTGATCGACAATCTCGTACAAACCGATATCGTCAGCACATATCATCATCAAGGGGTATACATCGCCCGATACGGCCTAATATCAATATCCTAGCATATTATGCCTCATATCACGATCACATGTCGACCATTTATTTATAACACTATTCACCCGTATCGCCGCCGCAAGATCCGCTATAACACCAGGACGTACCTTAAGTACGAATCCTGCCATATCACCGAGATCACAACCACAAACAAATCACATCGACTCAGCTCAATCCCAAGTATCCTCCTCAAATCCGTATGTGAACACATAGTCCCATACCCATGTGAACATATAAATATATTCCCATACACGCACATATGAAATAAGGAATGTATGCTAGTATGTATATGTGTGTATGTGTAAGTGTAGTGCACCCACTACCTAAGGTTTCGTAACCATGCACCAATCCAACACCAATATCCATCTAAAATCATCAATAATAAATCCTAACAACATATCATAAATTGTTGGTGTGTATACGCATCCGTATACATCACCACGGACTGCGGGAGTGCTATACGCCATCCACCCGACTTCTCCCCGTAGATATAAATCTACTCACCTGGTCCTCGCTAGCCGGTACCGACGTCGCCACGCGCTTGCTTGTCGTCTCGAAGTCCACATGGGGGTACCTACATATCATAACGCACCATATCGCATTAAAACTAAATTCGAAATCGAAACGGCATACGAAAATCAAATCGGCACGCGTATCACGCATAGGTCCAAACCTATCGCCTACGCATGCAAGAATAGTCAAACCAATTCTCGATGTCGATGTGCAAACATCAAACCATCGAGAAAAATCCAATCACACTCATTTGCACATTCACGAACACTAATTTTAATATAAAATAGGTTAAAACTCACAAAAACCCCAATTTCACTTAAAAAGTCATTTTTCCGAAAATCTAGCGAGCACAATTCACCGTTTTTGTACAAAACATGTTGTTGAAATGAATGTAGAGGCCAATAAATTTATTAAATATCTTAAATAAGTCATAGAAACAATTTCCGGAATTTAATCTCATTAAATTCCAAAAACCCTAATATTCTAGTTTACAAAAAACCCTTTTTAACAATTTCAAAGCAAAAAAATGCACAAACTACAATTTATGTTGGATTTCCATGAACAAAAAGTATTAAACCACTCAATATAATCTTTATAATGACATGAAACCTAAATTTGAATTTTATCTCATAAGAATATAATTATTTAAAAAACCTAGTTTACCATTATATAATTATCACTTTTAAATTAACAAATATGCAAACTAGCAACTTAAATTGGATTTAGCATAACATTAATATGCCAATTATATCACATAAACTAAATCTCACAACACAAAATACCAATTTAAAATCAAACCCCTCTCTTGAATTTTAAATCATGCACCTAAACCTAATTAAAAACCTAATTAAACAATTAATTAAGCTAACCTAAGCAATTAACAACACATTAAGCAAAAAGGTTAGAATTTATACCCAAATAATTTGAAGAACCCACAAGCACACTTAGCCTCCCAAATTGAAATCTAAATCCCTAGATCCATGCTATGGTAGCCAAGGGAAAATGGGTAGGAGGTGGATTTTGATTTGGATTTTTGCTTGATTTTTTGTGGATTTTTCAAGCATTTTTGAAGAACTTTTTTAAAGAGAAGGAGATGAAGAATGAAGGGCTGTTGGGGTTCAGATTTTGGCCAAAAAATGAGTGGGGGAGGAGAGAGAGGGAGGTGGAGAAAAATGGGGAGAAAGTCAAAGTCAATTCAAGGTCAAAAGTCTAACTAATTTATCCATTTTCTTTTCTTTTCTTTCATTTCTTTTCCTTTGAAATTCAAGTGGGGAAAAAAATGGGGGCTGCTGAATTTAGCTAAGGGGAGAAGTGAATGGGGGTGTGTGGGTGTGGGTACGGGTGTGGGGTGATGAAAAATGATAAATACAATACCCCAAACATCCATTTACGCTAAAAAAAGCCTTTTTTCTTCAATAATTTCTAAACCGTTTTGGCAAATGATTTCGTTCCAAAAACCACATGATAAAATTTTATTTAATATTTTATGATGCACAAAATTTGTTTCAACTCATTCCAATTTGTAATTTTCCCTAATTAAATGTATTAGTGACGGCTTAAAATAATAATAAAATAATATTTTTTCAGAAAATTTGAAATTTCACCAGCGGCTCAATAAACACCAAATAATAGCAATTACATAGCTAGAATATGTATATTTAATTTTTATAATAAGATATTTGTATTTTGACTTTTTACAGAAAACCCCCTTATTTTACCGATTTTTCGAAATTTCACCGAAACGATTTTCAAAACGTTACAATCTTCCCCCCTTAAATAAATCCGGTCCCCGAATTTAAATTCAAACTCCCCCAAATACTAAGACGTCTAAGAAAAACCATCAAGTCGTCGGGGCTCCGAAATTGTAACTACATAAAACAAATCGTAGCGCAGCGCATGCGCTTGAAAAATGAGCATATGACTCAAATCGAAACTCCGTCAAGCATCCCGCAATCATCGGAGTCATGGAGAAGACATCAATGCCAAATCCAAATCAAAACCAATATGACATAACTCGAAACTATACATGTAAATATCGAATCTATATATGTAAGTATCTGAAGGAAATGTATGCCAAATCTCTTTAAGTCGCTGTGCAACGCGTATAACACTGCACAGTGGCAGACGTCTATCATAAGAAAATAACTATATACATATACCTTTGTTTGAAATGTACGTTCCGCCGTTTTGGAAACAATTTAGAAGGGTCTCCTTGTTTTAAACATTTTGTGTCATATCAGGCACGTAGGTAAATACTGAGGCTATAGCTCGCTTTTTGAAAATCCCTTCAATAACTATCAATGCATGCAAAATATATTCAGGTACTGTCCTCTGACTAGTCCTGCTCAGTACGAAAACACATAGCAATATCATAAAAACGTACTGCTCTATACGAAATAAATCCCAAAATATGCACATGAATGCTATGTGCGTCTGGTGCGCACGGAAATCAAAATCCATGAATGTGCCATACATGCGCACAGAAATAACATCTAAGTGCATCGGGTGTGCCCGAAACATCTGCCGTAGGCAACGTGTGTGCCTGACAGCAAAATCAGGTGCATCTGACATGCACGAAAAATCTCGAATTAGTGCATCTGGTGTGCACCAAATCGCATCTCGTAACAGGCGCCCAACAGGCGCTAAAAATCCAATCCGGTGCATAAAATGCACAAAACAAATGTCGAGCATCACCCTCGAAATCGAAATCCAGTGTATCCAAGTGCACAAAATACATGTCACTGCACTGCCAGCATGTATAAACTATACAGAGTGCAGGAACCAAATCGCGTGCGTGCATACGCACAAAATCAACTCAACTGTTTAAAACCATAAAATCACAAACATGTGAAACTAAAGCACGAAAACGATATCAAGTGCAACACTGTGCAAAGATCGTAAATCCTCAATCATCAAAATCAAATCATACGAATAAATCACCCAAAACATCGAAATCAATAATGGCGGAACAGTACCGCTCAAGTGCATCCTCTAAGAATCTCGGGCCAACTGTCGCGGTCACTAGTGGGACGTCTCGTCGATGATCATGAACTCTGGCCTGCTGGTGTGCGTAACATGACCACTCCTGGGACCAAGTCTTCTCCGTGGATTACCAATCTCACAATCCATCGGCTCATCGGCCCTGTCAAGGCAGCATATCACTGGCGTCAGCCTCTGGCTCTCTGAATGCACGTGACACATCTGATCCTGGGTGCAAGTATCATTGCAGCAGTGTCCTGGAAGGAATCCTGCTCACGGTCTCTTCCATGTCTCGTCTCTGCCAACTGTCCAAAAGTCATTGTCCTTTCCTATATCTGCATCTTGCTCTGGAACGACTGCATACTCATCACGACTCCTTCTGGAAGGTAAGTCCAAGTACCATGCCTCGGCATACGCATCGCCTCTCTGATGTCGGTGGAGTGGAACGTCATCTCATCTAGATCTGGTGCGAACCTCTTACTCCACTTTTCTCTAATGTCGTCTGCTTTGGACTCGTCTCGTCGCGGCTGCATGGACTGAGCTCCAACGGCTATCCTCGTATCTGGAGTCTCCCAAGAATGCATCTCACCACCTAGCATCCGAATTAAGTCGAGCCATCCGATCGAGTCGTCAAAACCTCATAATCCCCCAAGAGCTCAACCTCTTGGGAACAGTTTAGTAGTATCGAGTACATACCACAGCATCGGTGGTCCAGCCGTAGAAGGGAAAACCCAAGCCTCACTAATGGCGCCGTAGAACTGCCGCAAAACCGAAGGTTCAAAGGCTTTCACACGGTCATTAAGTCGAGTTAGGGTTTCATTCTTCTAGAGGGACCATAGAATTGCCTGCATGTCTTTCCGACTACTTTAAACTTGGAATAATAGGTTTCTGACATTCGATCGTCTCTGTCGACTCCCAACGTCTCCACGTGAAGTCGTCTCTAGCTGGAATCAATCTATCTGATGACCTCACATCGGGTTAGCGAACAATCCACATATCCTAGTCATTCATCCTCGGTGACTAGTGATCTCCTATAATCTCTTAGTACAACCTCGTACTGCAATAGCTCCAACATCTGGGCAAAATCCCGTCGTTCGCAGCAATAACTGGCTCACTCGTCTGCACGCCGAACAGTGCCTCGATCATCATGAATAAGCAACACACCAACGGTCATCAAGATCTGGCTGGCCTCTATCATTAGCTCAATCCTCTAATGTCGATCAGCACATCCGAGTAACCTCATAAAGGCGATCCGCCAAACGCTCGTGGCGCGGAAACACAGTCAAAAGACACCTCTCTATAATCGGGTGTCGCCGGAATCATGCCCTGGTCAGTCCTCATTCGTGCCGAGCTCGTGCTGACCGCAACTCTAGCCGTAGCTCTCCCTGCCCGTAATCGTGGCAGCAAAACCAAACTGGTACCGATGAGGCTAGATCAGGAAGGAATATAATACTGAACAAGGAAATGTACATCCTAAGGCTTCTTAAGTGGAGTGGCGTGTCGTAAATATGCCGCGGAACATACCAACGGTACGTCACTCTACTTTAGTCACCTATTCCATCAACCAAGGGTCATCCTACACTCCGAAGGTAAAACCTAACGCTTTGATACCAACTTTGTCACGACCCGAAAGTACGGAACATGACCGGCACTTAGACTACGAACGTCTCAAGGCGTACGTATGCTAAGTAAGCCGAAACCCAGAAATCCAAACCAAGAGAAGTAGTAGAGAATAGGAAGAACCATATCAAATCAACCTGTATGCAACATAATATACAACGCCTAAAGGCGAGGATCACAACAGAAATGGAACTCAACCAGCAAGAAACTCAAGAAATATAACATGCTACTCTATGGTCGAAAGAATAACATTACTGGTCTCTATCTCAAAAAATTACAAGTTTGGTTGATGGAACTTCTAGATACAACTGAAATATAATATACAAGGTATAATGATGGGTAAGATACAATAAACCTACCTACTAGCAAGTCACCCGAAAAGAAACCGTGCCCGCAAAGCCGTAATGAAATCCGTACGGCAACACCTGCAAGAAACTGGGGCACAACGGGGGTGAGTTGCCAACTCATGAGTAGAAAAAGATCTACGAACAGAAAATCGCATGAATAACGCAACCTAGGTCAATGATCGTAATATATCCTCAAATATATGAATAACATGCAGCCTATAACAATGGCTAGGGTAATATCTAACCCGAGTGTGATCTCATGTGCCCGTGTCAGTGCCTCAGGTTGCAATATATCATATGAATGAGGTATGAATGCATGAAAACAGAATACATGTAAATTAAGAAACTGTTTTCATAAATTAGTGAGATTTCCTTTGTATTTTTAAAATGAGGTAACATAAATGAAATCAGCATCAACAGTGTCTAGCATCGACACAAAACATAAATCTCAATGTCTCAAAATCCTCAGGCTCCGGCCATCCGGACTGGCCTGTATCATCAAATCTCAGTACCTCAATATCTCGAAATCTCAATGTCTCAATCTCAATATCTAGGGCGCCGTCAGTCCAGACCGGCCCCTACCATCCATCTCAAGACCACGACGGTATCCTCCGGATATCCGACGCGTCGGGTAAAATCACCGGTAGGTAGTCTCCCCCTGCCAGGCTCATCGTCATCACCACGAGCTTCTTGCCCCGGGGTACCTTACCGGGTCCACCATGTACCCGAAACGGTTCATCCAACTCCTCGAATCGGGTCTCCAAATCTATCAGCAAACTCATGGTGGACGACTCATACATCATGGGAAAAACCGCGCTTTTTATTTAAAAAGAGAAAGAAGAAGTTTGTATATGTTTTGCGGTTTTCCCCAAATCCAGCTAATCTCATGGAAATCCAAATCCAAAACCTCAATAGCACGTAAAAAGTGAATATATGCATAAGAATCCATGAATGCGGCATAACAATGAATAACAGTATGCATGAGGTAGCAGGTAATAACTATAATGTCTAAACTAACATATAAGGCAAGTACACTAATATCATGTCTAAACTATTAGCTAACAGGCTATGTCAAGCAATAATATTTTCTAAGGTGTACGTGACATGGAAGTTACCGATGAAGATGTGTGTGAGCCGGCAAGTAAGTGTACGTGGTACATACGCATCATCGGTAATGGTGCTGGTGTCCTAACCACAAGATATCAACAGTAGAATATGAAGTATAATATAAGCATGTGATGCGGAGCAAACAACAATAATGAGCGGGAGCTGAATACTAGACGCAACGATAATTAATCTGTTTTAACCTAATATAAGTCCTACAATGGTGCCTTTTGAAATAACACGAATCGTGGGGTTTTGAAAATAGGGGCTACGGTGTTTTTAAGAAAAGATACGTTTTTTGAAATATCCGTAGGATCCCTTAGGTTGTCTTTAAAAATACGCATGATTCGTAAGCTTTGAAATAGGTAGGAACCGAATCTAATCTAACAACTAACTAAACTAAAGGGCTACGCTATAAGCTAGACTACAGGTAAGGAAACCGCCTAACATCTGAGTCGATACATATACATACCTGTATATATATTAGTCGGTGATCCCGCCTCAATAATATCATATCCGATACCATATCTATAATCAGACATCCCAAGTCAAGAGTGCGGATCAATCATCAAGATATAGCTCGTACGTAAATCCGTCGTACGGCATCCCCAAATCTGGGTACGGGTCAATATCATATTCCTCACACTATTCCTCTGGTATCCTCTTTATCCAAGATCATAGTCTAGGGTACTGACCTATGTCTAGTACAATACTAATATCCTCAATATACTCTTGATCTGACTACTGATCGACAATCTCGTACAAACCGATATCGTCAGCACATATCATCATCAAGGGGTATACATCGCCCGATACGGCCTAATATCAATATCCTAGCATATTATGCCTCATATCACGATCACATATCGACCATTTATTTATAACACTATTCACCCGTATCGCCGCCGCAAGATCCGCTATAACACCAGGACGTACCTTAAGTACGAATCCTGCCATATCACCGAGATCACAACCACAAACAAATCTCATCGACTCAGCTCAATCCCAAGTATCCTCCTCAAATCCGTATGTGAACACATAGTCCCATACCCATGTGAACATATAAATATATTCCCATACACGCACATATGAAATAAGGAATGTATGCAAGTATGTATATGTGTGTATGTGTAAGTGTAGTGCACCCACTACCTAAGGTTTCGTAACCATGCACCAATCCAACACCAATATCCATCTAAAATCATCAATAATAAATCCTAACAACATATCATAAATTGTTGGTGTGTATACGCATCCGTATACATCACCACGGACTGCGGGGGTGCTATACGCCATCCACCCGACTTCTCCCCGTAGATATAAATCTACTCACCTGGTCCTCGCTAGCCGGTACCGACGTCGCCACGCGCTTGCTTGTCGTCTCGAAGTCCACATGGGGGTACCTACATATCATAACGCACCATATCGCATTAAAACTAAATCTCACAACACAAAATACCAATTTAAAATCAAACCCCTCTCTTGAATTTTAAATCATGCACCTAAAACTAATTAAAAACCTAATTAAACAATTAATTAAGCTAACCTAAGCAATTAACAACACATTAAGCAAAAAGGTTAGAATTTATACCCAAATAATTTGAAGAACCCACAAGCACACTTAGCCTCCCAAATTGAAATCTAAATCCCTAGATCCATGCTATGGTAGCCAAGGGAAAATGGGTAGGAGGTGGATTTTGATTTTGATTTTTGCTTGATTTTTTGTGGATTTTTCAAGCATTTTTGAAGAACTTTTTTAAAGAGAAGGAGATGAAGAATGTGATAGTGTTTATGCTCTAGAAGGCCATTACTGTATCATACTAGCTTGTATATTACTTAATGGAAGCTTGGGATATTCACATGTATATAACAGTCTTGCTAAACATGGTAGTATGCTACTTGGTTTTTCTATCTTAATATGTGAGTGTACGTATTGATAGAGCTCTTAGGATCTTGCTTGTCTACCAGCGTTGTGATGGCAATCACACTAGTGGGGGCTGGGTAGTCTACAAGCACATCCTTATTCAGGTCCCTGGTCGTTGGATTATCGAGACAGAGCATCGATACTCCGGAGTAGACTGGTGTGTACGCTTCTCATCCCAGTTGGGGAGATGGTCTGTCCCACAGCCGTCAGTAAGTCGTTCTGGAGATAGTATACAGGTGCTCGTTAGGTTACGGGTACACCGGACAGGACTCACAGGGAACTGTTGGTTGGTTTGATACCAGTCGTCAGTGAACAGTTCCCAGGTGACATGAGTACAGCGTAGTCCGCAGACTTGACACTGCTACTTCGCCTCGAGTGTGTCCCACTGTTCTTAGATTGCTACCCTACCACGGCTCAAAGGAGTCGTACAAACAGGTAGCAGTTGGGTGCAGTCCCGAGCACTTGGAGGCAGTGGCGGTTAGACAGGATTCGTCCCTCCCGGTATTGGGAGTAGATATCGTGCTGAGTCAGAGAGCCATTACGCAAAGTCCCTGGCCAGGGCAAGCGAGATTTGCTGGTAGGTTGCAGTAGTTTCTCAGGGTGTAATGGGCTTCCCTCCGACACGACTTATACCGCTATTAGGGGACTGACGCTTGCCGCCCCCCTAGGCCCGATATACGATAGTCTTGGACGAACGGACCGGACTGTATGGAGATTGTCACATCAGACTCAGTAGGAGTTCAGATGGGTTTTCTCATCGGCCTTCTTATCGACGACTACCTGGGGACCGTTACGTACAGCTAGTGCCGCTTGCGGTCTATGGTTAAACCCACTGCCAGCGTAGTAGTCGAGTCTCTAGAGTCCCACACAGAGAGTTTCCTACTCCAGGCGAAACGATATAGAGGTTGCATGGTTTTGCGACAAAGGGATCGGACGCATACGTGCGTTTACGCGCGTACGACTTTCGGACAGTTTTTACCAGTCGGCTTTGGTTTAAGCCAGTTACTGGTATCTGGTTATTGGATTTTTACAGTCTAAAGTTTTTCCGTATTTTTGCGGATCGGAGGGCATTCTCGTAATTGTTCGAGAAGCTTCTAGAAGACGGTGACTAAGGAGGGTTATGTGTCATATTCATTGAATGAGGTTATGAGTCATGGTGGTGATTCATTCATTTCATTAATGCACATTTATTGCTTAATGACTCATGCTAATGAATCACCACTAGATATTTTATGAAGCATGATTAATCATCACTCTTTATCCTTTTCTTATTATTAGAAAATGCTTCATATATGATATGATACTCATAAACTTATATCATAATATTATACACATTCTCTCTCCTCAAGCTCTCTCTCTTCAAAAGACTAATCCTCACCCTCATGTGTTGAGATCTAGGATTAGTTAGACTAATCAATCCATAACCATCACTCTATTTCATCTATCTTCTTTGATTAGCAATCCAAGAAGGTTAGTTGCCTCAAGTTTAGAGGTTTAGCTTGGTGTTTTGCTCTCGGGTGGATCGTCTACTACCTAGAGAAGGTCGAAGAGAACAAAGGAGGACACAAAGACGAAAGACCGGTTTCATTAGGTATAATCCCTAAACACAATTGATAAGAAACTCTTTGTGTACGGTTATTTATAGTTTAGCTTCGATTCAAGCGGTTAGTCGATGTTCGTTCTTTAAACATGATCGTTTTTTGAAAATTCCGCCTCCCCACACATACTGGGGTGTACTACATCGACTTACAGTGGTATCAGAGCCTCGCTAAACACTAAATAACTTAATTGCAAATTTGTACGAATTTCGAACGGAAAAACGAAGCCGGAAAACCCTAAATCTGTTCAGTTTCTGTCGAACTTAAAATGAAGTCCAAAAATTTTTCAGGTGTGCTCAGAAAGCTAGAAAAGAGTCCAGGAGAACACCCATGAAATTCGAGCCCATGACTCGGCTAAAGCGCCGCGGAAGGGCGGCGGATCCCACCGATCCGCCGCGCTTCCGCGGCCGAGTTGCCGAGTCGTGGGCTCATCTTTCATGTGTGGGTCCTCTCTGGTATTTGGGGTTTTCTGGAATATTTAATATTTGCTCAGGTTACTGTTTAACAGAGCAGATTTTGGAGCAATATTGATGTTGTTTAATCGATCGAAATTGTACAGTATTTGCGTATTGGTTTATATCTGTGATTGTTTAATGTGTTCGTAAACCTCCCCTAACTGCTAGTATGTCGGTTGGCAGGGGGTTGCACATTTCTGAAATGGTTATATCTGTTTGTGCATATAAACTGTATTGGACTGTTGTGGTGTATAGCCGGGGTTTTGCAATGGGTTATTGTTTAATTCATTTGTTGTAAATGTAATTTGTTGTAATATTATTTTGCGGGGCACTTCCAGGTTGCGGTCGTAGCCACCGTTGTATTATTTCATTTTACTGTTTTTTGCTCCTAGGACTGACCCAAGGTGGGGTACACAGACTGCCGGGTGGGTAGTTTGCCGTACCCGTAAGGGTCAAGGGTGGGGTAACGGCTATTCATCACAACTATGTAATCTATTTTTTCTTGCAGGCTCAAAAGAAATACAGATTGCTTGCAAATCCAATATTTTTTATCTGTGTTCTGGAATGAATATCATTGCGTCAGACGAATGTAAAATATCTATATTTATGATAGCTATTTAGACGTCACTTATGTTTTACACCCGCACCAGCCCAGCCCCCGCTCTGTCGTTAGTTAAGTAACCTAACGGGTGATGACGGGACCCCGTGGCGAATGCGGATGGCATAAGAGGACGTTGTATTTTCGTTGTTTTCTGCAATGATAGGTTAATGATGGGACGCATTATCTATAATGCAAAGTAAAACAAACCAAAGTTTAAATCGTTGGAACAATTTGAAAGAAACCACTCGGTTATTTTTAAAACAGATATTTTTAAATGCGGAGATTTAACCACTCCTTTTAAAAGCTATCGGGTTCCTTCGATTATATCAAGTTCACTACGTTCACAGTTTCGCCAAAACCATTCGTAGCCCTCCGTCATTTCATTTGGGTATTCAGTAGTATTCAAGCTATGCATTTTGGCCAAAGTCAAGGATAGTGTTTGGTAGCTACTGGGTTTTCATTTGTTGCATAAGATAGATGAGTTGGTTTGGGACAGTCGTATTACCATTTGACCAAAGTCAGGGGTATATACGGATGGGTTCAAATTGACAAGATAATGACGGGTAGAACTTGACATGTGACTTATGACATTTTGACCAAAGCCAAGGTCATAAGAGCATGGGACAAAAACTTATATCGGGAATTTCAAAAGAAACTGAAATTTGCAAAGAGATGCATACCATTTGGAGTTTGATGAATGTTGGTAGCACTCCTTCAACATTATCATACGATGATATTTGGATCCCGATCCTACTGTGAGTATATGCTACTTATCAGGATATTCGTCGCTTAACGATCAATGCTATAAACCTAGTAGGTGTCCAGAAAGGTGTCAGCGGGGTTACGCCCCCAGAGAAAAGAGGTTATTTAATTAAGGAACTTCGCGAAAGCGTTGGAAAACCTCCCTCGAAGTATCGACACTGGCCTGGCTGAACGGTTAAGCAAGTATTGTACGGTGAGAATAGTCCTGGCTAATTCTTCTTTTATGGTTTGAGGAAGGATTCGAGAAACAGTGGGAGCCATCCAGTTTAGATAAACTAAAAACCACTCTAAACTTGCAAGAGCATCATGCTAATGAGTTTTCTTCTCTCTCTCCTAATTGCAGCGACCCTGAAAATGGCTGGACTTAAGTTACTTTTAGAGAAAAATATACTGACAGGGCCAAACTATAAAGATTGGCTGCGGAATGTCAAAATGGCTTTGACCTATGACAAACTGGGGTACGTCCTCACCGCTGCGGCACCTGCTGTCCCTGGTCCCAAATCCAGCAATGCGGATAAGGAAATCCGCAAAACCTGGGATTTAGATTGCGCGAGAGCCAAGTGCATCGTGCTTGCCTCGATGAACAATGAACATCAGAGGAGGCACGAGGATATGTCCCTAGATGGCATATTTCTCCATACAAAGGAACTTTATGGAGAGCAATCTCGTATAGCAAGATACGAGACCTCTAAGAAATTATTTCGAGCGAGGTTGGCTGTCGGGTCATCGGTAGGTGAACATGTCCTACAGATGATCGGCTATATAGAAGAGCTCGCAGACCTTGGGACGACTTTGGATAATGAGCTCTATACAGACCTTATTCTCCAGTCCCTTCCTCCCACCTACGCCCAGTTTATCCTCAACTTCAATCTTCAAGGAAAAGAAGTTGAACTTGCGGAACTCCTGAACATGTTAAGGAGTGCAGAGGGCACCTTGCAGAAGGTAAGGGAAACACCCGCTATGTTTGTTGACGGTGCATCTTCTTCCGGGTCCAAGGCTAGGGCCAAAGGAAGGAAGAAGAAGGCCGCACCCAAACCTAGAGGAGGTGTTAGTAAGGTGAGAGGGAAGGGAAAGAAAAAGACTGCAGTACCGATAGTTGGCCAGGATGAGTGCTTCCATTGTCACAGGAAAGGGCACTGGAAGAAGGATTGCAAGACGTGGAACGCCAAGAACCAGGAACCGAAGCAAGCTGTGGCTTCGACTTCAGGTGTGTTTGTAATTGAGAATTGTCTGTCGATCAACTCTACTTCCTGGGTATTGGATACCGGATCAGGATCTCATATTTGCAATTTTTTGCAGGCACTGAGAAACCGTAGAGTGCTGAAGGAAGGTGATATGATCCTCAGGGTTGCTAACGGAGCTAGCGTGGGAGCTGCGTCCGTCGGGGATTATCACCTTGGATTGACGAGTGGACACATTTTGGTTTTACATAACTGTTATTTTGTACCCAACTTAACGTGTAATATCATATCAGTTTCCTTGTTATCAAATAAAGGTTATGATTTCACGTTTGTAAGAGATGTTGTCAACATCCACCTTAATCATGGTTTGATTGGGTCCGGTACTCTAAATAACGGCATATATGTGTTAAACCAACTCCAAATTTTCAATGTCCAGAACACACTAAAAAGAAAGGCTCCAGATTTAAATAAAGCTTTCTTATGGCATTGTAGACTGGGTCACATCAATGAGAGAAGGTTGACTAAGTTGCATAGAGAAGGATATTTGGACACGTTCGAATATCAAACCTATGACACTTGTCAATCTTGTCTCAAAAGAAAGATGACAAAGACTCCATTTACTGGACAAGGAGTAAGAGCGAGCAGCTCTTAGGACTCATACACAGCGATGTATGTGGTCCAATGTCTACACATGCAAGAGGTGGTTATTCCTACTTCATTACTTTCACGGATGATTACTCAAGATACGAATTCATTTATCTGATGAAACATAAATCCGAAGCTTTTGAGAAATTCCAAGAGTATAAGAATGAAGTAGAAAACCAAACAGGCAAAAGTATTAAAACACTGAGATCTGATCGAGGTGGAGAATACTTAAGTGCCGAGTTCCTAGGTTACCTAAAAGAGAAAGGAATTCTCTCTCAGCTTACTCCTCCATACACTCCACAGCATAACGGTGTATCGGAGAGACGGAATCGAACCCTATTGGATATGGTACGATCCATGATGAGTAATGCTGAGTTACCACGATCTTTCTGGGGTTATGCGCTAGAATCAGCGGCATATCTTCTGAACAGGGCTCCTACCAAGACTGTGCCTACTACTCCATATCAGATGTGGACTGGGAAGAAACCCCGTCTTCAGCATATGAAGATTTGGGGATGTCCAGCTTTTGTTAAAAAGCAGCATGTGGACAAGCTCGAGGCACGATCAGTAAAATGTATGTTTGTGGGATATCCAAAGAACTCCAAGGGATATTATTTCTATTACGCAGAGGAACAAAAGGTTTTTGTTTCTCGTAATGCCCATTTTCTGGAAAATTAGTTTTTAGAAAAGGAAATAAGTGGGAGCGAAATAGAACTGGAAGAAATTCCAGAACCACAAACTGCTACTGAAAGTTTGGTAGAACCGGAAGTTCAAGAAGAACAGAACATTCCCGCACCCCTCCGCAGGAGTAGTAGCCCGTCTCATCCGCCTGAGAGATACTACGGTTTTCTCATAGATGGGGATAGAGAGGATTGCATCATAGATGATGATGAATCTACTGACTTCCAGCAGGCCATCCAGAGCGGCGACTCGGTATGATGGCTAGATGCAATGCGGACCGAGATGGAGTCCATGTACACCAACAAAGTATGGACTTTGGACTTTGCTCCAGATGAGGTAAAACCCATAGGATGCAAATGGATCTTCAAGAAAAAGATTGGTGTAGATGGACAGGTGGAAACCTATAAGGCTAGACTTGTTGCAAAGGGTTTTCGTCAAAGACCTGGTTTGGACTATGACGAAACCTTTTCTCCAGTGGTTATGCTCAAATCCATTCGGGTCCTTCTTGCTATTGCTGCCTTCCATGATTATGAAATCTGGCAGATGGACGTAAAGACGGCTTTTCTGAATGGAAATTTAGAAAAGAGCGTCTATATGGATCAGCCAGAGGGTTTCAATCAGAGTGGGAGCAGCGGGAAAGTATGCAAGCTGCTTAAGTCCATTTATGGACTAAAGCAGGCATCGCGGAGTTGGAACATCTGTTTTGATGAGACAGTCAAAGAATATGACTTTATCAAAAATCCAGATGAACCGTGCATATATAGTAAAGTTGTGGCCAGAAGTGTCGTATTCCTCGTCTTGTACGTGGATGACATTCTATTGATAGGAAATGACATTCCTATGCTACAATCTGTCAAAGGTTTCTTGTCACACAGGTTCTCCATGAAAGACCTGGGTGATGCCTCTTACATTCTGGGGATCAGGATCTATCGTGATAGATCCAAGAGGATGTTGGGACTTTCGCAGTCCAGGTATATTGACACTATACTGAAAAGATTCAGTATGGAAGATTCTAAGCGCGGTAATCTACCGGCTTGTCACGGAATCACCCTCTCCAAAGAGATGTCTCCCAAGACTGATTTGGAAAGGGAACGCATGTCTATTATACCGTACGCTTCTGCGGTAGGCTCTATAATGTATGCGATGTTGTGTACCAGACCAGATGTAGCTTACGCACTGAGCGTGGTAAGCCGGTATCAGTCAGACCCAGGGGAGAAGCACTGGATAGCAGTAAAGAACATTCTCAAGTACCTGAGGAGGACTAAGGAGATGTTCTTGGTTTACGGCGCAAAATACCTCAGGTTGGAGGCCTTTGCTGATTCCGGCTTCCAGAGTGATAAGGACGATTCCAAGTCCATGTCGGGTTATGTCTTTACCCTCAATGGAGGGGCGGTGTGCTGGAAGAGCTCCAAGCAGGACACCGTTGCTGACTCGACGATGGAAGCGGAGTATATAGCTGCTTGCGATGCCGTAAAAGAAGCAGTCTGGATGAAGAAGTTCCTAACAGAACTACAGGTGGTTCCTACCATAGTTGATCCAATACCTTTGTATTGCGACAACAACGGAACTATAGCTTTAGCGAAGGAACCAAGGTCCCATCAGAAGTCCAGACACATCTTGAGGCGGTATCACCTGATCAGGGAGATCATTGATCGTCAGGAGATCGAGGTTCGGAGAGTTGCTTCAGAAGAGAACATTGCTGATCCATTCACGAAGGCCCTTCCTCAGATTCAGTTCGAGAGGCTACTCGAGATCATTGGTCTACGATATGCCAGTACATGGCCCTAGTGCAAGTGGGAGATTGTTAGTGTTTATGCCCTAGAAGGCCATTACTGTATCATACTAGCTTGTATATTACTTAATGGAAGCTTGGGATATTCACATGTATATAACAGTCTTGCTAAACATGGTAGTATGCTACTTGGTTTTTCTATCTTAATATGTGAGTGTAAGTATTGATAGAGCTCTTAGGATCTTGCTTGTCTACCAGCGTTGTGATGGCAATCACACTAGTGGGGGCTGGGTAGTCTACAAGCACATCCTTATTCAGGTCCCTGGTCGTTGGATTATCGAGACAGAGCATCGATACTCCGGAGTAGACTGGTGTGTACGCTTCTCATCCCAGTTGGGGAGATGGTCTGTCCCACAGCCGTCAGTACGTCGTACTAGAGATAATATACAGGTGCTCGTTAGGTTACGGGTACACCAGACAGGACTCACAGGGAACTGTTGGTTGGTTTGATACCAGTCGTCAGTGAACAGTTCCCAGGTGACATGAGTACAGCGTAGTCCGCAGACTTGACACTGCTACTTCGCCTCGAGTGTGTCCCACTGTTCTTAGATTGCTACCCTACCACGGTGTAACATTTTAAAAAATATAAAATATTAATTTTGGGAATTTTTATAATTTAATATTATTTTATTGATTATTTTAATATTAAATGCAAATAAATAGGAAAAATGTTTGAAAAATTATGAAAAATTTTGGAAAATTATAAAATAGGGTAAATTAGTGAATTATGACATTTTTAAGTTTTTGTGATTAGTTTGACACTAATTTAGTGCTAATCGCGATTAAAATCGCTAATCGGGTTTATTGCAATTTTGTGCAAAACTTGCACATATCACATTTTCTACACTTGTGCATTGTTCTTACCATGATTTATCATTTGGGGTTACTATTCTAGTGAGAAAGGTTTAAGAAAAGAAAAGGAAAAGAAAAGAAAAAGAAAAGGATAAAGAATGGGGTTGGTGAGAGAGAAGTATGGGTTGAACCATTGACCAAACCCTTAGCCATTTTCATCATTTCTCTCCCTCTCCCTTTTGCTTTGCTGTTGCTGCCTCTTCCTCCCCCTTCCTCCACTTTCAATCCCTCAAATCATCTCTAAAACTACACCAAAATCCAATGTCCCTTTCATTAAAAAGATGCACAAGATCGAGATCTACGCAATGGACCAAGAAAGCGTGGATTTGGCCATTAGAGGGCAACTCAAGTGTCACGACCCGCAGGGTACGGAACGTGACTGGCACTTAAGTTCACGAAACGTCTAAAGGCGTCCGTAAAATAAGTAAGCCAAAGCCCAGAAAACAAAACCCATTAAGCAAAGAGTGAAGAAAACCCAATCATTTGAAAGCAAGTTTATCAAATAAGTCATGAAAAACACTTTTAAAAACAATACCAATTTTTCCCGAAAATTTCGGCAGAGTCTCCTTTGTAAATACTGGCCCCCAAAAATGGGTACAACAAAATATATACATGAATCCACAAAATAGGGCATCCCCAAGCGGGAGCTAGCTCTTCGCCATACGGCGGTCACAAATCCCACGCAATGTAAATGACAACAAGCATAATAAAGCATAATAAAGCATAAGGAAGCATGAAAAAGTAGCATGTCGGCTCAAGTGAGCTCGACCCCAAATACAGTATAAAATCCATAAACCTCACAGTCTCATCTCTAGGTCAATATACAAATATCTGGTAGAACAGTAGATGGAGTACACTAGATACAAGAATATACAAGGTGGTACAAAAAAAAAATATAACATAACCCACCTATGAGCAAATCTCGAGCTCAGGCAAAAGAGGCAAAAGACAAGTGCGCCCGCCGCTACTGAACTGACGGAGCGGACCTGCAAAAGACTGTGGCACAACGGGGGTGAGTTGCCAACTCGTGAGTAATAAATAACATCTACAAAGGCTATCGTATGCATGCACACAAGCATCCTAGCATCTAAAATACAGGTATGACTGGATGCACTAGCAGGTGTGTATACAATATCAGTGTGCCAATATGTATGCAACATGAAAATCTGAGGTCTCAATAGGTATATATAAGAAATATTTTATCTCTTTTTGTTTTTGAAACTCTTTTAGAATGCCAGCATAATGCCAATGAATCGACGAAAATCGGTGTCCAGCAACGACACCCAAAAGCTGTCTCAAATCTCATAAATGTATCTCTGGCCTCAGCCGTCCGGCTGACCCATCCCAAATCTCAATATCTCATCATCTAGCGGCCACGGTCGGTATCCTCTGGATATCCGCCGTCCCAAACAGTCACCGGTAGGTAATCCGTCCCCTGCCAGGCTCAACGTCATCACCACATTCCTCTTGCCCCGGGGTACCTTACCGGGCCCACCATGTACCCGTGCCGGTTCCTCCACTCCTCGACACGGATTTCCAAAGCCACAGCAAACTCATGGTGGACGACACTTACATCACTAGAAAACCGCAATTTACATGTTTTAAAAATATCATAAGTTTGGAAATTTTGCGGCTTTCCCCCGAAATCCAGCAATATCATAAAATCTCAAGAAATCCTCATAAGTGCATATATCAATGATAATGAATGCGTATGATATCAATAATCAAGTTGCGATGTGTGATTAATGGATTAAGCATGAACAATTAATATGATGAAGTACATGCACATGAATAGCAATTCTACGGTTTCATTTTAAGGAATTAAAGGCAATAGCACCAGTTTAAGTATCAATTAGTAAAAGTTTTAAATTTAAATGTTATTTAGTGTGGTGGCATGGCAATTACCAGGGTGTGTGTGTAAACATGAATAGTGCTCGTGCTGCATATAAAAACCTGGTAATGGTGCATGTGTCCTACAATTGAGTTTGCGTATATGGGTATAACCTATCGATCTAATTGCAGCAATTATCATGCCAGTATTATTATTCTAATGTCACAGGTGATTATCCAATTTACTATTTTCCAGTTTACTAAATCTATCGGGCGACTTGCGCCATCCAGACGATCGTCCCCCGTAGATGTTAAATCTACTCACCGGGATCCCTGGCTAGCTGTGTCCAATCACCGCCTTTCCCTTTCGTGCCGCGTCTGACGTCTCCGCGACCGAACCTGGAATTTACATCAATACCAAACATAAGGTTACGTATCAAGAACGACGCAAAACCCCAACGAAACTACTAAAGTTCGTTAGATAGGTACAACGTGCACAAAGTGCGCGGACACACGCGAAAATCGCAAAAACTGCCAAAAACGCCGATTTGGGTCGCCCGGCGAAACTAAAACCCGACTACCCAAAAACCGCACTCACGCATCCTAAAAGTCGTAGGACAAGCCAACAAAATCATCAAGATGCCACAATTAACTCATCACAAAACCTTGATAAAAATCTAGTAAGCAGAAATTGCAATTTGATGCAAACATCGACAATATAGCGACAAAGTCAACACCACCCAACACCAACATTCCAAACTAACCAAAAAGTTAGCCAATACACCAATTCTAAACCATTAACTAGGCTTAAAAACCTAATTTACATAACAAAACCTTTTCTTGATTTTTGTACTTAGCAAACATAACCCAAACTATATATGAAATCCTTACTTTAACACTATATTTTAGCCTAATAAGCAAATTAACCACTTAGATTAAGGTTAGCAAAACACTAGATAGCAAATTAGGTTTAATCAACACAAATTAGGTTTAATCAACTCACTAATCAAGCTTCAAATATCATTTTCCATACATAACCCTCTCTTGAAAAACCTTAAAACAACAACTTTACAACTAAAATCAACTTCTAAAATTACCTAAATTAGCATAATTAAAGACTACATAACAAGGTAACCATATAGATTAGTTTACTAACAACTAGATTAACTAATAAACTACTTAATTAATTATCATGGTTCAAAACCTAGTTTCAATTTTCAAACAAAATCTAAGAAATCTAGATTAACTACACTAAATTAACACTAACCCATAACACATAAGCACTTAAACAAAGAATTTAACAAGATAGAATTTATACCTCTTGATCAATAGATCAAGCAAGAAAGTTTCCTCCAAATGATGGCCTCAAACACCAAGATCCAAGCAAGAATGGCTAAGGAAAATGATAGCATAAGGATTTTGTATGGATTTTTGAATAAACTATGGATTTTGATGTGGTTTTTTGATGAAATTTGAAGAAAAATGAAAAGAAAAGAGAGGAAGAAGAGGGGGGTTCAGTTTCGGCCAGAGGAGGTAAGGGGGGGGGGTGTGGGCAAGTGGGGAAAAGTCTTGGTTCAAGTTTCCAAAGTCAATGTATCATATTTTAACCATTATATTTAAAATAATACCATAAACTATCAAATTAACACAAGAAAGGAACCAAGAAGAGAGAGACCAGAATTTCTGGACTTGGCCAAGACTTGGGCTGTTCTTGGGCTGAGGGAAAAGATAGAGGGGTGTTACAAAAGAAATTTTATGCAAAAAGGCCCCCTACAACTCAAAAATTGCAAGTTTTAGCCCAAAATTCAATAATTTCGTTTCAATTCATAAAAATTGGTTAAAAATCAAAATAAATTACTAAAAATTCATGTTATCACTAGATTATAATTATCATAATTTTAGAGATTAAAATTAGCCCGGAAAAATTTGTATTTATCGCTTATTTAATGTATTTTCTTACCGGCTTAAATAATATAAAAAAATTGAAAAATAGGGAAAAATTTTTAAATGACCAAAATTTCATAATTAACTCATTAGCTACTAAAAACAAGTAATTACCTATCCACTTTAAGTATAATTAGCCCTAAATTGCAAAATATCGAGAAAGACGGTTTTCGGAAAAATACCGAATTTTCACCGAATTTCAGGAAAACACCAAAACGACTTTTCAAGACGCTACAATCTTCCCCCCTTAAAGAAATTCGGTCCCCGAATTTAAAAATATAGCTACGCGTACCTTCAAAGAGATGGGGATATTTCTTCCTCATCTCGCCCTCGGTCTCCCAGGTAACCTCCTCGCTGCTCGGGCTACGCCAAAGGACCTTGACGGTTGGTATAATCTTCGATCTCAACTTCTTCACCTGCCGATCCAGGATGGCCACCGGCTGCTCTGCAAAGGAAAGGTCGCGCTCTAGCTGGACTGTCGGGTGCTGAATCGCATGCGAAGGGTCGTGAAGGTACTTGCGGAGCATCGAAACATGGAAGACGGGGTGAACATCGGGAAAGCTGGGTGGAAGAGCCAAACGATATGCAACAGCGCCGACACGCTCGAGGATCTCGAAGGGACCTACGAATCTAGGGCTAAGCTTCCCCTTTCGCCCAAAACGCATCACGCCCTTCATCGGTGAGACCTTCAGAAAAACATGGTCGCCAACTGCGAACTCTAATCTGCGACGGCGCCTGTCTGCATAGGATTTCTGCCTGCTCTGAGCCGCTCTCATCCGGTCTCGGATCAACTGGATCTTCGATGTCGTCTCCTCAACAAGCTGCGGCCCCAAAATGCTGCTCTCGCTGAGCTCTGACCAACAAACGGGCGATCTGCATCTCCTCCCATACAATGCCTCGAAAGGTGCCATCTGAATAGTATCCTGGAAGCTGTTGTTGTAGGAGAACTCCACTAGAGGTAAATGACGATCCCAGCTACCACCAAAGTCTAAAACGCACGCTCTGAGCATGTCCTCGAGAGTCTGAATGGTCCGCTCTGACTGTCCATCTGTCTGCGGATGAAACGCTGTGCTGAAGCTCAAACGAGTGCCCAACGCCTCCTGAAGTCTCTGCCAAAGTCGGCTGGTGAACTGAGTGCCTCGATCTGACACGATACAAGTCGGTACGCCATGTAGTCGCACGATCTCGTCAATATAGAGCTGAGCATACTGAGCGAAGCTGAAAGTCGTCTTCACTGGCAGGAAGTGAGCCGCTTTCGTCAATCTATCCACGATCACCCAGATGGAGTCGTACCCTCGACTGGTCCTGGGTAGACCCATAACGAAGTCCATCGAAATCTGCTCCCATTTCCACTCTGGAATGGGTAACGGCTGTAGCTCTCCTGCGGGCCTCTGGTGCTCGGCCTTGACTTGCTGACAAGTCAGGCATCTCGAAACGAACTCCGCAATGTCCCTCTTCATCCCGTCCCACCAGTAGGTCTCTCTCATATCATGGTACATCTTGGTGGAACCGGGGTGGACACTATACACTGATCGGTGTGCCTCCTCAAGAATGTCGCGCCGTAATCCATCAGCATCTGGTACGCACAGTCTAGATCCATATCGTAAAATCCCCTGATCGTCAACCATGAACTCGGAAAATCTGCCCTGTCCCATCTGTGCCATGATCTCTGAGCAACGGTCGTCACTACGCTGTGCCTCATATATACGGTCAAGCAACTGTGGGCGTGCACGAACATGCGCGAGCTGTCCCCCTGTCTGAGTGAACTCGAACTCAACTCGGCTGTCGTATAACGTCTGCCAATCTGCTGACGACTGCCTCTGCACTGCGCGCAAAAAGGATAGACTACCCCCGGGCCTCCTACTCAACGCATCTGCCACCACATTCGCCTTGCCGGGGTGATATAAGATCTCGCAGTCGTAGTCTTTCACCAACTCCATCCAACGACGCTGTCTGAGGTTCAGGTCTCGCTGCTGAAATATGTACTTTAAGCTCTTGTGATCGGTGAATATCTGACATGACTCGCCGTAAAGGTAATGTCGCCAAATCTTCAGTGCAAAGACCACTGCAGCCATCTCCAAATCATGAGTGGGGTAGTTCTGTTCATGCTTCTTCAACTGCCGAGAAGCATAAGCGATCACCCGGCCATGCTGCATCAATACGCATCCTAATCCCACTCGCGAAGCATCACAGTAGACAACAAATCCGCCTGATCCCGAAGGTAGAGATAATACCGGCGCCGTAGTCAAACAAGTCCGCAGCTGCTGAAAACTGCGCTCGCACTCCTCCGTCCAGACGAAAGGAACTCCCTTCCGGGTCAAACTGGTCAACGGTGCAGCTATAGGGGAGAAGTCCTGAACAAAACGCCTGTAGTAGCCCGCCAAGCCTAGAAAACTACGGATCTCAGTAACCGATGTAGGTCGGGGCCACTGCTGAACAGCCTCAATCTTCTTCGGGTCCACACAAATGCCGTCTCTCGTAACCACGTGACCCAAGAATCCGACGCTGTCCAGCCAGAATGCACACTTAGAGAACTTCGCGAACAGCTGGTGCTCCCTCAGAGTCTGTAACGTAATCCGCAAGTGCTGCTCGTACTCCTCTCTGCTCCGGGAGTACACCAAGATATCGTCGATAAACACGATGATGAACAAGTCAAGATACGGCCTGAATGTACGGTTCATCAAATCCATGAATGCTGCTGGGGCGTTGGTGAGTCCGAACGACATCACCAAAAACTCGTAGTGGCCATAGCGTGTACGGAAAGCTGTCCTCGGTATATCCTCCTGTCGGACTCGCAGCTGATGGTATCCTGATCGCAAGTCGATCCTCGAAAAATACCCCGCACCCTGAAGCTGGTCGAACAAATCATCAATGCGCGGCAACGGATATCTGTTCCGAATGGTAACTTTGTTCAGCTGGCGGTAGTCGATACACAAGCGCAAACTTCCTTCCTTCTTCTTGACAAACAGGACCGGAGCACCCCACGGAGAAACACTCGGTCGAATAAGCCCCTTATCCAACAAATCCTGCAACTGATCCTTCAGCTCTCGAAGCTCTGCCGGGGCCATCCGATAAGGCGGTATAGAAATAGGCCCCGAACCGGGAATCAAATCAATGCAGAACTCAACATCGTGCTCAGGCGGTAGCCCAGGTAGCTCATCAGGGAAAACATCAGGGAACTCACAAACTACCGGGACCTGGTCCAACGAAACCTCTGTAGCTCGAGTATCACAAACAAACGCTAAGAATCCCTGACATCCCTTCCGCAAGAGCTGACCAGCGCGAAGAGAAGAAATTAAGCTGGGAAGGGCGACACTGCGGTCTCCCTGAATAACAAGGACTGGCTCTCCCGGAAAGCTAAATCTGACTGCCTTCTCACGGCAGTCCACCGAAGCATAACAAGTGGCTAGCCAATCCATGCCCAGAAGCACATCAAAGTCCAACATATCGAGGAGTATCAAATCAACTGATGAATCCCTCTCCCCGATACGAACGGAACACAAACGAAATACAAACCGAGCGACAAACGACTCGCCTACCGGAGTAACAACAACAAGCGGCTGGTCTAACGACGACGACTCACGGCCCAACATCGGTGCAAAGTGTGTAGAGACGTACGAATGTGTGGAACCTGGGTCGAATAATACCCGTGCGTCGAAAGAACAAACTGGCAAGGTACCTGTCACGACGGCATTGGATGCCTGCGCATCCTGCGGTGTCAAAGCAAAAACTCGGGCCTGTCTTCCACCGATAGCGGGCTGACCTCGACCTCGGCCTCTGCCTCCTCGTCCTCTCTGAACAGGACCGCCGCGTCCACGGCCTCTCGGTGCACCTAACTGGCGTGGAGCATCGCCTGGGGTAGGAAGTAGGGCTCTCTGAGGAGGGGGTGGTGATGGTGGTAGGGTCATGTGCGGAACTGTCGCTGCTCCCTGTCGTCTCTCCGGGCAGTCTCTGACAAGATGGTGCAAACTCCCGCACCCAAAACATCCTGGCGACGGCTGCTGCCCCTGGGGATAAGAACCATATAACTGTCCCCGTCCAAATCCTCTGCCTGGCCTATCTCTCGGAAAGAATCTGGCGCGCTGCCTCTGAGGCGGTACATCGGTGCGCATCCTCTTCGGCCCAGAAACGGCCGAAGTCTGTGATATGCGTGCCTCCATCCGCAGTGCCGTATCCCTAGCAGCTGAATAAGTGTCGTAGCGCTGGGCGCCAATGGCAAGATATAGCTGGGCATCAAGTCCCTGTACGAACCTCTTCACCATCTTCTCCTCGGTATCCACCAAATACTGAGCATATCGGGACAACTGAGTAAACTGGATGTCATACTCAGACACCGTCATCCCAGGTGTCTTGACTAAGGCCTCGAAGCTGCGAGCTCTGGCGTCACGAACGCTCTCTGGAAGGAAACGGGCTAGAAAGACCGCTGTAAACTCGACCCAAGTCATAGGCGGTAGATCTGCAGCTCGACCTCTCAAGACTGACTCCCACCATGTCTGCGCGAGACCCTCTAGCCGGAAACTGGCAAGCTCTACCCATCGATCATCCGAACATCTCAGCGAACGGCAGATCCTGGCTAAACTATCAAGGAACGTCTGTAGGTCCTCCGCTGCCTCGGTGCCGGTGAATACTGGAGGTCTCAGCCTCATGAAATCCTGTAGTGAAACCGGAATGGCCACGGTGGTGGTAGTAGGAGCAGGTATCATGGTCGTCTGTGATGTAGTAGGTACGTCATCCGGCCTCGGTGTACGACTGGCTGCAACTAGGGATCCTACCATCTGACGCAGCTCCTGCATGCCTCCCATCATCTGTCGCAACTCCTCCATACCGGTCTCGAGCCTATCCATACGGCCTGGGGAAGGTGGATCGGTCTGTCCCAGCGGCGTAGGCATACCACCCTGCTCAGTCCTAGTCTCGGACGAGCCAGCTCGAATCTCGTCTCTGGCGGCAGCCCTCTGTGCCCTCGTAGCCTTCGGCGGCATAGTGGCTGTTACAGGAAAACGGATAGTAAGAACAGTGCAATAGGATCATAGGATACACGGAATTGAAGAAGGAAATTTCCAAGCAAGTATCCTAAAGTCACTTAGACGGAGTACCGTATCGTAAGTATGCCGCGGACATACGCACGCTACGTTACCCTGCTTAAGTCACTTACTCCATCTACCAAGGGTCATCCTACACTCACAAAGGTAAAACCTATCGCTCTGATACCAACTTTGTCACGACCCGCAGGGTACGGAACGTGACTGGCACTTAAGTTCACGAAACGTCTAAAGGCGTCCGTAAAATAAGTAAGCCAAAGCCCAGAAAACAAAACCCATTAAGCAAAGAGTGAAGAAAACCCAATCATTTGAAAGCAAGTTTATCAAATAAGTCATGAAAAACACTTTTAAAAACAATACCAATTTTTCCCGAAAATTTCGGCAGAGTCTCCTTTGTAAATACTGGCCCCCAAAAATGGGTACAACAAAATATATACATGAATCCACAAAATAGGGCATCCCCAAGCGGGAGCTAGCTCTTCGCCATACGGCGGTCACAAATCCCACGCAATGTAAATGACAACAAGCATAATAAAGCATAATAAAGCATAAGGAAGCATGAAAAAGTAGCATGTCGGCTCAAGTGAGCTCGACCCCAAATACAGTATAAAATCCATAAACCTCACAGTCTCATCTCTAGGTCAATATACAAATATCTGGTAGAACAGTAGATGGAGTACACTAGATACAAGAATATACAAGGTGGTACAAAAAAAAATATAACATAACCCACCTATGAGCAAATCTCGAGCTCAGGCAAAAGAGGCAAAAGACAAGTGCGCCCGCCGCTACTGAACTGACGGAGCGGACCTGCAAAAGACTATGGCACAACGGGGGTGAGTTGCCAACTCGTGAGTAATAAATAACATCTACAAAGGCTATCGTATGCATGCACACAAGCATCCTAGCATCTAAAATACAGGTATGACTGGATGCACTAGCAGGTGTGTATACAATATCAGTGTGCCAATATGTATGCAACATGAAAATCTGAGGTCTCAATAGGTATATATAAGAAATATTTTATCTCTTTTTGTTTTTGAAACTCTTTTAGAATGCCAGCATAATGTCAATGAATCGACGAAAATCGGTGTCCAGCAACGACACCCAAAAGCTGTCTCAAATCTCATAAATGTATCTCTGGCCTCAGCCGTCCGGCTGACCCATCCCAAATCTCAATATCTCATCATCTAGCGGCCACGGTCGGTATCCTCTGGATATCCGCCGTCCCAAACAGTCACCGGTAGGTAATCCGTCCCCTGCCAGGCTCAACGTCATCACCACATTCCTCTTGCCCCGGGGTACCTTACCGGGCCCACCATGTACCCGTGCCGGTTCCTCCACTCCTCGACACGGATTTCCAAAGCCACAGCAAACTCATGGTGGACGACACTTACATCACTAGAAAACCGCAATTTACATGTTTTAAAAATATCATAAGTTTGGAAATTTTGCGGCTTTCCCCCGAAATCCAGCAATATCATAAAATCTCAAGAAATCCTCATAAGTGCATATATCAATGATAATGAATGCGTATGATATCAATAATCAAGTTGCGATGTGTGATTAATGGATTAAGCATGAACAATTAATATGATGAAGTACATGCACATGAATAGCAATTCTACGGTTTCATTTTAAGGAATTAAAGGCAATAGCACCAGTTTAAGTATCAATTAGTAAAAGTTTTAAATTTAAATGTTATCTAGTGTGGTGGCATGGCAATTACCAGGGTGTGTGTGTAAACATGAATAGTGCTCGTGCTGCATATAAAAACCTGGTAATGGTGCATGTGTCCTAGAATTGAGTTTGCGTATATGGGTATAACCTATCGATCTAATTGCAGCAATTATCATGCCAGTATTATTATTCTAATGTCACAGGTGATTATCCAATTTACTATTTTCCAGTTTACTAAATCTATCGGGCGACTTGCGCCATCCAGACGATCGTCCCCCGTAGATGTTAAATCTACTCACCGGGATCCCTGGCTAGCTGTGTCCAATCACCGCCTTTCCCTTTCGCGCCGCGTCTGACGTCTCCGCGACCGAACCTGGAATTTACATCAATACCAAACATAAGGTTACGTATCAAGAACGACGCAAAACCCCAACGAAACTACTAAAGTTCGTTAGATAGGTACAACGTGCACAAAGTGCGCGGACACACGCGAAAATCGCAAAAACTGCCAAAAACGCCGATTTGGGTCGCCCGGCGAAACTAAAACCCGACTACCCAAAAACCGCACTCACGCATCCTAAAAGTCGTAGGACAAGCCAACAAAATCATCAAGATGCCACAATTAACTCATCACAAAACCTTGATAAAAATCTAGTAAGCAGAAATTGCAATTTGATGCAAACATCGACAATATAGCGACAAAGTCAACACCACCCAACACCAACATTCCAAACTAACCAAAAAGTTAGCCAATACACCAATTCTAAACCATTAACTAGGCTTAAAAACCTAATTTACATAACAAAACCTTTTCTTGATTTTTGTACTTAGCAAACATAACCCAAACTATATATGAAATCCTTACTTTAACACTATATTTTAGCCTAATAAGCAAATTAACCACTTAGATTAAGGTTAGCAAAACACTAGATAGCAAATTAGGTTTAATCAACACAAATTAGGTTTAATCAACTCACTAATCAAGCTTCAAATATCATTTTCCATACATAACCCTCTCTTGAAAAACCTTAAAACAACAACTTTACAACTAAAATCAACTTCTAAAATTACCTAAATTAGCATAATTAAAGACTACATAACAAGGTAACCATATAGATTAGTTTACTAACAACTAGATTAACTAATAAACTACTTAATTAATTATCATGGTTCAAAACCTAGTTTCAATTTTCAAACAAAATCTAAGAAATCTAGATTAACTACACTAAATTAACACTAACCCATAACACATAAGCACTTAAACAAAGAATTTAACAAGATAGAATTTATACCTCTTGATCAATAGATCAAGCAAGAAAGTTTCCTCCAAATGATGGCCTCAAACACCAAGATCCAAGCAAGAATGGCTAAGGAAAATGATAGCATAAGGATTTTGTATGGATTTTTGAATAAACTATGGATTTTGATGTGGTTTTTTGATGAAATTTGAAGAAAAATGAAAAGAAAAGAGAGGAAGAAGAGGGGGGTTCAGTTTCGGCCAGAGGAGGTAAGGGGGGGGGTGTGGGCAAGTGGGGAAAAGTCTTGGTTCAAGTTTCCAAAGTCAATGTATCATATTTTAACCATTATATTTAAAATAATACCATAAACTATCAAATTAACACAAGAAAGGAACCAAGAAGAGAGAGACCAGAATTTCTGGACTTGGCCAAGACTTGGGCTGTTCTTGGGCTGAGGGAAAAGATAGAGGGGTGTTACAAAAGAAATTTTATGCAAAAAGGCCCCCTACAACTCAAAAATTGCAAGTTTTAGCCCAAAATTCAATAATTTCGTTTCAATTCATAAAAATTGGTTAAAAATCAAAATAAATTACTAAAAATTCATGTTATCACTAGATTATAATTATCATAATTTTAGAGATTAAAATTAGCCCGGAAAAATTTGTATTTATCGCTTATTTAATGTATTTTCTTACCGGCTTAAATAATATAAAAAAATTGAAAAATAGGGAAAAATTTTTAAATGACCAAAATTTCATAATTAACTCATTAGCTACTAAAAACAAGTAATTACCTATCCACTTTAAGTATAATTAGCCCTAAATTGCAAAATATCGAGAAAGACGGTTTTCGGAAAAATACCGAATTTTCACCGAATTTCAGGAAAACACCAAAACGACTTTTCAAGACGCTACATCAAGAAAGTTCTTGAGTTGCCAAGTGAGGTAAATTCTGAACCCTTAGCTCAAGTGTAGCATTTCCTTTAACCCCAAGTTAAGATTATATCGATATTGTGTGATATTATGGACTTGATGAAAACCTAGTTAGGGTTTGAGAGAAACTTGAGTTGTAATGTGAAATTGAGCTCAGTAGAGGACTTGTAAACACCCTAGTGCATGAATTGGAACCCAAAACCTGAAGCTAGAACCAGAAATACGGATTTTAGAAACCGATATCGGGGAAATTGTGTAATCTGAGCATGTTAACTTGAATCTGCTATCACCCCGAGGACCCTAAAATAATATTGAGTGGAAATTGAGATGTGCAGGCACCATAGAGGCAACACCCAAAACCCTAGCCCCCAACTCCTTTTCCCGGCCGCCAATTTTCCTCTTTTGGCCGCCAATTGCGGCCTGGGTCCCACCTTTTTGTCTCGTTTTCGTTCTGTAGCTCCTACATGGTTAGTTTAGGCCCCTGGTATATATAGATTTGTATAAAGTGACCTGGGGTAAAATCTGGGACATATATCCTAAGTTGCTATTTTGGATTCGTGTTTCCGTATTCCGTATTTTCATTTCTGCATTGGTGTGTTTCGTTTTACCTCGACTGTTTGGCGTTTATACGACGATATAGAGGATTTATATGTGGTTTTGAAGGCGTGCCATAGGTTCTCATCTATAGGCCCCCTTATCGTATCGTTTTGGATTTCGTGCGCCGTTTTAGCTTGAAATTGGTTTTAATGCGCATATACGATATTTGATGTGTAGGTACCCATGAAGACTTCGAGACGACAAGCAAATGCGTGGTGATGTCCGCAAATGATGATACATGTGAGTAGATTATCTCTACAGGGGGAAGTCGGGTGGATGGCGTATAGCACCCCCGCAGTCCGTAGTTAGTATACTATATATAGTAGATGTGTGATAGTCTTAGTGTGTTGTAGCTTTGTGTTAGAAGTATTATGGGTAGTTAGGGTTAGAAGTGATTAGTGTAGTTCCTAGTTGCGAGCCCTAGGATAGAATTGCACCTACACGCCTACACTTGTATATCTCTTATACCTACCCTTGGTGGATGATATTTGATGACGTTGGTAATGAGTCGATGATGTGGGCTTGATGACATGAGATCGGTGATTGGATACGATTCATTGTGGGATATGACTTGTGATTTCTTGCGGGCTTGGGATATGTGTTTACCCCGCATGCATACTTCACTGATGGTATCGTTTGGTGCTAGACATAGAGTAGTACCCCAGACTATGTGATCTGGTGATAGTGATACTTGTTATGTGATGAGATAGTGAGATGTTGACCCGTACCCAGCTATTGGGATGCCGTACGATGATTACCGTACGAGCCGATATTGATGATAGATCCGCACTCATAACTCGAGGATATCTTATGATATGACATTGAGGCGAGATCACCGACTATATACCCTTATATATGTATCGACTCAGATCTAGGCGGTTTCCATACCCCTCCAGACTTGCATGATACTTAGATCAGTAGTTGCATAGTAGATGTTAGACTAGACCCGAGTCATACCTATTTCAAACTAACGAATCGGGAATATTGCAAGATAGGAAAAAGGGGATTCTACGGATATTTCAAATGTGTTGCGTCTATTTTCTAAACACCGTAGCCCTTGTTTTACCAAAGACCCCGGTTCGTCTTATTTCAAAAGGCAAGGTTGCATGTTATAGCTTTTGAGTTAGATTCTTCACTGTTGCGTTGCTTATTTCGATTGCACCTGTTCATACTATTTGCATGGCATTACTTGTGCTTATTGTTATATTGCCATCATGCTGTTAGGACACCAGTACCATTATCGATGATGCGTATGTTCCACGTACACTGATTGCCGGCTCACACACTTCATCATCGATAATTGCTATGCCACTACACTGTAGTACTGCTGCATTCATGGTATGATTTCCGCATAACATATTGTACACATAGACCTGTACACAAATATATACGATTATGACTTGATATTCATACCTGATACATATGTCACACCTGATCATTATATTATAGCTCATTTATATGTGACATGACTTGATACTCACATTTGATACATATGTCACACCTGATCATTATATTATAGCTTATTTATATGTGACATGACTTGATACTCACATTTGATACATATGTCACACCTGATCATTATATTATAGCTCATTTATATGTGACATGACTTGATACTCACATTTGATGCTTATATCACACCTGATACATATGCCACACCTGATCATTGTATTATAGCTCATTTATATGTGACATGACTTGATACTCACATTGATGCTTATATCACATCTGATCATTATATTGTAGCTCATCTATATGTGACTTAACATGATATTTATGTTTGACGCACATATCATATCAGATTAGTGACTTACATTCTGTTTTGGATTATATGTGATTTCTGGATTTGGGAACCGTGGCTATTTCAAATATGTAATCATTTAAAAACCCGGTTCCCTTGATATGATATTTCGGTGCGTCCACCATGTGTTTTCTCGGTGCTAGAGTGATACATGAAAACCCGAATCGAGGAGGTGGTTGAGGCCGATTACGGGTACATGGTGGACCCGGTATGGTACCCCGGGGCGAGAACGGTTTCGCTGTGTGATAGACGGTGAGCCCGGCAGAGGGACTACTACCTACCGGTGATTGTATTTGAGCTCGGCGGATATCTGGAGGATTCCGACCGGAGTTGAGAGATGGATATGGGCTGACCCGTACTGCCGGGGCCGAGGGCCGATACCGCAGACGGAGCCCAGAGATAGACATGGGTTGACTCGTACTGCCGGGGCCGAGGGCCGATACCGCAGACGGAGCCCCATATGGATGAGGATTTACGTGTCGATGCTTGGCACGGGTTTCATGATGTTTTACCATGATGTTGTTTATATCTTCATATTGCATACATGATGCTTATTGTCATTGGGTGACGGGTGGACGGGTTCCACGTATATACAGACATGGATCATATACAGACATAGATCATATACAGATATGGATCATATACAGACATGGATCATATACAGACTGGATTTATACTGATCATACTTCATTTGTATATATAACAGGGTATGAGGGCGCTGTTATATATACCCTTACACCAATATTAGTGGTATGGGACACTAATATATGTGTATTGATATCATATTTACTGCATCATATTTATTTCTTGCAGACATACCTTATACTGATGGCATGTTATTACCTGAGTACTTGGCACCACATACATATTTAGATGTTACCTTGCCACCTTACTACACTCAGATGTACTCTTGTGGATTATATTACTGATTGTTGACTTAGGTTTATGTCTTGCATTCGGTTTCTGCTTGTAGATATTTCTATTCACGAGTTGGCAACTCACCCCCGTTGTGCCACAGTTCTTGCAGGTTCTGCCGTACAGGTTTTATTGCGGCATTTCTGGCACACTACCTTCTTGCGGGTGATTTGCTTTTGGTAGGTGGATTCTTTCGCATCAAGAACCACCATTGTTTTCATTTTACTCATTGTATCTAGAATTTCCATCAACCAAAACTTGTATATTCTTTCAGACCTAGACTAGTGATGTATTATTCGACCTTAGAGTCGCGCTTAGGGTTTCTTGTTGCTTTGAGCTTTCTTTTGGATTTGATCCTCGCCACTTGGCGTTGTATACTATTGTTGCATGTGTGGTTGTGACCGTCGATTGACGAAGAGCTAGCTCCCGCTTAGGGATGCCCTTATCATTGCATATATATATTGTTGCTCTTGTTTGACCCCATTCGGGGCCATTTTTACAAAAGAAACTCTGCCGAAATTTTTAGAAAAGACTTACTGTTTTAAAACGCACCTTCGGCTTAGTTGTTTAAAAACCTTGATTTCAACATGTTTTCTTCACTTATTCTTAATAAGGGTTTTAGATTTCTGGGTTTCGGCTTACTTAGTCGCGTTACGCCTGTAGACGTTACGTGGTTAAGTGCCGGTCACGGGCCAAACTTTGGGTCGTGACACACGGCTCAAACGAGTCGTACAAACAGGTAGCAGTTGGGTGCAGTCCCGAGCACTTGGAGGCAGTGGCGGTTAGACAGGATTCGTCCCTCCCGGTATTGGGAGTAGATATCGTGCTGTGTCAGAGAGCCATTACGCAAAGTCCCTGGCCAGGGCAAGCGAGATTTTCTGGTAGGTTCCAGTAGTTTCTCAGGGTGTAATGGGCTTCCCTCCGACACGACTTATACCGCTATTAGGGGACTAACGCTTGCCGCCCCTTAGGCCCGATATGCGATAGTCTTGAACGAACGGACCGGACTGTATGGAGATTGTCACATCAGACTCAGTAGGAGTTCAGATGGGTTTTCTCATCGGCCTTCTTATCGACGACTACCTGGGGACCGTTACGTACAGCTAGTGCCGCTTGCGGTCTGTGGTTAAACCCACTGCCAGCGTAGTAGTCGAGTCTCTAGAGTCCCACACAGAGAGTTTCCTACTCCAGGCGAAACGATATAGAGGTTGCATGGTTTTGCGACAAAGGGATCGGACGCATACGTGCGTTTACGCGCGTACGACTTTCGGACAGTTTTTACCAGTCGGCTTTGGTTTAAGCCAGTTACTGGTATCCGGTTATTGGATTTTTACAGTCTAAAGTTTTTCCGTATTTTTGCGGATCGGAGGGCGTTCTCGTAATTGTTCGAGAAGCTTCTAGAAGACGGTGACTAAGGAGGGTTATGTGTCATATTCATTGAATGAGGTTATGAGTCATGGTGGTGATTCATTCATTTCATTAATGCACATTTATTGCTTAATGACTCATGCTAATGAATCACCACTAGATATTTTATGAAGCATGATTAATCATCACTCTTTATCCTTTTCTTATTATTAGAAAATGCTTCATATATGATATGATACTCATAAACTTATATCATAATATTATACACATTCTCTCTCCTCAAGCTCTCTCTCTTCAAAAGACTAATCCTCACCCTCATGTGTTGAGATCTAGGATTAGTTAGACTAATCAATCCATAACCATCACTCTATTTCATCTATCTTCTTTGATTAGCAATCCAAGAAGGTTAGTTGCCTCAAGTTTAGAGGTTTAGCTTGGTGTTTTGCTCTCGGGTGGATCGTCTACTACCTAGAGAAGGTCGAGGAGAACAAAGGAGGACACAAAGACGAAGGACCGGTTTCATTAGGTATAATCCCTAAACACAATTGATAAGAAACTCTTTGTGTACGGTTATTTATAGTTTAGCTTCGATTCAAGCGGTTAGTCGATGTTCGTTCTTTAAACATGATCGTTTTTTGAAAATTCCGCCTCCCCACACATACTGGGGTGTACTACATCGACTTACAGAATGAAGGGCTGTTGGGGTTCAGATTTTGGCCAGAAAATGAGTGGGGGAGGAGAGAGAGGGAGGTGGAGAAAAATGGGGAGAAAGTCAAAGTCAATTCAAGGTCAAAAGTCTAACTAATTTATCCATTTTCTTTTCTTTTCTTTCATTTCTTTTCCTTTGAAATTCAAGTGGGGAAAAAAATGAGGGCTGCTGAATTTAGCTAAGGGGAGAAGTGAATGGGGGTGTGTGGGTGTGGGTACGGGTGTGGGGTGATAAAAAATGATAAATACAATACCCCAAACATCCATTTACGCTAAAAAAAAGTCTTTTTTCTTCAATAATTTCTAAACCGTTTTGGCAAATGATTTCGTTTCAAAAACCACATGATAAAATTTTATTTAATATTTTATGATGCACAAAATTTGTTTCAACTCATTCCAATTTGTAATTTTCCCTAATTAAATGTATTAGTGACGGCTTAAAATAATAATAAAATAATATTTTTTCAGAAAATTTGAAATTTCACCAGCGGCTCAATAAACACCAAATAATAGCAATTACATAGCTAGAATATGTATATTTAATTTTTATAATAAGATATTTGTATTTTGACTTTTTACAGAAAACCCCCTTATTTTACCGATTTTTCGAAATTTCACCGAAACGATTTTCAAAACGTTACACACATCCAGGTTGCGGTTGTTGCCACCGTTGTATTATTTCATTTTACTGTTTTTGCTCCTAGGACAGACCCAAGGAGGGGTGCACAAACTGCCGGGCGGGTAGTTTGCCGCACCCGTAGGGGTCTTGGATGGGGTAATGGCTATTCATCACAACTGTGTAATCCGTCTTTTGTTGCAGGCTCAAAACAAACACGGATTGCTTGCAAATCCAATTAAGTTCATTTGTGATCTGGAATGAATATCATTGCGTCAGACGAATGTAAAATATCTATATATATGATAGCTATTTTAGACGTCACTTATGTTTTACACCCGCGCTAGCCCAGCCCCCGCTCTGTCGTTAGTTAAGTAACCTAACGGGTAATGACGGGACCCCGTGGCGAATGCGGATGGCATAAGAGGACGTCATATTTTCGTTGTTCTCTGCAATGATAGGTTAATGATGGGACGCATTATCTATAATGCAAAGAAAATAAACCAAAGTTTTAATCGTTGGAACAATTTAAAAGAAACCACTCGGTTAATCTTAAAAACAGATATTTTTAAATGCGGAGCTTTAACCACTCCTTTTAAAAGCTATCAGGTTCCTTCGGTTATATCAAGTTCACTACGTTCACGGTTTCGCCAAAACCATTCGTAGCCCTCCGTCATTTCATCTGGATATTCAGTAGTATTCAAGCTATGTATTTTGACCAACGCCAAGGCATAGTGTTTGGTAGCTGCTGGATATTCATTTGTTGCATAGATAGATGAGTTAGTTTGGGACAGTCGTATGATCATTTTGGCCAACGTCAAGGATATGTACGGATGGGTTCAAATTAACAAGATAATGATGGGTAGAACTTGACATGTGACTTATGATATTTTGACCAACGCCAAGGTCATAAGAGCATGGGGCAAAAAATATATATCGGGAATTTCTAAAGAAACTGAAATTTGCAAAGAGTTGCATACCATTTGGAGTTTGATGAATGTTGGTAGGATTCCTTCAACATTATCATACGATGATATTTGGATCCCGATCCTATTGTGAGTATATGCTACTCATCAGGATATTCGTCACTTAACGATCAATGCTATAAACCAAGTAGGTGTCAAGAAAGATGTCAGCGGGGTTACGCCCCCAGAGAAAAGAGGTTATTTAATTAAGGAACTTCGCGAAAGCGTTGGAAAACCTCCCTCGAAGTACCGACACCAGCCTGGCTGAACGGTTAAGCAAGTATTGTACAGTGAGAATAGTCCTGGCTAATTCTTCTTTTATGGTTTGAGGAAGGATTCGAGAAACAGTGGGAGCCATCCAGTTTAGATGAACTAAAAACCACTCTAAACTTGCAAGAGCATCATGCTAAAGAGTTTTCTTCTTTCTCTCCTAATTGCAGCGACCCTGAAAATGACTGGACTTAAGTTACTTTTAGAGAAAAATATACTGACAGGGCCAAATTATAATGATTGGCTGCGGAATGTCAAAATGGCTTTGACCTATGACAAATTGGGGTACGTCCTCACCGCTACGGCACCTGCTGTCCCTGGTCCCAAATCCAGTAATGCGAATAAGGAAATCCGCAAAACCTGGGATTTCGATTGCGCGAAAACCAAGTGCATCGTGCTTTCCTCGATGAACAATGAACATCAGAGGAGGCACGAGGATATGGAACTAGACGCCATATTTCTCCATACAAAGGAACTTTATGGAGAGCAATCTCGTATAGCAAGATACGAGACCTCAAACAACTTGTTTCGAGCGAGGTTGGCTGTCGGGTCATCGGTAGGAGAACATGTCCTAAAGATGATCGGCTATATAGAAGAGCTCGCAGACCTTGGGACGACTTTGGATAATGAGCTCTATACAGACCTTATTCTCCAGTCCCTTCCTTCCACCTACGCCCAGTTTATCCTGAACTTCAACATTCAAAGAAAAGAAGTTGAACTTCTAGAACTCCTAAACATGTTAAGGAGTGCAGAGGGCACCTTGCAGAAGGCAAGGGAAACACCCGATATGTTTGTTGGCGGTGCATCTTCTTCCGGGTCCAAGGCTAGGGCCAAAGGAAGGAAGAAGAAGGCCGTCCCCAGACCTAGAGGAGGTGTAAGTAAGATGGGAGGGAAGGGAAAGAAAAAAGTTTGCGGTACCGGTAGTTGGCCAGGATGAGTGCTTCCATTGTCACGGGAAAGGGCACTGGAAGAAGGATTGCCAAGCGTGGAACGCCAAGAACCAGGAACCGAAGCAAGCTGTGGCTTCGACTTCAGGTGTGTTTGTAATTGAGAATTGTCTGTCGATCAACTCTACTTCCTGGGTATTGGATACCGGATCAGGATCTCATATTTGCAATTCATTGCAGGCACTGAGAAACCGTAGAGTGCTGAAGGAAGGTGATATGACCCTAAAGGTTGCTAACGGAGCTAGCGTGGGAGCTGCGTCCGTCGGGGATTATCACCTAGGATTGACGAGTGGACACATTTTGGTTTTACATAACTGTTTTTTTGTACCAAGCTTAACATGTAATATCATATCAGTTTCCTTGTTATCAAATAAAGGTTATGATTTCACGTTTGTAAGAGATGTTGTTAACATCCACCTTAATCATGGTTTGATTGGGTCCGGTACACTAAATAACGGTATATATGTTTTAAACCAACTCCAAATTTTCAATGTCCAGAACACACTAAAAAGAAAGTCTCCAGATTTAAATAAAGCTTTCTTATGGCATTGTAGACTGGGTCACATCAATGAGAGAAGGTTGACTAAGTTGCATAGAGAAGGATATTTGGACTCGTTCGAATATCAAACTTATGACACTTGTCAATCTTGTCTCAAAGGAAAGATGACAAAGACTCCATTTACTGGACAAGGAGTAAGAGCGAGCGAGCTAATAGGACTCATACACAGCGATGTATGTGGTCCAATGTCTACACATGCAAGAGGTGGTTTTTCCTATTTCATTACTTTCACGGATGATTACTCAAGATACGGATTCATTTATCTGATGAAACATAAATCCGAGGCTTTTGAGAAATTCCTAGAGTATAAGAATGAAGTAGAAAACCAAACCGGCAAAAGTATCAAGACACTTAGATCTGATCGAGGTGGTGAATACTTGAGTGCCGAGTTCCTAGGTTACCTAAAAGAGAAAGGAATTCTCTCTCAGCTTACTCCTCCATACACTCCACAGCACAACGGTGTATCGGAGAGACGGAATCGAACCCTATTGGATATGGTACGATCCATGATGAGTAATGCTGAGTTACCGCGATCTTTCTGGGGTTATGCGCTAGAATCAGCGGCATATCTTTTGAACATGGTACCTACCAAGACTGTGCCTACCACGCCATATCAGATGTGGAGTGGAAAGAAACCCTATCTTCAGTATCTGAAAATATGGGGATGTCCAGCTTTTGTTAAAAAGCAGCATGTGGACAAGCTCGAGGCACGATCAGTAAAGTGTAAGTTTTGTTAGTGTTTATGCCCTAGAAGGCCATTACTGTATCATACTAGCTTGTATATTACTTAATGGAAGCTTGGGATATTCACATGTATATAACAGTCTTGCTAAACATGGTAGTATGCTACTTGGTTTTTCTATCTTAATATGTGAGTGTACGTATTGATAGAGCTCTTAGGATCTTGCTTGTCTACCAGCGTTATGATGGCAGTCACACTAGTGGGGGCTGGGTAGTCTACAAGCACATCCTTATTCAGATCCCTGGTCGTTGGATTATCGAGACAGAGCATCGATACTCCGGAGTAGACTGGTGTGTACGCTTCTCATCCCAGTTAGGGAGATGGTCTGTCCCACAGCCGTCAGTACGTCGTACTGGAGATAGTATGCAGGTGCTCGTTAGGTTACGGGTACACCGGACAGGACTCACAGGGAACTGTTGGTTGGTTTGATACCAGTCGTCAGTGAACAGTTCCCAGGTGACATGAGTACAGCGTAGTCCGCAGACTTGACACTGCTACTTCGCCTTGAGTGTGTCCCACTGTTCTTAGATTGCTACCCTACCACGGCTCAAAGGAGTTGTGCAAACAGGTAGCAGTTGGGTGCAGTCCCGAGCACTTGGAGGCAGTGGCGGTTAGACAGGATTCGTCCCTCCCGGTATTGGGAGTAGATATCGTGCTGTGTCAGAGAGCCATTACGCAAAGTCCCTGGTCAGGGCAAGCGAGATTTGCTGGTAGGTTCCAGTAGTTTCTCAGGGTGTAATGGGCTTCCCTCCGACACGACTTATACCGCTATTAGGGGACTGACGCTTGCCGCCCCCTAGGCCCGATATGCGATAGTCTTGGACGAACGGACCGGACTGTATGGAGATTGTCACATCAGACTCAGTAGGAGTTCGGATGGGTTTTCTCATCGGCCTTCTTATCGACAACTACCTGGGGACCGTTACGTACAGCTAGTGCCGCTTGCGGTCTGTGGTTAAACCCACTGCCAGCGTAGTAGTCGAGTCTCTAGAGTCCCACACAGAGAGTTTCCTACTCCAGGCGAAACGATATAGAGGTCGCATGGTTTTGCGACAAAGGGTTCGGACGCATACGTGCGTTTACGCACGTACGACTTTCGGACAGTTTTTACCAGTCGGCTTTGGTTTAAGCCAGTTACTGGTATTCGGTTATTGGATTTTTACAGTCTAAAGTTTTTCCGTATTTTTGCGGATTGGAGGGGCGTTCTCGTAATTGTACGAGAAGCTTCTAGAAGATGTGACTAAGGAGGTTACTTTTGGATAAGAAAGTGAGTCATGAGGTGATTCATCATTATCATTAATTGCACCATAAATGATAATGACACATGCTTAATGAATCACCATTAGATATTTGTGAAGCATGCTTATTCATCACTCATTTTCTTTTATTGATAAATGAGAATGCTTCATAATATATTATGATACACTCTCTCTCTTCTCATTATCTTATCTCACATTCTCTCTCCTCAAGCTCTCATCTTCAAACCCTAATCCTTACACCTCATGAGTTGAGATCAAAGGATTAGTTAGACTAAACAATCCATAACCATCACTCTATCTCATCCTAACTTCTTTGATTAGCAATCCAAGAAGGTTAGTTGCCTCAAGTATAGAGGTTTAGCTTGGAGTTTCGCTCTCGGGTGGATCGTCTACTACCTAGAGAAGGCCGAGGAGAACAAGGAGATCGTAAAGACGAAGGACCGTTTTCATTAGGTATAATCCCTTAACACTATAGTTTAGTATAGCTATGTGTTCGGTTATTATTTGTTTAGCTTCGATTCAAGCGGTTAGTCGATGTTCGTTCTTTAAACTTGATCGTTTTTTAAAATTCCGCCTCCCCATAAGTACTGGGGTGTACTACATCGACTTACAGTGGTATCAGAGCCTTGCTAAACAATAAATAACTTAATTGCAAATTTGTACGAATTTCGAACGGAAAAACGAAGCCGGAAAACCCAAAATCTGTAAAGTTTCTGTCGAATTTAAAATGATGTCCTAAAATTTTTCAGGTGATCTCAGAAAGCTTGTAGACAGTCCAGAAGAACATACAAGAAATTCGAGCCCATGAATCGGCTAAAGCGCCGCGGAAGCGCGGCGGATCCCACCGATCCGCCGCGGTTCCGCGGCCGAGTTGCCGACTCATGGACTCGTATTTCGTGTGTGGGTCCTCTCTGGTATTTGGGGTTTTCTGGAATATTTAATAATTGCTCAGGTTACTGTTTAACAGAGCAGATTTTGGAGCAATATTGATGTTGTTTATTCGATCGAATTGTACAGTATTTGCATATTGGATTATATCTGTGATTGTTTAATGTGTTCGTAAACCTCCCCTAACTGCTAGTATGTCGGTTGGCAGGGGGTTGCACATTTCTGAAATGGTTATATCTGTTTATGCATATAAACTGTATTGGACTGTTGTGGTGTATAGCCGGGGTTAGCAATGGGTTATTGTTTAATTCATTTGTTGTAAATGTAATTTGTTGTAATATTATTTTTGCGGGGCACTTCCAGGTTGCGGTCGTAGCCACCGTTGTATTATTTCATTTTACTGTTTTTGCTCCTAGGACTGACCCAAGGTGGGGTACACAGACTACCGGGTGGGTAGTTTGCCGTACCCGTAGGGGTCGAGGGTGGGGTAACGGCTATTCATCACAACTGTGTAATCTGTCTTTTCTTGCAGGCTCAAAAGAAATACAGATTGCTTGCAAATCCAATATTGTTTATCTGTGTTCTGGAATGAATATCATTGCGTCAGACGAATGTAAAATATCTATATTTATGATAGCTATTTAGACGCCACTTATGTTTTACACCCGCGCCAGCCCAGCCCCCGCTCTGTCGTTAGTTAAGTAACCTAACGGGTGATGACGGGACCCCGTGGCGAATGCGGATGGCATAAGAGGACGTTGTATTTTCGTTGTTTTCTGCAATGATAGGTTAATGATGGGACGCATTATCTATAATGCAAAGTAAAACAAACCAAAGTTTAAATCGTTGGAACAATTTAAAAGAAACCACTCGGTTAATTTTAAAACAGATATTTTTAAATGCGGAGATTTAACCACTCCTTTTAAAAGCTATCAGGTTCCTTCGGTTATATCAAGTTCAATACGTTCACGGTTTCGCCAAAACCAGTCGTAGCCCTCCGTCATTTCTTATGAATGGTCAGTAGTATTCAAGCTATGTTTGTTTGGCCCTTAGTCAAGACATAGTGTTTGGTAGCTGCTGGGGTATTCATTTGTTGCATAGATAGATGAGTTGGTTTGGGACAGTCGTATTACTTTGTTTGGCCCTTAGTCAAGAGTATACGGATGGGTTCAAATCAACAGGATAATGATGGGCAGAACTTGACATGTGACTTATGATTTGTTGGCCCTTAGTCAAGATCATAAGAGCATGGGGCAAAAATATATATCGGGAATTTCTAAAGAAACTGAAATTTGCAAAGAGATGCATACCATTTGGAGTTTGATGAATGTTGGTAGGATTCCTTCAACATTATCATACGATGATATTTGGATCCCGATCCTACTGTGAGTATATGCTACTTATCAGGATATTCGTTGCTTAACGATCAATGCTATAAACCTAGTAGGTGTCCAGAAAAGTGTCAGCGGGGTTACGCCCCCAGAGAAAAGAGGTTATATAATTAAGGAACTTCGCGAAAGCGTTGGAAAACCTCCCTCGAAGTATCGACACCGGCCTGGCTGAACGGTTAAGCAAGAATTGTACGGTGAGAATAGTCTTGGCTAATTCTTCTTTTATGGTTTGAGGAAGGATTCGAGAAACAGTGGGAGCCATCCAGTTTAGATAAACTAAAAACCACTCTAAACTTGCAAGAGCATCATGCTAAAGAGTTTTCTTCTCTCTCTCCTAATTGCAGCGACCCTGAAAATGACTGGACTTAAGTTACTTTTAGAGAAAAATATACTGACAGGGCCAAACTATAAAGATTGGCTGCGGAATGTCAAGATGGCTTTGACCTATGACAAACTGGGGTACGTCCTCACCGCTACAGCACCTGCTGTCCTTGGTCCCAAATCCAGCAATGCGGATAAGGAAATCCGCAAAACCTGGGATTTAGATTTCGCGAGAGCCAAGTGCATCGTGCTTGCCTCGATGAACAATGAACATCAGAGGAGGCACGAGGATATGTCCCTAGATGGCATATTTCTCCATACAAAGGAACTTTATGGAGAGCAATCTCGTATAGCAAGATACGAGACCTCTAAGAAATTGTTTCGAGCGAGGTTGGCTGTCGGGTCATCGGTAGGTGAACATGTCCTACAGATGATCGGCTATATTGAAGAGCTCGCAGACCTTGGGACGACTTTGGATAATGAGCTCTATACAGACCTTGTTCTCCAGTCCCTTCCTCCCACCTACGCCCAGTTTATCTTCAACTTCAATCTTCAAGGAAAAGAAGTTGAACTTGCGGAACTCCTGAACATGTTAAGGAGTGCAGAGGGCACCTTGCAGAAGGCAAGGGAAACACCCGCTATGTATGTTGGCGGTGCATCTTCTTCCGGGTCCAAGGCTAGGGCCAAAGGAAGGAAGAAGAAGGCCGCACCCAAACCTAGAGGAGGTGTTAGTAAGGTGGGAAAGAAGGGAAAGAAAAATTTTACAGCACCGGTAGTTGACCTGGATGAGTGCTTCCATTGTCATAGGAAAGGGCACTGGAAGAAGGATTGCAAGGCGTGGAACGCCAAGAACCAGGAACCGAAGCAAGCTGTGGCTTCGACTTCAGGTGTGTTTGTAATTGAGAATTATCTGTCGATCAACTCTACTTCCTGGGTACTGGATACCGGATCAGGATCTCATATTTGCAATTCATTGCAGGCACTGAGAAACCGTAGAGTGCTGAAGGAAGGTGATATGATCCTCAGGGTTGCTAACGGAGCCAGCGTGGGAGCTGCGTCCGTCGGGGATTATCACCTAGGATTGACGAGTGGACACATTTTGGTTTTACATAACTGTTATTTTGTACCCAGCTTAACGTGTAATATCATATCAGTTTCCTTGTTATCAAATAAAGGTTATGATTTCACGTTTGTAAGAGATGTTGTCAACATCCACCTTAATCATGGTTTGATTGGGTCCGGTACTCTAAATAACGGCATATATGTGTTAAACCAACTCCAAATTTTCAATGTCCAGAACACACTAAAAAGAAAGTCTCCAGATTTAAATAAAGCTTTCTTATGGCATTGTAGACTGGGTCACATCAATGAGAGAAGGTTGACTAAGTTGCATAGAGAAGGATATTTGGACACGTTCGAATATCAAACCTATGACACTTGTCAATCTTGTCTCAAAGGAAAGATGACAAAGACTCCATTTACTGGACAAGGAGTAAGAGCGAGCGAGCTCTTAGGACTCATACACAGTGATGTATGTGGTCCAATGTCTACACATGCGAGAGGTGGTTATTCCTACTTCATTACTTTTACAGATGATTTCTCTAGGTATGGATATGTTTTCTTAATGAAGCATAAATCAGAGGCCTTTGAGAAATTCCTGGAATTCAAGAGTGAAGCGGAAAACCAAACAGGCAAAAGTATTAAGACACTAAGATCTGATCGAGGTGGAGAATACTTAAGTGCCGAGTTCCTAGGTTACCTAAAAGAGAAAGGAATTCTCTCTCAGCTTACTCCTCCATACACTCCACAGCACAACGGTGTATCGGAGAGACGGAATCGAACCCTATTGGATATGGTACGATCCATGATGAGTAATACTGAGTTACCGCGATCTTTCTGGGGTTATGCGCTAGAATCAGCGGCATATCTTTTGAACCAGGTTCCAACCAAGACTGTGCCTACCACACCATATCAGATGTGGAGTGGGAAGAAACCCTGTCTAAAACATTTTAGGACATGGGGGTGTCCAGCTTTTGTAAAAAAGCAGCATGTGGAGAAGCTCGAGGCACGCTCAGTACTGTGTAAGCTTGTGGGATATCCAAAGAACTCCAAGGGATATTATTTCTATTACGCAGAGGAACAAAAGGTTTTTGTTTCTCGTCATGCCCACTTCTTAGAAACTGAATTTTTAGAAAATCAGAAGAGTGGGAGCGAAATAGAACTGGAAGAAATTCCAGAACCACAAGCTGCTACTGAAAGTTTGGTAGAACCAGAGGTTCAAGAAGAACAGAACATTCCCGCACCCCTCCGCAGGAGTAGTAGGCCGTCTCATCCGCCTGAGAGATACTACGGTTTTCTCATAGACGGGGATAGAGAGGATTGCATCATAGAAGATGATGAACCTACTGACTTCCAGCAGGCCATCCTGAGCGGCGACTCGGTACGATGGCTAGATGCAATGCGGACCGAAATGGAGTCCATGTACACCAACAAAGTATGGACTTTGGACTTTGCTCCAGATGTGGTAAAACCCATAGGATGCAAATGGATCTTCAAGAAAAAGATTGGTGTAGATGGACAGGTGGAAACCTATAAGGCTAGACTTGTTGCAAAGGGTTTTCGTCAAAGACCTGGTTTGGACTATGACGAAACTTTTTCTCCAGTGGCTATGCTCAAATCCATTCGGGTCCTTCTTGCTATTGCTGCCTTCCATGATTATGAAATCTGGCAGATGGACGTAAAGACGGCTTTTCTGAATGGAAATTTAGAAGAGAGCGTCTATATGGATCAGCCAGAGGGTTTCAATCAGAGTGGGAGCAGCGGGAAAGTATGCAAGCTGCTTAAGTCTATTTATGGACTAAAGCAGGCATCGCAGAGTTGGAACATCTGTTTTGATGAGACAGTCAAAGAATATGACTTTATCAAAAATCCAGATGAACCGTGCATATATAGTAAAGTTGTGGCCAGAATTGTCGTATTCCTCGTCCTGTACGTGGATGACATTCTATTGATAGGAAATGACATTCCTATGCTACAATCTGTCAAAGGATTCTTGTCACACAGGTTCTCCATGAAAGACCTGGGTGATGCCTCTTACATTCTGGGGATCCGGATCTATCGTGATAGATCCAAGAGGATGTTGGGACTTTCGCAGTCCAGGTATATCGACACTGTACTGAAAAGATTCAGTATGGAAGATTCTAAGAGCGGTAATCTGCCGGCTTGTCACGGAATCACCCTCTCCAAAGAGATGTCTCCCAAGACTGATTTGGAAAGGGAACGCATGTCTATTATACCCTACGCTTCTGCGGTAGGCTCTATAATGTATGCGATGTTGTGTACCAGACCAGATGTAGCTTACGCACTAAGCGTGGTAAGCCGGTATCAGTCAGACCTAGGGGAGAAACACTGGATAGCAGTAAAGAACATTCTCAAGTACCTGAGGAGGACTAAAGAGATGTTCTTGGTTTACGGCGGAAAAGACCTCAGGTTGGAGGCCTTTGCTGATTCCGGCTTCCAGAGTGATAAGGACGATTCCAAGTCCATGTCGGGTTATGTCTTTACCCTCAATGGAGGGGCGGTGTGCTGGAAGAGCTCCAAGCAGGACACCGTTGCTGACTCGACGATGGAAGCGGAGTATATAGCTGCTTGCGATACCGCAAAAGAAGCAGTCTGGATGAAGAAGTTCCTAACAGAACTTCAGGTGGTTCCTACCATAGTTGATCCAATACCTCTGTATTGCGACAACAACGGAGCTATAGCTTTAGCGAAGGAACCAAGGTCCCATCAAAAGTCCAGACACATCTTGAGGCGGTATCACCTGATCAGGGAGATCATTGATCGTCAGGAGATCGAGGTTCGGAGAGTTGCTTCAGAAGAGAACATTGCTGATCCATTCACGAAGGCCCTTCCTCAGATTCAGTTCGAGAGGCTACTCGAGATCATTGGTCTACGATATGCCAGTACATGGCCCTAGTGTAAGTGGGAGATTGTTAGTGTTTATGCCCTAGAAGGCCATTACTGTATCATACTAGCTTGTATATTACTTAATGGAAGCTTGGGATATTCACATGTATATAACAGTCTTGCTAAACATGGTAGTATGCTACTTGGTTTTTCTATCTTAATATGTGAGTGTACGTATTGATAGAGCTCTTAGGATCTTGCTTGTCAACCAGCGTTGTGATGGCAGTCACATTAGTGGGGGCTGGGTAGTCTACAAGCACATCCTTATTCAGATCCCTGGTCGTTGGATTATCGAGACAGAGCATCGATACTCCGGAGTAGACTGGTGTGTACGCTTCTCATCCCAGTTGGGGAAATGGTCTGTCCCACAGCCGTCAGTACGTCGTACTGGAGATAGTATGCAGGTGCTCGTTAGGTTACGGGTACACCGGACAGGACTCACAGGGAACTGTTGGTTGGTTTGATACCAGTCGTCAGTGAACAGTTCCCAGGTGACATGAGTACAGCGTAGTCGGCAGACTAGACACTGCTACTTCGCCTCGAGTGTGTCCCACTGTTCTTAGATTGCTACCCTACCACGGCTCAAAGGAGTCGTGCAAACAGGTAGCAGTTGGGTGCAGTCCCGAGCACTTGGAGGCAGTGGCGGTTAGACAGGATTCGTCCCTCCCGGTATTGGGAGTAGATATCGTGCTGTGTCAGAGAGCCATTACGCAAAGTCCCTGGCCATGGCAAGCGAGATTTGCTGGTAGGTTCCAATAGTTTCTCAGGGTGTAATGGGCTTCCCTCCGACACGACTTATACTGCTATTAGGGGACTGACGCTTGCCGCCCCCCTAGGCCCGATATGCGATAGTCTTGGACGAACGGACCGGACTGTATGGAGATTGTCACATCAGACTCAGTAGGAGTTCGGATGGGTTTTCTCATCGGCCTTCTTATCGACAACTACCTGGGGACCGTTACGTACAGCTAGTGCCGCTTGCGGTCTGTGGTTAAACCCACTGCCAGCGTAGTAGTCGAGTCTCTAGAATCCCACACAGAGAGTTTCCTACTCCAGGCGAAACGATATAGAGGTCGCATGGTTTAGCGACAAAGGGTTCGGACGCATACGTGCGTTTACGCACGTACGACTTTCGGACAGTTTTTACCAGTCGGCTTTGGTTTAAGCCAGTTACTGGTATCCGGTTATTGGATTTTTACAGTCTAAAGTTTTTCCGTATTTTTGCGGATTGGAGGGGCGTTCTCGTAATTGTACGAGAAGCTTCTAGAAGATGTGACTAAGGAGGTTACTTTTGGATAAGAAAGTGAGTCATGAGGTGATTCATCATTATCATTAATTGCACCATAAATGATAATGACACATGCTTAATGAATCACCATTAGATATTTGTGAAGCATGCTTATTCATCACTCATTTTCTTTTATTGATAAATGAGAATGCTTCATAATATATTATGATACACTCTCTCTCTTCTCATTATCTTATCTCACATTCTCTCTCCTCAAGCTCTCATCTTCAAACCCTAATCCTTACACCTCATGAGTTGAGATCAAAGGATTAGTTAGACTAAACAATCCATAACCATCACTCTATCTCATCCTAACTTCTTTGATTAGCAATCCAAGAAGGTTAGTTGCCTCAAGTATAGAGGTTTAGCTTGGAGTTTCACTCTCGGGTGGATCGTCTACTACCTAGAGAAGGCCGAGGAGAACAAGGAGATCGTAAAGACGAAGGACCATTTTCATTAGGTATAATCCCTTAACACTATAGTTTAGTATAGCTATGTGTTCGGTTATTATTTGTTTAGCTTCGATTCAAGCGGTTAGTCGATGTTCGTTCTTTAAACTTGATCGTTTTTGAAAATTCCGCCTCCCCATAAGTACTGGGGTGTACTACATCGACTTACAAGTTTGTGGGATATCCAAAGAACTCTTAGGGGTATCTATTCTATTACGCAGAGGAACAAAAGGTGTTTGTTTCTCGTAATGCCCATTTTCTAGAATATCAGTTTTTAGAAAAGGAAATAAATGGGAGCGAAATAGAACTGGAAGAAATTCCAGAACCACAAACTGCTACTGAAAGTTTGGTAGAACCGGAAGTTCAAGAAGAACAGGACATTCCCGCACCCCTCCGCAGGAGTAGTAGGCCGTCTCATCCACCTGAGAGATACTACGGTTTTCTCATAGATGGGGATAGAGAGGATTGCATCATAGATGATGATGAACCTACTGACTTCCAGCAGGCCATCCAGAGCGGCGACTCGGTACGATGGCTAGATGCAATGCGGAACGAAATGGAGTCCATGTACACCAACAAAGTATGGACTTTGGACTTTGCTCCAGATGGGGTAAAACCCATAGGATGCAAATGGATTTTCAAGAAAAAGATTGGTGTAGATGGACAGGTGGAAACCTATAAGGCTAGACTTGTTGCAAAGGGTTTTCGTCAAAGACCTGGTTTGGACTATGACGAAACTTTTTCTTCAGTGGCTATGCTCAAATCCATTCGGGTCCTTCTTGCTATTGCTGCCTTCCATGATTATGAAATCTGGCAGATGGACGTAAAGACGGCTTTTCTGAATGGAAATTTAGAAGAGTGCGTCTATATGGATCAGCCAGAGGGTTTCAATCAGAGTGGGAGCAGCGGGAAAGTATGCAAGCTGCTTAAGTCCATTTATGGACTAAAGCAGGCATCGCAGAGTTGGAACATCTGTTTTGATGAGACAGCCAAAGAATATGACTTTGTCAAAAATCCAGATGAACCGTGCATATATAGTAAAGTTGTAGCCAGAAGTGTTGTATTCCTCGTCTTGTACGTGGATGACATTCTATTAATAGGAAATGACATTCCTATGCTGCAATCTGTCAAAGGATTCTTGTCACACAGGTTCTCCATGAAAGACCTGGGTGATGCCTCTTACATTCTGGGGATCCGGATCTATCGTGATAGATCCAAGAGGATGTTGGGACTTTCGCAGTCCAGGTATATTGACACTATACTGAAAAGATTCAGTATGGAAGATTCTAAGCGCGGTAATCTACCGGCTTGTCACGGAATCACCCTCTCCAAAGAGATGTCTCCCAAGACTGATTTGGAAAGGGAACGCATGTCTATTATACCCTACGCTTCTGCGGTAGGCTCTATAATGTATGCGATGTTGTGCACCAGACCAGATGTAGCTTACGCACTGAGCGTGGTAAGCCGGTATCAGTCAGACCCAGGGGAGAAGCACTGGATAGCAGTAAAGAACATTCTCAAGTACCTGAGAAGGACTAAGGAGATGTTCTTGGTTTACGGCGGAAAAGACCTCAGGTTGGAGGCCTTTGCTGATTCCGGCTTCCAGAGTGATAAGGATGATTCCAAGTCCATGTCAGGTTATGTCTTTACCCTCAATGGAGGAGCGGTGTGCTGGAAGAGCTCCAAGCAGGACACCGTTGTTGACTCGACGATGGAAGCGGAGTATATAGCTGCTTGCGATGCCGCAAAAGAAGCAGTCTGGATGAAGAAGTTCCTAACAGAACTTCAGGTGGTTCCTACCATAGTTGATCCAATACCTCTGTATTATGACAACAACGGAGCTATAGCTTTAGCGAAGGAACCAAGGTCCCATCAGAAGTCCAGACACATCTTAAGGCGGTATCACCTGATCAGGGAGATCATTGATCGTCAGGAGATCGAGGTTCGGAGAGTTGCTTCTGAAGAGAACATTGCTGATCCATTCACGAAGGCCCTACCTCAGATTCAGTTCGAAAGGCTACTCGAGATCATCGGTCTTCGATATGCCAGTACATGGCCCTAGTGCAAGTGGGAGATTGTTAGTGTATATGCCCTAGGGGCCATTATTGTATCTACTAGTTTGTATATTACTTAATGGAAGCTTGGGATATTCACATGTATATAACAGTCTTGCTAAACATGGTAGTATGCTACTTGGTTTTTCTATCTTAATATGTGAGTATACGTATTGATAGAGCTCTTAGGATCTTGCTTGACTACCAGCATTGTGATGGCAGTCACACTAGTGGGGGCTGGGTAGTCTACAAGCACATCCTTATTCAGGTCCCTAGTCATTGGATTATGGAGACAGGGCATCGATACTCCGGAGTAGACTAGTGTGCACGCTTCTCATCCCAGTTGGGGATATGGTCTGTCCCACAGCCATCAGTACGTCGTACTGGAGATAATATGCAGGTGCTCGTTAGGTTACGGGTACACCGGACAGGACTCACAGGGAACTGTTGGTTGGTTTTATACCAGTCGTCAGTGAACAGTTCCCAGGTGACATGAGTACAGCATAGTCCGCAGACTTGACACTGCTACTTCACCTCGAGTGTGTCCCACTGTTCTTAGATTACTACCCTACCATGGCTCAAAGGAGTCATGCAAACAGGTAGCAGTTAGGTGCAGTCCCGAGCACTTGGAGGCAGTGGTGGTTAGACAGGATTCGTCTCTCCCGGTATTGGGGGATGATATCGCGTTGTGTCAGAGAGCCATTACGTAAAGTCCCTGGCCAGGGCAAGCGAGATTTGCTGGTAGGTTCCAGTAGTTTCTCAGGGTGTAATGGGCTTCCCTCCGACACGACTTATACCGCTATTAGGGGACTGACGCTTGCCGCCCCCATAGGCCCGATATGCGATAGTCTTAGACGAACGGACCGGACTGTATGGAGATTGTCACATCAGACTCATTAGGAGTTCGGATGGGTTCCCTCATCGGCCTTCTTATCGACATCTACCTGGGGACCGTTACGTACAGCTAGTGCCGCTTGCGGTCTGTGGTTAAACCCACTGCCAGCGTAGTAGTCGAGTCTCTAGAGTCCCACACAGAGAGTTTCCCTACTCCAGGCGAAACGATATAGGGTCGTATGGTTTTACGACAAGGGTTCGGACGCATACGTGTGTTTACGCGCGTACGACTTTCGGACAGTTTTTACCAGTCGGCTTTGGTTTAAGCCAGTTACTGGTATCCGGTTATTGGATTTATACAGTCTAAAGTTTTTCCGTATTTTTGCAGAAAGGAGGGGCGTTCTCGTAATTGCGCGAGAAGCTTCTAGAAGGTGGTGACTAAGGAGGTTTAGGTGGCATATACAATGAATGTGATTAGTGAGTCATATGGATGATTCATCCATGTCATTAAAGCATCATAAATGCTTAATGACTCATGGAGATGAATCATCACTAGATATTATCAAGCATGGTTGTTAAATTGATTTCTTTTCTTTTCTTGATAAAAAGAAATGCTTGATATATATTATCCTAACTCATTATTCTCACTTCATTATTATGTTCATCTTCTCTCTCCTCAAGCTCTCCCTCTTCAAACCCTATTCCTCCCCTCTCATGTGTTGAGTACAAGGATTAGTTAGACTAATTAAACCATAACCCTCACTCTATTTCACCTAGCTTCTTTGATTAGCACTTAAAGAAGTTTAGTTGCCTCAAGTTTAGAGGCTAAGCTTGGAGTAAAGCTCTCGGGTGGATCGTCTACTACTTTGAGAAGGCCGAGGAGGAGGTGGAGTTCGCAAAGAAGAAGGATACGATTCGTTAGGTATAATCCCTAAACATAGTAGTATAGAACTTCTATGTTTCATGTTAGTTATCGTTTAGCTTCGATTCATGCGGTTAGTCGATGTTTAAGCAAAGAACAAAATCGTTTTTTCAAATTTCTGCCTCCCCGCAAGTCGTGGGGTGTTGTACATCGACTTACAAGGGACGTCTATGAGCGAACTCAGCCTGACACCCTACTGAGCCTGTCAGTGACAATATCCGTACAGTCCGGTCAGTTCGTCTATGAGCATCGCATGGCGGGCCTAGGGGGTTGGTAAAAGTCAGACCCCCAAAAGCGGTACAAGTCGAGTCGGAGTGTAGCCCAGAACACCCTGAGATACTACTGGAATACCTACCAGTAAATCTCTTGCCTTGGCCAAGGACTTTTCATGTTCTGGCTCTCCTGGACACAGCGCGACCTCACCCCCAATACCGGGAGAGACGAACCCCTGAAGATCCGCTCACTGCCTCCATATGGCTCGGGACTGTACCCAATTAAAACCTGTTTGCACGTCTCCTTTGAGCGTGGTAGGGTAGTAATCAAAGTACAGTAGGAACTCACACGAGACAAATGACGATCCCCAGGTCGATGAACTAACTTGTACACATGTCACCAGGGAACTGCTATCTGACGTCAGGTATAAGACCAACTAGCATGTTCCCGGCGAGTCCTGTCCGGTGTACTCATAACCCAATGAGCACCTGTATACATCTTAGGTGAACCAACTGACACCAGTGGCTTGTGAGACCGGCCACCTCCCCTCGTCGGGGTCTCGACTGTATACATTAGTCTACTCTGGAGTATCGATGCCCTGTCTCGAAACTCCCACGACTAGGGACCTTTTAAGGATATGCTTATAGACAACCAGCTCTCACGTATATGATCGCCCTCATACTGCTGGAAGTCAAGCAAGAATCCTAGGGGCTCTATCAACATGTAATAGTGACCTATCAGGTCACCTAAAGCAGTACACGATGATAAAGATAAACCAGATAGCATACTATCATCTTGAGTAAGACTGTCCTACCGGGATAGGTCCTCCCTCAATCATTGCAATCACGTGCCTGTGATCCAATAATTGACTCTGAGGGCACTATCTCCAACACATCTGCCCCGAATCTCAGGCAAGACGTCCTCACGTCGTCGTCGGCCGCCATTCGGAGGGGAACAGTTGCATGCTTCAAAATCGGTTTTTGAAAATTCCGCCTCTCTACAAAACCCGTAGAGTGTGCAACATAAACTTACAAAAGGATTAAATTTGAGGCCAAAGTAAAGAATTGAGGGCTCGGGCATCTACGGTGGTCTTCTACTGGTTCATACGTCTCTCTGTATCCTCTAATTAATTTTCAGAGTTCCCTAATAGCTCCAGATTCCATTTAAACACCAAAACTCAACAAAAACCCGATATTTGAAATGTCTAAACTCATCTAATCCAAGGATTCTCCCACTAAATCGCTCTCACCTATCACTAATGGGCTTATAATCACTCCCTAACCCTCTACTACACCACCACTACAAGTTTCATCCATTAAGACTCACTTTTGAAAACTAAAGTTTTGAAAATATACGCTTTAAGTTCTAAAACCAACTCTAACTAGTTTGTCATTCCAAGAAATACCTAAAACTTGATTAAAAGTGAAAGTTTTATCTCAAGATGGCAACTAGGGAAAATTCCAAGAGGGCTAAAGGTCTTCAAAATGGAGACTTGATCCCACCAAGATATTTAGGATGAAAAAATGAATAATTTTTGTGAAGGCTACTGTGAGTTTTGAGATGATTTGTGAGGTGTTTATGGTGATAGAAGTGGGAGGTGGAGGTGGAGAAAAAAAAGGAGGAGGGGAGGAGGAAGGAGAAGAAAGAAAATGAGATGGAGAAGCAAATGGCTAAAGCTACCATGATTCCTTCTCTTTCTCTCTCCTTCTTTCTCATGCCCATACCTATTATTTTAATGCTACCATGCTCCATTTTCTTTTCCTTTCCTTTTCTTTTCCTTTCCTTTTCTTTTGTTTTGTTTTGCAAATGTAAACCATTATAGAATAAAAAGAAAAGACAATATGTAAATAACATGTCATGCACACTAAACTTGGTTTAACAAAAATAAAACTATGTTAAGTGCACAAATAGGAAACACTAATTAAGTTTAATATTAAACTTGGATGGAAATAATTATATACTAATTTATAAAAAAAACCAAATCAAATAAATGCTTTCATAAATAATAATTCATTTTAATTTCAAATTATTTTCCAAAATTAGAGGTATATAATTATACCAATTATGAAAACTCAAATCCATACTCGTATAATATCCGTAAAACTCATTATTTTTTTATTTAAATTTTTAAATAATATTTTTCATTTTCTGAAATGTCACATGTAGTGAGTTTTTCTCTCTCTCTTCCATCTTTGATTCTTAACTCATGAGAGGGTAGGGAGGAAGATGAAGGAGGAGCTCAAAACAAGAGCAAGTGAGCAGAGAGCAGCAAAAAATGGTGAGAATAAACTAAAATTGTGTGAGAGAGAGAAAACAACCATGGTTTTGTATAAATCAATTTTCCAAATAAAAATATAGCAACCATGCTTGAATAGTTTGCACAGATGAATATACAATTCATTTGTCAAGACTATTCAAGTATGGTTCTCACCATTCTCACCTCACTATTTTTACACCTCATTTTCCATTTAAATGAATAAATGGATAAACCAAAAATGAGGTGTCCACCTTCTATAATGTTTTCCGTATAAATACGGAATACACTCTACCGTATATATATACCCGTATTCGTATCAAAATACGAATACCCAAAGAGATAGAATAACACAAAAAACATAATATTAGAATATACATATCGAAATATATATTTAAATTATTAAATCAATACCTGATTTAATAATCCGGTTTAATCTTAAGCCGCTAGTTTTATCAACTGTTCGATCGAAAGTCCGGGTAGCTAATACACTCATTTGATTGGAACCCTGCACTTATCAAAATACAGCCACTATATCATTTCGTCTGAACCAGAGAAACCCTCTGTGTGGGACTCTAAAGACTCGACAGTACGCCAGCAGTGAGTTACTGGATAAATTCATAACCTATAACCATGTCAGCGGCACTAGCTGTATATAACGGCTACCCGAGTACCTGTCGAAAAGGAAGGCCGACGAGCAAGCTCATCCGATCTACTTCCAAGCCTATCTGTGACAATCTTTCGTACAGTCCGGTCTCTTCGTCTAATAGTATCGCATATCGGGTCTAGGGGTGGTAAACGTCAGACCCTAATAACCCGATAATTCGTGCCGATATGGCTCAGGACCAATCCGGGAAACTACTGATCTAACTATCAGTAAATCCCAACTGCCTTGCCCAAGGTCTTATAGTGTTGTCCAACCGAATACAGTGCGATATCGACTCCCTATACCGGGAGAGACATCCCCAACAATCGCTTACTGCCTCCATGTGGCTCGGTATTGTACCCAACTAAAACCTGTTTGCATAACTCAGTAGAGCCTTGGTAGGGTAGTAATCTAAATATAGTGGGAACTCACACGAGACAAATGATAATCTCAGGTATAAAAACTAATATGTACTCATGTCACCTGAGAACTGCTATCTGACGATAGGTATAGTACCATCTAGAAGTTCTCGGCGAGTCCGTCCGGTGTACTCACCCCCAATGAGCACATGTATACAATCTTAGGTGCCAAAGACCAATGGCTGTGGGACCAACCATCTCCCCTCGTCGGGGTCTAGAAATGTATACACCAGTCTACTCCGGAATATCGATGCCCAGTCTCGATACTCCCACGACTAAGGATATTTGAGGATGTGCTTGTAAGTGCACGGCGGCGGCCCGGCCGTCGACCCGACGCTGGAATGCGGAAACGAAAACTTTTCAAACTAGAAAACCGGCACCACCACGCACTATAAAACCCGGATCGGGCCATTAACCTAAGTCTAGCAAACTAGAATAAGAGTAGAGAAGCTATACAAAGCAATCCATGTCCTTCGGTCTTCGCCTCCACTCCGATCTCCTCGCGGAATCTCCAGTCGTCTCCTCCTCGTCGAAACGGGCACCACATCGCCGGGTTCTTTTACGGGCTCCCACCTCTGGACCGAGGCAACTCGGGCGCGAAATTGGCTAGCCGACGCGTCCAAGGAATGCTGTAGACTAGTGTAGAAACCATTGTCTCATTTGGGGTGAAGTTGCCTTTGGTGATGGATTAATGAACAAGATATGAACTTGGGAATTTTGGTGGCAAGCTAAAAATGAGATGAATGATAATTTTTCCCACATGAAAAATGAACTCTCACTTTCTCCTCACAAGTGGCCGGCCCCTTAAGGAAATGGTGGAGGGTAAAATTACAATAATGCAAGGAAAGAATATGAATTATAATCATCAACAAAAATGGTCACACCATTTCAAATCTAATCTAATCAAAACTCTCATCTCATAAATGCAAGCAATTTGATGGAAAAAGAATCTCATGATTATAAAGCCACATTTACAAAAGACACCCTCCACAAATGATAATTTGCACACTTACAAATACCCCCTCCATCATAAGAATCCGGCCGAGAAGGAACAAAGGAAAACTGGCTGGAACGGAATGCAAACTGGCAACTTCAAAAATTGATCCCGTAATAAATTACAGGAAAACCCCGCGACTGTATATACATACCCGCATTTGTATTCCCACTGAATACAAATGCAAAAAGACAAAATATACACTGTACAATACTAGGATCCGGCTTAAACCAAAGCCCACTAGTAAAAACCGTCCGATCATGATCCGTGCAATACCGCACGTATCTGGTCGAACCCTTCCATATCTCCATACGGCCTTTACAGCATTTCGCTCGAAACTTGAGAAACTGGTCTGTGGGGGACTCTAAAGACTCGTCAACACCTTGGTCGTGGATTTAACCACTAGCACGTCAGAGGTATTAGCCTATACGTAACGGGCTACCAGGTATTGACTAAAAGGGACGTCGATGAGCGAACTCATCCTGACACCCTACTGAGCCTGTCAGTGACAATATCCGTACAGTCCGATCCGTTCGTCTATGAGCATCGCATGGCGGGCCTAGGGGGTTGGTAAAAGTCAGACCCCCAAAAGCGGTACAAGTCGTGTCGGAGAGTAGCCCAGAACACCCTGAGATACTACTGGAATACCTACCGGTAAATCTCTTGCCTTGGCCAAGGACTTTTCATGTACTGACTCTCCTAGACACTGCGCAACCTCACCCCCAATACCGGGAGAGACGAAGCCCTGCAGATCCGCTCACTGCCTCCATGTGGCTCGGGACTGTACCCAACTAAAACCTGTTTGCACGTCTCCTTTGAGCGTGGTAGGGTAGTAATCAAAGCATAGTGGGATCTCACACGAGACAAATGACGATCTCAGGTCGATGAACTAACCTGTACACATGTCACTAGGAAACTGCTATCTGACATCAGGTATAATATCAACTAGCAGGTTCCCAGCGAGTCCTGTCCGGTGTACTCATAACCCAATGAGCACCTGTATACATCTTAGGTGAACCAACTGACACCAGTGGCTTGTGAGACCGGCCACCGCCCCTCGTCGGGGTCTCGACTGTATACACTAGTCTACTCTGGAGTATCGATGCCCTGTCTCGAAACTCCCATGACTAGGGACCTTTTAAGGATGTGCTTATAGACTCCAGCTCCCACGTATATGATCGCCCTTATACTGCTGGTAGTCAAGCAAGAATCCTAGGGGCTCTATCAACGTGCAATAGTGACCTATATGGTCACCTAAAGCAGTACACGATGATAATGATAAACTAGATAGCATACTATCATCTTGAGTAAGACTGTCCTACCGGGATAGGTTCTCCCTCAATCATTGCAATCACGTGCCTGTGTCACGCTCCACCCCCAATACAGAGAGTATTGTCCGCTTTGGTCGAAACCGCACGGTTTTTCCCTTTAGAACGACCCGGACCCGACCAGGGGCCACTTTCCAGGAGGTCACCCATCCCAAGACTTCCCTGGCCCGAGCACGCTTAACTACGGAGTTCTCAAGCTCCTATAGTTCCGGTTTACTTAAAAGGCGCCTCTGTATTGAAGAGTGGTATCATTCCATTTATAGTACAGATCTGTCCCCTTTCGGAATGTATTCCGAAGATTCCCCATTGTTCTACAGTGGGTCCAACGGACTCAAGAGGTGGTCCCCACGGATTTAAGAGGTGGCCCCCGCCCACTTAATACGACACTTGGCGTGGCACTTTGTTCCGTGTGGCACTTTGCTCCGTGAGTAAGAACCGGGTCCCGACATTCTCCCCACCTTTGAACAATGGTTCGTCCTCGAACTACAGACCTACTATTGAGGAACCGGCTCTAATACAAGTTGGCTAGGTTTTACACAAGCTAAGATATTAAACTACCCATTATAATTTCAATGATGTGATGAAACCTTTACCATATTTTAATTCTCAATTTTTTCATAATATTTAAAAAAAAACTAGTAAGCATAAAATTCCAAATTCGGTGCAAGCATCTTAGATTTGCGATCTAAAGATCAAAATCACAAGTAAATATCCAAACTAAACAAACTAGATAACAACATAACTTAATTAACCTAAAAATGGTTTTCCAAACCCTAATTCAACTCAAGCCATAAACTTTAAAAAAACTAGTATGCAAATAGCACTAAAATTAACACTAAAACAACTCAATTAAAGAAATCTAACCATAAGAATTTAAATGGGTAGAATTTATACCTTAAAAATCTATAGATATAGCAAGAAGAATTTGCCTCCAATGATGGCTTCATAACACCATGATTCAAGTTATAAAAGCTAAGGAGAATGGGATGAAGAATGGAAATTAATTTGTGAGATTTAAATTGGATTTTGGAGCAATTTTTTGATTAAAATTGAAGGAAATGAAAAGAGGAAAGTGAAGGGGGATGGGCTGCAGATTTTCGGCCAGGAGGTGATGGGGGGAATGGTGTGGGTGTTGTGCAAAATTTTCCAAGTCAACCCCCCTCAAATCAAGGTACATTAAGCCTCCAAAACAATACATCTTAACCTATACCTTTAAACTCTATTTCACACATACAAATGAGATGGAGAAAATTTTTGAGGGGGAGAAGTGGGCTGCTGATCTTGGGCTCGGCCATGGAGGGGTAAGGGTGTGTGTGAGTGATTACAAAAAGAATTCCATGCAAAAAGACCCCCCACAATATCATATTTGCAAGTTTTAGTTCAAATAATTAAAATTTTAATTTTCCTTCGATTATAACTAAATAGAACTTAAAATAAAATACTAAAAATTTATATTACAAACTAGATTTTAGTTGTCATGGTTCTATAGATTAAAATTAGCCCAAAGAAAGTTGTATTTATCGCTAATTTAATGTATTTTTACCGGCTTAAAATAATATTAAAAATTGAAAAATTAGGGAAAAATTTTAAATGACCTGAATTTTGTAAGTAACTCATTAGCTACTAAAAACTAGCAATTACCTATCCAAATTAGGTATAATTAGGCCTAAACTGCAAAATAACAAAAAGACGATTTACGGAAAAATACCAAATTTTCACCGATTTTCGGGAAAATACCAAAACGACTTTTCAAGGCATTACAATCTTCCCCCCTTAAAGAAATTCGGTCCCCGAATTTAAATTAAAACTCCCCCCCAAATACTAAAACATCTAAGCAAAACCATCCAGTCGTCGGGGCTCCGAAATCATAAGTACATAAAACAAATCGTAGTGCAGCGCATGCGCATGAAAAATGAGCATATAACTCAAAATCAAAACTCCGTCAAGTATCCTGCAATCATCGGAGTCAAGGTGAAGACACGAATGCCAAATCTCAAGCAAGACCGATATGCTATAAATCGGAACTATACATGCAAATATCAGGAGGAAATGCATGCCAAATCCTTTAAGTTGCTGTGCAATGCACATAACACTCACAATGGCGGACGTCTATCATAAGAAAAATAAATATATACATATATACCTTTGTTTGAAATGTACGTTCCGCCGTTTTGGAAACAATTTAGAAGGGTCTCCTTGTTTTAAACATTTCGCGTCATATCAGACACGTAGGTAAATACTGAGACTATAGCTCGCTTTTTGGAATTCCCTTCGATAGCTATCAATGCATGCAAAATATATTCAGGTACTGTCCTCTGACTAGTCCTGCTCAGTATGAAAACACATAGCAAATATCATAAAAACATACTTCTGTATAAGAAATCAATCCCAAAATACGCATATGAATACTACGTGCGTCTGGTGCGCACGGAAATCAAAATCCATATATATACATGCGCACAGAAACAACATCTAAGTGCATCGGGTGTGCACGAAACATCTGTCATGGGCAACGTAGGTGCCTGACAGCAAAATCAGGTGCATCTGACGTGCACGAAAAATCTCGATTTAGTGCATCTGGTGTGCACCAAAATCGCATCTCATAACATCCGCCCGACATGCGCTAAAAATCCAAATCCGGTGCATTCATCATGCACGAAATCATGAAATCCAATATCAAGCGTCGAGCACGCGCAAAATCCAATCAGGTGCATAAAATGCACAAAACAAATATCGAGCATCACCCTCGAAATCGAAGTCCAGTGCATCCAAGTGCACAACATACGTAAACTGCACTGCAAGCATATATGAACTATACCGCGTGCAAAAACCAAATCGTGTGCGTATATACGCACAAATCAACTCAACTGTATGAAATCCATATAATCACAAATATGAGAACCAAGGCACGAAAACGATATCAAGTGCAACAACCGTGCAAAAATCGTAAATACTCAGCAGGTGCAACCATGGTCCATGAAGACAAATATCATGAAACTCAATCATCAAAATCAAACATGCGAATAAATCGCCCAAAATACGCAAATCAAGTATGGCGGAATAGTCCCGCTCAAGCACATCCTCCAAGAATCTCTGGCCAACTGCTGTGGTCACTCATAGCATGTCTCTTCGACGATCCTGAACTCTGGCCTGCCGGTGTGCATAACATGACCACTACTGGGTCCAAGTCTTCTCGTAATTTATTCCAGAAAGGTCCTATCGAGATCTCTCCCAAATCTCGTCTCTGCCGAACTGTCCGGAAGTCATCGTCCCTTACTAGATCTGTTCTCGTTCTGGAACGGCTGCATACTCAACGCGACTCCTTCTGGAAGGTATATCCAAGTACAATGCCTCGGCATACGTATCGCATCTCCGATGTCGGCGGAGTGGAACGTCGTTTCATCTAAATCTGGTACGAACCTCTTACTTCACCTTTCTCTAATGTCGACCGCTTCGGACTCTTCTCGTCGTGGCTGCATGGACTGAGCTCCAACGGCTATCCTCGTATCGGGAGTCTCCCAAGAAATGCATCTCACCACCTAGCATCCGAATTAAGTCGATCCATCCGATCGAGTCGTCAAAACCTCATAATCCCCCAAGAGCTCAACATCTTGGGCATAGTTTAATAGTATCGAGTACATACCACAGCATCGGTGGTCCAGCCGTAGAAGGGCACTAACTCCAGCATCTGGGGCAATATCTCGTCGTTCACAGCAATAACAGGCTCTCTCGTCCGCACGCTGAACGGTGCCTCAATCATCAGGAGTAAGCAATACTTCAATGGTCTTCAAAATCTGGCTGGCCTCTATCAGTGGCCCAATCTTCTGATACTGATAGGCACGTCCGAGAAATCTCATAAAGGCGATCCGCCAAACGCTCGTGGCGCGGAAACACAGTAAAAAAACACATCTCCGCAATCGTGTGTCGCCGGAATTTCACCCTGGTCAGTCCTCGTTCGTGACGAGCTCGTGCTGACCGCAACTCTAGCCGTAGCTCTCCCTGCCCGTAATCGTGGCAGCAAAACCATAACTGGTACTGATGAGGCTAGATCGGAATGAATATAATACTGAGCAAAGAAATGTACATCCTAAGGCTCCTTAAGTGGAGTGGCGTGTCGTAAGTATGCCGCGGAACATACCCACGGTACGTCACTCTACTTTAGTCACCTATTCCATCAACCAAGGGTCATCCTACGTTCCGAAGGTAAAACCTAACACTCTGATACCAACTTTGTCACGTCCCGAAAGTACGGAACATGACCGGCACTTAAACTATGAGACGTCTTGAGACGTACGTAATCTAAGTAAGCCGAAAACCCAGAAATCCAAACCAAGAAAAGTAGTAGAGTGAAGGAAAACCAATTTAAAACAAGTAGTTTTAATAGCATAAGCCGAATTATGCGGTTTTTAAAAACATCAAGTATTTTCTGAAAATTTCGGCAGAGTCTCCTTTGTAAATACTGCCCCCCAAACGGGATACAATATGAATAGTATACGAAATCAAAAAAAAGGTCATCCCCAAGCGGGAGCTAGCTCTTCGTCAATCGACGACCACAACCACACAAGCAATATAAAATACAACACCAACGGCGAGGATCAAAATTCAAAAGGAAACTCAAAACCACAAGAAAACCACAGAAATGTAACGCGCGACTCTAAGGTCGAAAGAATAAACATCACTGGTCTCTAACTCAAATAAATACTTGTTTGGTTGATGGAACTTCTAGATACAAAAGAATAATGATATACAAGATATATAATGGGGGTACGATACAAGTAAACCCACCTACTAGAAAATCACCCGAAGGAAACTATGCCCGCAAAGCCGTAATGAAACCTGTACGGCAAACGTGCAAGAAACTGGGGCACAACGGGGGTGAGTTGCCAACTCATGAATAGAAAAACATTTACGAAAAGAAATCGCATAAATAACGCAATCCTAGGTCAATGATCATAATATATCCTCAAATATAAGAATAACATGCAACCTATAACAAGGCTATGGTAAATATCTAACCCGAGTGTAATCTCATGTACCCGTGTCAGTGCCTCAGGTAGCAATATATCATATGAATGAAGTATGAATGCATGAAAACAGAATTCATGTAAATGAAGAACTGTTTTCATAATTTAGTGAGATTTCCTTTGTATTTTTAAAATGAGGTATCATAATGAAATCAGCATAAAACAGTGCCTAGCATCGGCACAAAACGTAATCCCAATATCTCGATATCTCTGTATCACAGTCTCTGTACCTCAATATCTTGAAATCTCAATATCACAGTCTCAATATCTAGGACGCCGTCAGTCCAGACCGGCCTCTACCATCCATCTCAAGACCACGACGGTATCCTCCGGATATCCGACGCGTCGGGTAAAATCACCGGTAGGTAGTGCTCCCCTGCCAGGCTCACATCGTCATCATCACGCGCTTCTTGCCCCGGGGTACCTTACCGGGTCCACCATGTACCCGAAACGGTTCATCCGTCTCCTCGAATCGGGTCTCGAAATCCATCAGCAAACTCATGGTGGACGACTCATACATCATGGGAAAACCGCACTTTTTTTTATTTTAAAAGAGAGAAAAGGTTTATTTATGTTTTTGCGGTTTTCCTCCAAATCCAGAAAATCTCATGGAAATCCGAATCCAAAACCTCAATAACACGTAAAATAGTGAATATATGCATGAGAATCCATGAATGCGGCATAACAATGAATAACAGTATGCATGAAGTAGCAGGTAATAACTACAATGTCTAAACTAACATATAAGGCAAGTACACTAATATCATGTCTAACTATTAGCTAACAGGCTATGTCAAGCAAATATTATTTTCTAAGGTGTACATGACATGGCAATTACCGATGAAGATGTGTGTGAGCCGGCAAATAAGTGTACGTGGTACATACGCATCATCGGTAATAGTGCTGGTGTCCTAACAGCATGATATCAATAATGGAGTATGAAACATTAAATAAGCATGCGATGCGAAGCGAACCACAATAATGAGCGGGAGCTGAATACTAGACACAACTATAACTAATCTGCATTAATCTAATATAAGTCCTACAAATGATGCCTTTTGAAATAACACGAATCATGGGGTTTGAAAATAGGGGATGCGGTGTTTTTATGAAAAGATACATCTTTTGAAATATCCGTAGGATCCCTTGGGCTGTCTTTTAAAATACCACGATTCGTTAGTTTTTGAAATAGGTAAGAATCGAATCTAATCTAACAACTAAACTAAACTAAAGGGCTAAGCTGACCAGTTGGGCTACAGGTAAGGAAACCGCCTAACATCTGAGTCGATACATATACATACCTGTATATATATTAGTCGGTGATCCCGCCTCAATAATATCATATCCGATACCATATCTATAATCAAACATCCCAAGTCAACTGTGCGGATCAATCATCAAAATATAACTCGTACGTAAATCCGTCGTACGGCATCCCCCAAATCTGGGTATGGGTTAATATCATATTCATCACACTATTCATCTGGTATCCTCTTTATCCAAGATCATAGTCCAGGGTACTGACCTATGTCTAGTACAATACTAATATCATCAATATAGTCATGATCTGACTACTGATCGACAGTCTCGTGCAAACCGATATCACAACCACAAAACAAATCTCATCGACTCAGCTCAATCCCTAGTATCGTCCTCATATCCGTATGTGAACACATAGTCCCATACCCATGTGAACACATAACTATAAAGAATCCCATGAGCACATATAAATAGGAATGTATGCAAGTATGTATGTGTGTATGTATGTGTGTATGTGTAGTGCAACACTACCCTAGGGTTCGCAACACTAAAGTAATCCAACACACCAATATCCATCCTAAACATCGTTATAAATCCCAAATAACATATAACAATTGTTGGTGTTTATACGCATCCGTATACACCACCACGGACTGCGGGGGTGCTATACGCCATCCACCCGACTTCTCCCCGTAGATATAAATCTACTCACCTGATCTTCGCTCACCGGTGCCGACGCAGCCACGCGCTTGCTTGTCGTCTCGAAGTCTTCGTAAGGGTACCTATATATCATAACGCACCATATCGCATTAAAATCCGACTCATGACCAAAACGACGCACGAATCCCACATAGGTCAAAACCTATGGTTGCTTTCACAAATCGACCCAAAAACCCTCGATGTCGGCGTACAAACGCCAAACCATCGAGAAAACTCCCAACACACTCATTTTCACATTCACAAACACTAAACATACATATGAAATAGGGTGAAATCATCAAAACCAATAAATTGATTAAATCGGTTTATTTCCAAAAATTCTAGTAAAGGGGGTCGTTAACCGTTTTACTACAAATCTTGATGTTTTAGCAAATTAGAGTTCACAATACTCACTAATTATCCTAATTAGGCCACATAAGCATTTACTAGATTTTTAATCTTGCCAAATTATATTAAACCAAAAACTAGTTTGCAATTTTTCCAATTTCAACCATTTTAAAGCAACAATACATAATTCAACAAGTAGGCTAGGTTTTGCACAAGCTAAGGTATTAAACTACCCATTATAATTTCAATGATGTGATGAAACCTTTACTAGAATTTTTGGAAATAAACCGATTTAATCAATTTATTGGTTTTGATGATTTCACCCTATTTCATATGTATGTTTAGTATTTGTGAATGTGAAAATGAGTGTGTTGGGAGTTTTCTCGATGGTTTGGCGTTTGTACGCCGACATCGAGGGTTTTTAGGTCGATTTGTGAAAGCAACCATAGGTTTTGACCTATGTGGGATTCGTGTGTCGTTTTGGTCATGAGTCGGATTTTAATGCGATTTGGTGCGTTATGATATGTAGGTACCCTTACGAAGACTTCGAGACGACAAGCAAGCGCGTGGCTGCGTCGGCACCGGTGAGCGAAGATCAGGTGAGTAGATTTATATCTACGGGGAGAAGTCGGGTGGATGGCGTATAGCACCCCCGCAGTCCGTGGTGGTGTATACGGATGCGTATACACACCAACAATTGTTATATGTTATTTGGGATTTATAACGATGTTTAGGATGGATATTGGTGTGTTGGATTACTTTAGTGTTGCGAACCCTAGGGTAGTGTTGCACTACACATACACACATACATACACACATACATACTTGCATACATTCCTATTTATATGTGCTCATGGGATTCTTTATAGTTATGTGTTCACATGGGTATGGGACTATGTGTTCACATATGGATATGAGGACGATACTAGGGATTGAGCTGAGTCGATGAGATTTGTTTTGTGGTTGTGATATCGGTTTGCACGAGACTGTCGATCAGTAGTCAGATCATGACTATATTGACGATATTAGTATTGTACTAGACATAGGTCAGTACCCTGGACTATGATCTTGGATAAAGAGGATACCAGATGAATAGTGTGATGAATATGATATTAACCCGTACCCAGATTTAGGGGATGCCGTACGACGGATTTACGTACGAGCTATATTTTGATGATTGATCCGCACTCTTGACTTGGGATGTCTGATTACAGATATGGTATCGGATATGATATTATTGAGGCGGGATCACCGACTAATATATATACAGGTATGTATATGTATCGACTCAGATGTTAGGCGGTTTCCTTACCTGTAGCCCAGCTGGTCAGCTTAGCCCTTTAGTTTAGTTTAGTTGTTAGATTAGATTCGATTCTTACCTATTTCAAAAACTAACGAATCGTGGTATTTTAAAAGACAGCCCAAGGAATCCTACGGATATTTCAAAAGACGTATCTTTTCATAAAAACACCGTAGCCCCTATTTTCAAAACCCCATGATTCGTGTTATTTCAAAAGGTATCATTTGTAGGACTTATATTAGATTAATGCAGATTAGTTATAGTTACGTCTAGTATTCAGCTCCCGCTCATTATTGTGGTTCGCTTCGCATCGCATGCTTATTTTATGTTTCATACTCCATTATTGATATCATGCTGTTAGGACACCAGCACCATTACCGATGATGCGTATGTACCACGTACACTTATTTGCCGGCTCACACACATCTTCATCGGTAATTGCCATGTCATGTACACCTTAGAAAATAATATTTGCTTGACATAACCTGTTATCTAATAGTTAGACATGATATTAGTGTACTTGCCTTATATGTTAGTTTAGACATTGTAGTTATTACCTGCTACTTCATGCATACTATTATTCATTGTTATGCCGCATTCATGGATTCTCATGCATATATTCACTATTTTACGTGTTATTGAGGTTTTGGATTCGGATTTCCATGAGATTTTCTGGATTTGGAGGAAAACCGCAAAAACATAAATAAACCTTTTCTCTCTTTTAAAATAAAAAAAGTGTGGTTTTCCCATGATGTATGAGTCGTCCACCATGAGTTTGCTGATGGATTTCGAGACCCGATTCGAGGAGACGGATGAACCGTTTCGGGTACATGGTGGACCCGGTAAGGTACCCCGAGGCAAGAAGCGCGTGATGATGATGATGTGAGCCTGGCAGGGGAGCACTACCTACCGGTGATTTTACCCGACGCGTCGGATATCCGGAGGATACCGTCGTGGTCTTGAGATGGATGGTAGGGGCCGGTCTGGACTGACGGCGCCTTAGATATTGAGACTGTGATATTAAGATTTCGAGATATTGAGGTACAGAGACTGTGATACAGAGATATCGAAATATTGGGATTACGTTTTGTGCCGATGCTAGGCATTGTTTTATGCTGATTTCATTATGATACCTAATTTTAAAAATACAAAGGAAATCTCACTAATTTATGAAAACAGTTCTTCATTTACATGTATTCTGTTTTCATGCATTCATACCTCATTCATATGATATATTGCTACCTGAGGCACTGACACGGGCACATGAGATTACACTCGGGTTAGATATTTACCCTAGCCTTGTTATAGGTTGCATGTTATTCTTATATTTGAGGATATATTATGATCATTGACCTAGGATTGCGTTATTTATGCGATTTCTTTTCGTAGAAGTTTTTCTATTCACGAGTTGGCAACTCACCCCCGTTGTGCCCCAGTTTCTTGCAGGTTTGCCGTACAGGTTTCATTACGGCTTTGCGGGCATAGTTTCCTTCGGGTGATTTGCTAGAAGGTGGGTTTACTTGTATTGTACCCCCATTATATATCTTGTATATCATTATTCTGTTGTATCTAGAAGTTCCATCAACCAAACAAGTATTTATTTGAGTTAGAGACCAGTGATGTTTATTCTTTCGACCTTAGAGTCGCGCGTTACATTTCTGTGGTTTTCTTATGGTTTTGAGTTTCCTTTTGAATTTTGATCCTCGCCGTTGGCGTTGTATTTTATATTGCTTGTGTGGTTGTGGCCGTCGATTGACGAAGAGCTAGCTCCCGCTTGGGGATGCCCTTTTTTTTGATTTCGTATACTATTCATATTGTATCCCGTTTGGGGGGCAGTATTTACAAAGGAGACTTTGCCGAAATTTTCAGAAAATACTTGATGTTTTTAAAAACCGCATAATTCGGCTTATGCTATTAAAACTACTTGTTTTAAATTGGTTTTCCTTCACTCTACTACTTTTCTTGGTTTGGATTTCTGGGTTTTCGGCTTACTTAGATTACGTACGTCTCAAGACGTCTCGTAGTTTAAGTGCCGGTCATGTTCCGTACTTTCGGGACGTGACAGCCTGTGATCCTATAATTGACTCTGAGGGCACTATCTCCAACAATCTCCCACTTGCACTCAAGGCTAATTATTGCGATGTCGCATACTCACAGCCCGTGTGATACCGAACACCCAACTCCTCTACTAGTCAGTCTCACAAAGCTCGTTTGTGAAACTATTGCGTTCGAGGAATAGCCTCAGTGAGTGGATCCGCTGTGATGTTTCTTTCTATATCTCTCTTTATCTCAAGTTCGCGGAGAAAGCCATCTCCCGAAATGAGCAATACCTGTCTTAGAATATGTTTGGATGTCTGATGGGACCTAGCTCATAAATGAACTCCAAATCCAAACTTCTTAGACTGTATCGTCAACTGAACTTAATCAGTATCCTGCGCCATCCTTCCCTCACTATTCACCTGGACCACCTGTCCAAAATACTGCCCCTCGTCAGAGGGAAAACTATAACTCTGACAGCCACTCTGTCATCCTGGTCATCTTGGAAGCCTGGAATGATAACTGTCTCCCAAAGGAGGCTGCCGTTATCATATCCCTAGAACATCCACTTATGTTCTAAAACTGCTTCCGAATGTTTTTCCAGGATTGGATTAATATCAACTTACTGCATCTCGTGCAAAAACAACATCTGGTGTGTACTTGACATCTCATGATTGACTCAATTGCCTAAGCAAGTGATCTGCCAATCATGCACATCTCTCTCCCCTTTAGTCTGTAAGACTCCTTTAGAGAGGGTGACTCCATCACCTGCAGGTATACTGCTGTGCCAGGAGTCGTCCATTCTAAAAACTCTTAGAATGCTGTCTAAGTACCCAGATTGGGAAACCACCCAAATCTAGATTTATAGATCTAGTAACAAGAATGTCTGATATAATATCCAAGTCCTAAAGGGAGAAACCACTATGTGACAACCAAAGTTTAACCGATCGTAGTATAGGAATTTCACTTTCTACTCTGTGTATGTCATCCAAATACCAGGACATCACACCCTACTACCTTCTTAACAGATCCATCCCCTATTCTGATGAAGTCAAACCTATGACTGTCACATCAGAAATAGATGATCTATCTCCGCTATATCTGCTTTAGTCTATAAATAGACATAAACCACCTGTCGACCAATGCTTCCGCTGCTCCCACTGACTACGACAACCCTCTGGCAGAGTCATATACACGTGCACTTCTAAAGCTAGTTTAGAACGACGCTATACTCATCTTCCTGCCGGGTCTCATAGTCTGGAACAACAGCAATGGCAAGTCCGGGTAAACAAGAACCTCCCTGCCACCGTCCTTGAGCATACCGAAGTACCTCTCGGGTGCCTGAGGTTACCCACTTTATCTGCGGAGTGGCCAATGGAATGTCAAACCAGATTGAATCTTTAGGTTCTTATCAAATCTTCAGTAATCGTTTACGGCTCTAGAATCACTTCCAGTTCTACCATACTCCCACTACTGTTTTCTGGGAAAAAAATCCATTTTTATTAAAACTGTGGCGAGTCAAGAACAATATCACTATTGATCTTCCAGATGGTAGAAAATCAACCCTCGTCATAGCCCGGGTCAACCCATAAACAGCCATTACAGAAACGTGCCTTGAGTTATCCAGAGTCTGGTTTTAAGCATAAGCCGGAAAACTCCCCGTACCTTAACAATGTCAAGATATGAACTGTTCTATATCCAATACAGAAACAGAGGCACTAATTTAATTGAACCAGATTCAAATCATGCAGCTGTCTCCAGGGCATGTCAACTAAATGGAAGGAGGCCGATCAGTGTTACTCAACTTGGGAATGCTTCCAATTATGAGTAACCTGAAAGAGAAGCAAGTTCTCTTAATCATTACTATTAACTGAATACCACATACAAGTATCTACATCTTCGATCACCTTGAAGAATCCCGATACTTGCAACACCTGGTTCTCTACTCTATTCTTATACCTATAACTTCTCAAAACTAGGACCTTGTGTTTCTACGAAACACTTGTCTAAGAACTAGAGAAGTCACAAGTAAACAGAATATAGTACGAGAACCAACCCCTCTGTCCTAATGGACACTGGACAATATACAATACTCTGTATAAGTCCCCTGAGTCTAATAACCCATTTCCTGTGTGTTGTAGGTTGAAAACTGTACTTATGGTTAAGAAGAATTACACCGCTGTTTAATGCTCCTTACCTAACCATCCACTGATATTGGTAAATGTCATGGACATAATTCAAAAAGATATATCTCACTCTATAAATATAGACGTACAGATATGTCAATTTGAAATTGGTGCATAACAACGGATATTCAAAACCAAATATTTGCCGTCCGGCAAACAACCCCGGTGACTTCCTCAAATATCACCAATTACAACGAATTCTGATATAATGAGGATAATCACCTAATTCCCAAAAACTTACTCCAACTCATCATCTGTAAAACCATACAAATGTGAGAATCATACCTGGTAAATACATACCCTGGAGCAAGTGTCTAATTGGAAAATCAGTCTTCTTTTAACAGTACACAGTGAAAATGAAACATTGAAATGTTTCGATAGGGTATCCCGGTATTCCTAGTAATGCCTCTTCCATTATCCAGATTCAAAACTGTAACCGTATAATTCTTTGCCATCTCTCCAGATCCCTTTATATGTCTTTAGTCATTACCTTCTGTACACCCTCTTAGGCTAAATGGTTTTCTTCCTTCCCTACCGTTCGGCACCAGCCTATGGTTTGGAAGAAGACTATCCAATACGCATAATGGGTGTACTGTCCTAATCCTAAGAGCACTCACAATGCGAGAGAAGGTGAAGATAAAAGACAACCGAATAAACCTTATTCCTATTTCTCCTGAACCAGAATCCATCCCCGAACTGGAACAAGTTCCTTTCGAGTTCGTATATAACCATACGATGGAGTATCCAAATAAACTGTGGATCTTCGTAGTGATACGGAGTGTTCTGGAGAAATACAAAGGTGATTTAGGATTTGCGAAGAAATACTTGGTTTGGTCGTGAATAGCAGTCGCAATTTACTTTGCCCTCTTACTAATCCCTTGATATGTCTTTACATAATACCTTCTGTACACCATCGTTAGACTAATTGGTTTTCTTCATTCCCTACCGGTCGGCACCTGCCTATGGTTTGGAAGAAGTCTATCCAATTTGCATAATAGGTGTACTATCTCCTAAACCAAGGAGTACTCGCAACCTGAGAGAAGGTAAAAGGAAAAGGCAACTGAATAGTCCTATTCGTTTTCTCCAGAACCAGAAACCATCCTCGAATAATTCCTTCGAGTTTGTATATAACCATACGATGGTTTTGTCCAATGGAAGTGGACGTTCGTAGTAATACGGGGTGTCCTGGAGAAAAGGGTAAAAGTAGGAGTGGCAATGAGGTTTGCAACTCTGACAATCCAAAAGCCAGTGTTTAAGAAGGTTCGGTTAACTTGGTCACTGAGTCATAGTCTAGGGTCGGGTCAATGGTCGCTGCCAAAGAGAGAGAGAAAAGAAACACTCAGCGTGCACTCTAACCTAGATCAGAATGGTTGTCATTTTATCCAATCTGGAAACCTCCCACTGTAACGTCAAATTCCTCCCCAAACCTGAAAGAAGAATTAGTCGGGATCACCTGAGGAGTAAACCAACTCATCAGTGGGAATCGGGATCCAACTATCATCGCATGATAACGTGACGGAATCCGCTCACGTTATCACACTCCAGAAGGTATGCGCATATCTGGCAAGTTTCAGTTTCTTTTGAAACTCCCGATGTGATTTTTGCCCCATGCTCTTATGACCTTGACGAAGGTCAACAAATCTTAAGTCATATGTCAAGTTCTACCCATCATTGTCCAGATTAATTTGAACCCACCTGTACAAGCCCTTGACGAAGGTCAACAAGGCTATATGACTGTCCCAAACCAACGCATCTATCTATGCACCAGAAAGGCAACAAGCAACTACCATACACTATGCCTTGACGAAGGCCAACAAACATAGCATGAATACTATGTGCTACCCGTCTGAAACGACGGAGGGCTACGAATGGTTTCTGGCGAAAACCTTTAACGTAATGAACTTGATATCGTTGAAGGAACTGGATAGCTTTATAAAAATATAGTGACGAAAACCTTTGCTAAAGAGGTCACTCCCGGTGAAGGGATCTTGGCTCTTTCCCCGTAGAATGAGGTGCAGGATATTCCAACTGAATACCACGATACAAAGCAAAAGTAAATGACTATAGTGAAGTTATTGCCCTGACGCAAACTTCTGTCCAAGGGGTCACTCCCAATGAAGGGATCTCGGCCCTTGCCTCGTCGACTGAGGAGCTGGATATTCATAACCGAATACCACTGTGCAAAACAAAAGAGAACGCCCTTGCAATAACAGCTTTTTGAAAAGTGTTCCAACAACATCAGAATAGGTTTGTTTAGCTTGCATTGATCCGAATCAACGCAGTCCCATCAATTGATCACACCAATAAAGAACGAAAATAATGATGTACGTATATGCCATCCTCATTCGCCACTGGGTCCCGTCATCACCCGTTAGGTTACTTAACTAACGACAGAGCGGGGACTGGACTAGCGCGGATGCAAAACATATACAACATCTACTAGTATATATATATATATCAATATATAATATTCGCTCAAGGCGTGATAAAATGCAACATCACAGAAATGTAACCAACATCACAGAACAATACAGATATCTGGGATCCCCGGGTTTCATAGAGCCGCTACTGAAACCCGACGTTCCCCTGGTCGTGTGGATAGCCTGTGCAATGAAATCCTAGACCCCTACGAGCACGGCAAGTTACCCGCCAAAACCTGAAGCGAGGCGGCCCCCTTCATCAACATGAATGGACCACCCAGCACTTCACGGAATCCGGTAACTTGGGCACCCCTCCTGGGTCAACCTGTACCCCCTACGAGTGCGGCGAATAGCCCGCCAATTCTAGAGTAAAGCCCCCTCCGTCTCAATGCCATGAGATGCGGGCCCGTTGCCCTCTAGAACTCGGCTATCCGTGCACCCCTCCGCGGGGCAATCCTAGTACAGAAAGTAAAATATACATACAATGGGTACATCGACCTCGACCCGGTCGTGCCCCAAAATAATAATATACAAACAGGCAGTAACGGCAGTCCACATGTCGGACGCTCGCCCCGCAATATCAAATGTACATATAAAACAAAACTGTACTAACATTGCATCTAGGCTATCCCCCACGACCAATCCGCAACATCATAGCACAACACTGAACATCAACATGAATGTCACGTTCGCAAATCCGTCTAACCGGGCTATAGCAGTTAGACAGGATTTACCGATCAAATGACATTCACGGTCGCAGATATAATGTAAATACTGTGAACTAACATGTTTAAAATTTTCGATAGATCAAATATACCCAAGTGGGCCCTAAGCACTACTGTAGCACTCACAGAAAATCTGGTCCCAAAAAGAATGTTCCAAAAACCCTATTTCCATATAGAAAGCCCTCTGAAAAAATTTGGTACGGCGTTGACTTTCTTTCACCGCGGAACCGCGGCCAAACCAAGGGTTTGGCCGCGTTTCCGCGGTCGTACTGAAGCGACACGTCACCAAATTTTTGCAGAATGCTTAAAATTTCCTGCATATTATTCTGAAACAACCTGAAAAATTTTTCGAGCCAAAAATAATTCGACAGAAACTGATGCTAGAAAAATACGGTTTTTGGAAAATCCGATCGATCGAAGTTCTAAACACATTAGAGCAAGCTAGACTAGGTTAATGGTGTGGCTCTGATACCAGTGTAAGTGCACGGCGGCGCCCCGGCCGTCGACCCGACGCCGGAATGCGGAAACGAAAACTTTTCAAACTAGAAAACCGGCACCACCGCGCACTATAAAACCCGGATCGGGCCATTAACCTAACTCTAGCAAACTAGAATATGAGCAGAGAAGCTATACCAAGCGATCCGTGTCCTTCGGTCTTCGCCTCCACTCCGATCTCCTCGCGGAATCTCCGGTCGTCGCCTCCTCGTCGAAACGGGCACCACATCACCGGGTTCTTTTACGGGCTCCCACCTCTGGACCGAGGCAACTCGGGCGCGAAGTTGGGTAGCCGACGCGTCCAAGGAATGCTGTAGACTAGTATAGAAACCATTGTCTCATTTGGGGTGAAGTTGCCTTTGGTGATGGAGGAATGAACAAGATATGAACTTGGGAATTTTGGTGGCAAGCTAAAAATGAGATGAATGATAATTTTTCCCACATGAAAAATGAACTCTCACTTTCTCCTCACAAGTGGCCGGCCCCTTAAGGAAATGGTGGAGGGTAAAATTGCAATAATGCAAGGAAAGAATATGAATTATAATCATCAACAAAAATGGTCACACCATTTCACATCTAATCTAATCAAAACTCTCATCTCATAAATGCAAGCAATGTGATGGAAAAAGAATCTCATGATTATGAAGCCACATTTATAAAAGACACCCTCCACAAATGATAATTTGCACACTTGCAAATACCCCCTCCATCATAAGAATCCGGCCGAGAAGGAACAAAGGAAAACTGGCCAGAACGGAATGCAAACTGGCAACTTCAAAAACTGATCCCGTAATAAATTACAGGAAAACCCCGCGACTGTATATACATACCCGCATTTGTATTCCCACTGAATACAAATGCAAAGAGACAAAATCTACACTGTACAATACTAGGATCCGGCTTAAACCAAAGCCAACTAGTAAAAACCGTCCGATCATGATCCATGCAATACCGCACGTATCTGATCGAACCCTGCCATATCTCCATACGGCCTCTACAGCGTTTCGCCCGAAACTTCAGAAACTGGTCTGTGGGGGACTCTAAAGACTCGTCAACACCTTGGTCGTGGATTTAACCACTAGCACGTCAGAGGTATTAGCCTATATGTAACGGGCTACCAGGTATTGACTAAAAGGGACGTCGATGAGCGAACTCATCCTGACACCCTACTGAGCCTGTCAGTGACAATATCCGTAAAGTCTGGTCCGTTCGTCTATGAGCATCTCATGGCGGGCCTAGGGGGTTGGTAAAAGTCAGACCCCAAAAGCGATACAAGTCGTGTCGGAGAGTAGCCCAGAACACCCTGAGATACTACTGGAATACCTACCGGTAAATCTCCTGCCTTGGCCAAGGACTTTTCATGTACTGGCTCTCCTAGACACTACGCGACCTCACCCCCAATACCGGGAGAGACGAACCCCTGCAGATCCACTCACTGCCTCCATGTGGCTCGGGACTGTACCCAACTAAAACCTGTTTGCACGTCTCCTTTGAGCGTGGTAGGGTAGTAATCAAAGCACAGTGGGAACTCACACGAGACAAATGACGATCTCAGGTCGATGAACTAACCTATACACATGTCACCAGGGAACTGCTATCTGACATCAGGTATAATACCAACTAGCAGGTTCCCGGCGAGTCCTGTCCGGTGTACTCATAACCCAATGAGCACCTGTATACATCTTAGGTGAACCAACTGACACCAGTAGCTTGTGAGACCGGCCACCGCCCCTCATCGGGGTCTCGACTGTATACACTAGTCTACTCTAGAGTATCGATGCCCTGTCTCGAAACTCCCACGACTAGGGACCTTTTAAGGATGTGCTTATAGACTCCAGCTCTCATGTATATGATCGCCCTCATACTGCTGGTAGTCAAGCAAGAATCCTAGGGGCTCTATCAACGTGCAATAGTGACCTGTATGGTCACCTAAAGCAGTACACGATGATAAAGATAAACCAGATAGCACAGTATCATCTTGAGTAAGACTGTCCTGCCGGGATAGGTTCTCCCTCAATCATTGCAATCACGTGCCTGTGATCCAATAATTGCCTCTGAGGGCACTATCTCCAACAGTGCTTATGTCGGCTATAGTGCCCTTAAGTCAATTATTGGATCGCAGGCACGTGATTGCAATGATTGAGGGAGGACCTATACCGGTAGAACAGTCTTACTCGAGATGATAGTATGCTATCTGGTTTGTCTTTATCATCGTGTACATGCTTCAGGTGACACTCCAGATCACTATTACATGTTGATAGAGCCCTTAGGATTCTTGCTTGACTACCAGCAGTATGATGGCGATCATATATGTGAGAGTTGGGTGGTCTATAAGCACATCCTTAAAGTGTCCCTAGTCGTGGGAGTTTCGAGACTGGGCATCAATACTCCAGAATTGACTAGTGTATACTGATCGAGACCCCGATGAGGGGCAGTGGTCGGTCTCACAAGAAATTGGTGTCATTTGGTTCACCTAAGATGTATACAGGTGCTCATTGGGTTATGAGTACACCGGACGGACTCACCGGGAACATGCTAGTTGGTATTATACCAATTGTCAGATAGCAGCTCCCAGGTGACATGTTACAGGTTAGTCTGTCGACCTGAGATCGTCATTTGTCTCGTATAAGTTCCCACTGTGCTTTGATTACTACCCTACCACGGCTCAAAGGAGTCGTGCAAACAGGTTTTAGTTGGGTACAGTCCCGAGCCACATGGAGGCAGTGAGCGGATCGTCAGGGGATTCGTCTCTCCCGGTATTGGGGGTTGATGTCGCGGTGTGCACGGGTGGCCATCACCAGAAATCTTAGCCAAGGTAGTCGAGAATTACTGATCTAGGATCGGTAGTTTCTCAGGTGGTGATAGCCTTCATACCGACACTAAATGTCGCATTATTAGGGGTCTGACTTTATCCACCCCCTAGACTCGATATGCGATACTCATAGACGAACGGACCGGACTGTACGGATATTGTCACTATCATGTTGGAGATTGTGCCCTCAGAGTCAATTATTGGATCACAGGCACGTGATTGCAATGATTGAGGGAGGACCTGTCCCAGTAGGACAGTCTTACTCGAGATGATAGTACGCTATCTGGTTTATCTTTATCGTCGTGTACTGCTTTAGGTGACCTGGCATGTCGCTATTACACGTTGATAGAGCCCGTAGGATTCTTGCTTGACTACCAGCAGTATGAGGGCGATCATATACGTGAGAGCTGGCAGTCTATAAGCACATCCTTAAAAGGTCCCTAGTCGTCGGAGTTTCCAGACAGGGCATCGATACTCCAGAGTAGACTAGTGTATACAGTCGAGACCCCGACGAGGGGCGGTGGCCGGTCTCACAAGCCACTGGTGTCAGTTGGTTCACCTAAGATGTATACAGGTGCTCATTGGGTTATGAGTACACCGGACAGGACTCGCCGGGAACATGCTAGTTGGTCTTATACCTGACGTCAGATAGCAGTTCCCTGGTGACATGTGTACAGGTTAGTTCATTGACCTGAGGATCGTCATTTGTATCGTGTGAGTTCCCACTGTACTTTGATTACTACCCTACCACGCTCAAAGGAGACGTGCAAACAGGTTTTAGTTGGGTACAGTCCCGAGCCACATGGAGGCAGTGAGCGGATCTTCAGGGGTTCGTCTCTCCCGGTATTGGGGGTGAGGTCGCGCTGTGTCTAGGAGAGCCATTATACGAAGCCCTCGGCCGAGGCAGGAGATTTGCTGGTAGGTATTCCAGTAGTATCTCAGGATGTTCTGGGCTACACTCCGACACGACTTGTACCGCTTTTGGGGGTCTGACTTTTACCAACCCCCTAGGCCCGCCATGCGATGCTCATAGACGAGCGGACCGGACTGTACGGATATTGTCACTGACAGGCTCAGTAGGGTGTCGGGATGAGTTCGCTCATCGACGTCCCTATTGGTCAATACCTGGTAGCCCGTTACGTATTGGCTTATACCTCTGACGTACTAGTGGTTAAATCCACAACCAAGGTGTTGACGAGTCTTTAGAGTCCACCACACATTCAGTTACTCAAGCTTTCGGGCGAAAAGCTGTAGAGGTCGTATGGAGATATGGCAAGGTCCGATCAGATACGTGCGGTATTGCACGGATCAGGATCGGACAGTTTGTACTAAAGGCCGTATGGATATATGGCAGGGTTCGATCAGATACGTGCGGTATTGCACGGATCAGGATCGGACGGATAATACTAGCCGACTTTGGTTTAAGCAGGATCCTAGTATAGTACAGTGTAGATTTTGTCTCATTGCATTTGTATTACGGTCGGAATACAGATGCGGGTGTGTATACACAGTATCGGGGTTTTCCTGTAATTTATTACGGGACCATTTTTCTGGAGTTGCCAGTTTGCTTTCCGTTTCGGCCATTTTCATTTGTATCTTTTATTGGCCGAAGATTGGTGGAGGAAGGCTTATTTGCATTTGTGCAAATAAGCAATTGTGGAGGGGGTCTTTGCATTTTGTTGTGTCATGATCACTTGACTTTCTTTAGTCATCATGGCTAGTCTTGTAGTGTCATGATGGCATGACTTTTTGGTGATGATGATGGATTATCATGGTTGTATGAGTGTTGGATTTACTTGTGATCATTTCTTGATATCATGACTTTTCTCTCTCTCCCTTGTATTATGGTTGTGGTTCTATCATCCATTGATCCCTCCCTCACTCACTCACTCTCTTGCTAATTGTGGCCGGCCACTCCTCATAGGGGGCTGTCCCAATTTGTTGTGGGGGTTTTTTTTTTATCTCTTTTGGCTTGGTAAAATCCCCACAAGTTCCATCTCCAAAACTCCATTCCTCCACCATCTCAAAAGGCAACTCCATACAAACCCCAAATGAGATATAGATCTCTACACTATTCTACAGCAAATCTTGGGCACGTCGACTCGCCAGCTTCATGCCCGAGTTGCCTCGGTATAGAGGTGGGAGCCCGTAAAAGATGCAGGCGACGTGGTGCCCTTCCGGTGAGAAGGTGGAGACTGGACATTCCGCGGGAGATCGGGACGACGACGAGAAGACCGGAGGACACGGATCGCTCGGTATATCTCTCTTCCCCATCTAGTAGTTAGCTAGGACTAGTTAATGGCACGATCCGGGTTTTAGTGCGCGATGGTGCCGGTTCAAGAAAATTAAAGTTAGCCATCGCTTCCGCATTTGGCCTCGGGATGGAAGCCGGGGCGCCGCCGTGCACTTACAGTGGTATCAGAGCCTCGCCATTAACATAGTCTAGCTTTGTCTAATGTGTTTTACACTTTCGATCGAACAAATGTTCCGAAAACGCAATAACACATGCATCAGTTTTCTGTCAATTTTTTTCTGGCTCGAAAAATTTTTCAGGTTGTAGAAAACTGATGTACTGGAAGTCCTAAGAATTCTGGAGAAATTCGAGACATTGATCTTTCAAGGAGAGCGCGGAACCGCGGCCAAACCCCACTTGGCGCCGCGGTTCCGCCGCAGTATGGAGGGATCAATGCGTCAAATTTTTCCAGTGGGCTTCTGGGATGAAAATAGGGTTTTTGGAATATTAATTTTGGGCCCAGAATTTCTTGATGTGCTACAGTAGTACTTGGGGCCCACTTGTTAAAATTTGATCGATCGGATATTTTAAACACATTAGTTCACAGTATTTACATTATATCTGCGACCGTGAATGTCACTTGATCGGTAAATCCTGTCTAACTGCTATAGCCCGGTTAGACGGATTTGCGAACGTGACTTTCACGTTGATGTTCTGTGTTATGCTGTGATGTTGCGGATTGGTCGTGGGTGTAACACCTTAGGTCGTGTTTAGGGGTTAATTTTATTTTAATAGATAGTTTTTGGTAAAAAGTTTACCAAATTAAGTTTCTGATATTTTATTCTAATTAATGAATATTTTATTAGGATTTATCTAGGCACACACACACTTGTGCATGTTATCTAGGGTTAGATTTGTGGTTAAACCATGATTAGCTAGCATGAAGGGTTAACCAAATTGTATTAAGTGTTTTGGGGATTTAATTGGGTTTCATTATTGTGTGTTTTATTATTTGAATTTCTCTTTTTTATTTGTTTGTTGACTTGGTGTATGAGAGAGGGAGTATGGGCATGGCTTGAGCCATGCTCATTAAATGAAGAGAGAGGGAGAGAGAGAGAGGGGGGTCTTTTGACTTGGGGCCTCATTTCCTTGATCTTTTCCCCACAACTCACACACACACACTCAGCTGAGAGAGAGAGAGAGAGGCAGCAGCAGCAGTAGCAGGCAGTGACAGCAGCAGCAACACCAACAGCAGCCCCCAGCAGCTGCAGTAGCACTTCCATCTCCTCCACCTCCTTTCTCCTTGCACCTAGGGTCTTGTAAGGTATAGAATCCGAGCCCAATTTCATGTTTGATTAGCGTATGCGTAGTTTAGCTTCGGTTTGTGTAAAAAGTGCGTTTTTGTGCTCGAAATGGTGATTTGTGGGAACTTATGGTTTAGTGCTGTTAGTATTAGTTAATCTAGCCTAATTAGGTGTTATTAAGGCCATGTGAACCTAGTTATACCCTAGATTTCACCAAAATACCATAAGGTTTCAAATTGTGCAATTTGGTGTTTTTAAGTGAACTTTTTGGGTTTCTGTGATCTGCTATAGGCCCGGGTAGTTCAGGTTGAAATTGTGGAAACTGGAGCTTGTGTATAGGGTATGGACCACACCACCAGAGCCCGAGACCCCCACCCCAATACGAGGCCGCCAATTTTCTCATTCTGGCCGCAAATTGCGGCCAGACAGGGGAGGTTTGGGTTGTTGTTTGGATGGGTAGGAGCCTGTGATGATTTCTAGTCCAGTGGTATGTATAGTTTTGTAATTTGTTAGCCTGGGTAGAATCTGGAGCGTTATATCGTATTTCTAGTACGTTTGGTTCGCGCGATACGCGCGATACGCGAAAGGGTTCCGTGATGCAGCGTATCGCGGCGTATCGGGGTTAGTTTTAGACGCGTGCACACGTTTAGCGTATCGTACTCACGCGCGTTTAGTTTGCGACGCGAGCGTATCGTTTGACTTCGATATCACGTTTTGCGAGTTAATTGCTTATATTTGGATTCTTGTGTAATTCCAGGTTCGCAGGCGGGTACGTCAGGCGAAGCTAAGAAAGGAAAGCAGGTGGTCGGCTACGAGTAGCGCACGACCAGGTGAGTAGATTTAACATCTACGGGGGAATCGCCCGTATGGCGTTAAGCGTCAGGGCGAGTAAAGATATTAGATTGTAGATGTTCATATGAGCGGTAGTAGCATACCTTATTGTTGCATATAGAAATGATAGCCTAGGACATTGCACTGTCACTAACGGTTCAAGTCGCACGAGCACGATTGATATGCTACACTCACACCGTTAGTGATTGCCATGACACTCACATTATAGGATTGCTATAAATCATATATCATACTGATTCTATCCTATTGATGTTGTCATGATTTGCCGCATAACAGCATATGTTATATCCATAGTTAGGCACATATGCGCACATGCACACTGTATATTCATACCTGCTACACATATCACATCGGATCATCATATTGTAGTTTATTATATATGACATGACTTGATATTCATACCTGCTACACATATCACATCGGATCATCATACTGTAGTTTATTATATATGACATGACTTGATGTTCATACCTGCTACACATGTCACATCGGATCATCATATTGTAGTTTATTATATATGACATGACTTGATATTCATACCTGCTACACATATCACATCGGATCATCATACTGTAGTTTATTATATATGACATGATTTGATATTCATACCTGATGCATATGTCACATCGGATTATTGTCTTGTAACTTATCTATATGTAACTTGACCGGATATCTACATCTGACGCACATATCATATCGGATCATTGACTTGTATTTGTTTGGATTATATGTGATTTCTGGATTTGGGGACCGTGGCTATTTCAAATATGTAATCATTTAAAAACCCGGTTCCCTTGATATGATATTTCGGTGCGTCCACCATGTGTTTTCTCGGTGCTAGAGTGATATATGGAAACCCGAATCGAGGAGGCGGTTGAGGCCGATTACGGGTACATGGTGGACCCGGTATGGTACCCCGGGGCGAGAACGGTTTCGCTGTGCAGTAGACGGTGAGCCTGGCAGAGGGACTACTACCTACCGGTGATTGGTTGGACCTGGTGGTTATCCGGAGGATACCGACCAGAGTCTATGGATGGATACGGGACGACTCGTACTGCCGGGGCCGAGGGCCGATACCGCAGACAGAGCCCGTGGGCATATCCGGACTGACGGATGCCCTATACAGGAGGATTTGCGTGTCGATGCTTGGCACGAGTATTTCTTGATATTTTGGGTGCCGATGTTGGGCACTCACGGTTATATGAGATATACAGGATTGGAGGACCGAAGAGGATGACGACGCCTGAGTAGTAATTGGGATTTGGGGTACATTGATGGGTACCGATTATACTTTCCACGATGACATTTCCGTGTAGATGTTATATTTCCCATGCTCAGTATGTAGTAACTGATATCTCATCCTGTATCTATTATACCCTGTTCATTCTATATAGAGTTGTTAGATCACATTGCTATACCTGATCATTGCATACCCTGTTCATTCTATATAGAGTTGTTAGATCACATTGCTATACCTGATCATTGCATACCCTGTTCATTCTATATAGAGTTGTTAGATCACATTGCTATACCTGATCATTGCATACCCTGTTCATTCTATATAGAGTTGTTAGATCACATTGCTATACCTGATCATTGCATACCCTGTTCATTCTATATAGAGTTGTTAGATCACATTGCTATACCTGATCATTGCATACCCTGTTCATTCTATATAGAGTTGTTAGATCACATTGCTATACCTGATCATTGCATACCCTGTTCATTCTATATAGAGTTGTTAGATCACATTGCTATACCTGATCATTGCATACCCTGTTCATTCTATATAGAGTTGTTAGATCACATTGCTATACCTGATCATTGCATACCCTGTTCATTCTATATAGAGTTGTTAGATCACATTGCTATACCTGATCATTGCATACCCTGTTCATTCTATATAGAGTTGTTAGATTGCATCATTATTCCTGCTCATCATATGGAGATGTTATTAGATAGCACTTGTTACATGATTGAGCATCCAGTTCATCATATAGATGTTATTTGTTGATATAGGTTAGAGTATCGTAGCGCGTGCATACTCGCGATTACCTTTATATGTTATATTCTATTCACGAGTTGGCAACTCACCCCCGTTGTGCCACAGTGTTTGCAGGTTGTCCTTCGGAGTAATCGCGGCAGGCTGCATTCTTCCTCTTTTGTCACAGATACCCCTACAGTTGGTGTACTAGCTCTTTGCTGATAGGTGGGTTTTGTGCGGTATCTGGTTATCTTTCAGTTATGTATATTGTTGTATCTAGTACTCTCCATCTACCACTTATGTATTGACTTAGAGACCAGTGTGAGGACGATGTATATTATTTTGTTTTCTGGCGTCGAGCTCGTTGTGAGCCGACTTTACTTATGCCGTTTATTCTATCTGTGATGTTCCCACTGGTTGCTCATTTTTCTTCGCTACGGCGTCGTATATTGTTATCTTAGTAATTAGTTCTATTAATTGCGTAATCACTCTATACTTTTACTGGTTTGATTTCTGGGTTTTCGGCTTACTTAGTCGCGTTACGCCTGTAGACGTTACGTGGTTAAGTGCCGGTCACGGGCCAAACTTCGGGTCGTGACAAAGTTGGTATCAGAGCGTAGGTTTTACCTTCGGAGTGTAGGATGACCCTGGTATGATGGAGTAGGTAGCTGCAGCAGAGTGGCGTAGCGTGCGTATGTTCCGCGGCATACTCCCGACACGGTACTCCGCCTAAGCGACCTTAGGACTTATTGATTGCAATTCCTTTATGATTGTATACATCCTTGTGATTCGATTTTCGTATCCTTATCGAATCCTACCTTCTTTCCAGCCATTATGCCGCCAAGGACTACGAGGGTGCAGAGAGAGGCCGGGAGAGCCGAGGTTCGAGTTGATTTATCTGAGATGAGGACCGATCCGAGTAGTACCCATGTTGTACCAGGACAGGTTGTTTCTCCTACGACAGATCAGATCGCTAGACTAGTGGCAGAGATGCAGAACTTGCGCCAGACGATGAGCTCATTGGTAGAGGTCGTTCGAGTACAGCGACAGATGGTTACCACCCCTGTTACCCAGTTGTTCCTTGCGATCATCATGCAGTATTCCGTCCCCTACACAGCACCGGTGGAGGCAGCCCCAGTTTACGAGACACGTCTTCCAGAGACCGTGAGAGTTCCGGAACAGTTGTGGAATTGTACTGGTGTACCAGCCCAGAGCAGCGGCTTAGGACGAGGACAGTCGTTTGGCTCCCATCCCCAGGCAGGACAGCATTCAGTGCGTAGGTGTTTACGATGCGGAAGCCTTCAACACCTCATCAGGCAGTGTTCCTTCACAGCACGTCAGGGTCGTATTTTGAGACGTCGTGGACGCGGAGGGTTTGCACAGAAGGGTCAGGCTGGTAGAGGAGGAGTTCGATCAGTCGCAGATGAAGGACAGGCCCAAGTTTTCGCTCCGACTCATCCGGGCGCTCCGGCACCCAATGCTGTGGTTTCAGGTACTCTTTCAGTATGTTCCTTTGTTGCACTTGTATGTTTACACACTTTGTACCGAGTGTAGGGCGAGAGTCGTGCTGGATAGATTAGCCGTTGTTGTGTTACTTCCGTCAGTAATCCTTCTGTTGTGCAACACGTACTTCGGTCTTACGCCCATCGGATAGGAGATAGAGATTCGTCTGTCATCTTGAACTCCCTAAAGATGTTGGATTTGGCAATCTCCTGGGCAGGGACTGGTTAGCTACGTGTTAGGTTTTGTTGTTCCGGGCAAGTCAACTCTTGTTGTGCAGGTGGATAGTGGTGCCGCCTCTTACAGCTTGAATTCAGCCCTGTTCGCTAGTCGGCTCCGGGGAGATGTCGTGGATTCTTGGCGTTTTCGTAATGCTGTAGCCACAGTTGGTTTGTTGGACCAGCTTTCTTTCGTGCGAAAATTTTCAGACGTCATTCCAGGATGAGCCGGCGAAGCTTAAGGAGCTAAGGATCTGCTGCGGAGTTGTTGTTGAGGAAGTCTGTGCGTCTGGGTGTTTCGCATTTAGGAAGCTCCTATTTCTGTCATCCAGAAGGAAAACGACAGCGTGAGGATGTGTTGATTGATCGTCTCTGAATCAGCTTACGGTGCGGATAAGTATCATGTACCTCGCATTGACGAATTCCTCGATCAGCACCAGAGTGCGAGACCTTGTCTAAGCTGGTTAAGGATCAGGTCATCATTGTTGCGGGTCCGAAGTGATGATATTCCGAAGATTGCCTTGTGCGTGCTACGGGCTTTGTGTGTTTTGGGTGTGTCACTGGACTCACCAATGCTCTAGCAGCATTCGTAAGTGTGATGGACCGGTTTTCTTCGGGCCGATCCTCGACTAGTTATTGTTGTGTTATTTACGACAAACCTGGTCTTTTTAGTGTGTCGTGAGGGATAGGAGTAGCACTCGAGGATTGTTTTATGGATGCTGGGAGAGCCCCAGTGGTTTGCTATATTCTCGGAGTGTTCACTTCAAGCTTGTTCGTGCTGACTCCTAGGTCTTGTAGTTGCGGAGGCGACTTGGTATGGTTTCGAGGAAGAGCGTGTCCATACAGCTTAGGCCCAAATTAGTGAGCGGGACAGAGGTCCGCATATTTTTGGCTTAGCAGGTGCTACCGCCGTCTCTAGTAGGATTGCTAGTAATGCCGCCCGTTGACTAAATTGACCAGATTGGAGGTTTCTTTTCTGGGCTGAGGCTTGTGTGCGGAGTTTCCGCAGTTGAAGGCTTGGTTAACAACTGCCTCAGCTCCTTCTTTGTCTTTGGTTCGGGCGACCTTGTGGTTTAACTGTGATGTTTCATGAGTAGGACTCGAAGGTGTACTGAGGTGACACCATGGAGTTATCGCTCTTGCTTCCTTACATTGGAGGAAGTACGAGAAGGATATCCCACTCATGATCTGGAGATGCCCGCGATGATTTTACCTTGGGGATCAGAGACACCACTTGTTTGAGAGTCGTGTCAGATTTTCATGGACCACCAGAGTTAAAGGCACATCTTCCTGTGGTGGAATTTGATTATTTTGATAATCCTCCGCAGATACACAGTTCTTGTGCGATCGTTGAGTACGGCATAAGTGTGTCTCTTCGGAGGAGACAGTTTGCTCATGTCCGCGCCCAACCACTTTTGCTTAAATCGCTTTCGCGGGGCACTGGCCGCCGACGTTCGTTCGTCAGGGATATTGGAGCCTACCCGGCTGGGTAATGTTTTGGAATCCTTGACTTGTGGCAAGGGTGTGCTAGGCTAGAGAGACACTTGTATACCTAATATCATAGGGAAGAGACGAGGAATCCTAGGGCAGGCACATAGGTCAACTCTCTGTACTCATACAAGCCCCACCAACTGTTAACGTAACTTGTAAGGTAGTTACGGGTGGGCAGGGACAGAAAAAGAAGTCTTGGGATTCGTTTCAAGGTGTCTGTCTTGTTGTGTGTTTGTGTTAGGCAACTGGGACCGGATGGAGGGTTGCAACCGTTAACCGTTCAGAAGAGGGAACGAGAGCAGATCTTCCCAAAATTCGTTATGGTGTATACCCAGGCGTAGTTAAGATGCGACTCCTTTCGGATGTTGTCATCCGGTGGTACTCAGTTTGCTCAGTTGCTATTGTTAACTTGTGCGTGTGTAGAAATTGTTGTTGACAGTTGGGGATAGTTGTTTACCATCAATAAGGGATTCTCCTTTGATAGCAGTTATCAGGAGACACTCCAATTGGTAACCCTTAGGATTAGAGGCTGGGTCATGTCAATCACCAGTCTGTTTTTCCTAACTCCGTGTTATAGGATTTTTGGACCTCTGCTAGTCTAGAAATTTCGAAATGACTCGGTTGTTTTGGGTCAGGATGAGAACGGTCTATTGCGGATAGAGATCAGATGCTAACCAAGAGGTTCGCAGATTCGAGCTCGCAATGGCAGATCATGTATTCCCACGGGAATTTCCGGGAATTGACATGTTGAGTTTTGGGAAGCTTTTCAAGTTAGTAAGTCTTTTAGGATCCCTAAGGCGAGTTGGTTCGTTGCCTTAAGTTGGGCACTTCCACCCAGATTATCGAATATTCACCCCGTGTTTCCTTTGTCGATACTTGCAATTACCTTCATGACCTTTCTCACTGGATTCGGCGCCAGGCCATTTAGTTCAAGCATGATCCTTCGTTCACCAAATAGCCAGTCATAATGTTGGACCGGCAGGTGAAGAAGCTTCGATCGAAGGTCTTCCCATCAGTGAAGGTATTTTGGTGCATCCCAAATGGTAAGGAGATCACTTGGGAGACTGAGGGCGAGATGCGGAAGAAGTTCCCTCATCTCTCTGAAGGTATGCGTAGCTTTGTATTTTTAAAATTCGGGGACGAATTTTCTTTAAGGGGGGGAGATTGTAACACCTTAGGTCGTGTTTAGGGGTTAATTTTATTTTAATAGATAGTTTTTGGTAAAAAGTTTACCAAATTAAGTTTCTGATATTTTATTCTAATTAATGAATATTTTATTAGGATTTATCTAGGCACACACACACTTGTGCATGTTATCTAGGGTTAGATTTGTGGTTAAACCATGATTAGCTAGCATGAAGGGTTAACCAAATTGTATTAAGTGTTTTGGGGATTTAATTGGGTTTCATTATTGTGTGTTTTATTATTTGAATTTCTCTTTTTTATTTGTTTGTTGACTTGGTGTATGAGAGAGGGAGTATGGGCATGGCTTGAGCCATGCTCATTAAATGAAGAGAGAGGGAGAGAGAGAGAGGGGGGTCTTTTGACTTGGGGCCTCATTTCCTTGATCTTTTCCCCACAACTCACACACACACACTCAGCTGAGAGAGAGAGAGAGAGGCAGCAGCTGCAGAAGAGGCAGTGGCAGCAGCAGCAACTAGCAGCAACAGCAGCAGCATCATCAGTGGCAGCAGCAGTAGCAGGCAGTGACAGCAGCAGCAACACCAACAGCAGCCCCCAGCAGCTGCAGTAGCACTTCCATCTCCTCCACCTCCTTTCTCCTTGCACCTAGGGTCTTGTAAGGTATAGAATCCGAGCCCAATTTCATGTTTGATTAGCGTATGCGTAGTTTAGCTTCGGTTTGTGTAAAAAGTGCGTTTTTGTGCTCGAAATGGTGATTTGTGGGAACTTATGGTTTAGTGCTGTTAGTATTAGTTAATCTAGCCTAATTAGGTGTTATTAAGGCCATGTGAACCTAGTTATACCCTAGATTTCACCAAAATACCATAAGGTTTCAAATTGTGCAATTTGGTGTTTTTAAGTGAACTTTTTGGGTTTCTGTGATCTGCTATAGGCCCGGGTAGTTCAGGTTGAAATTGTGGAAACTGGAGCTTGTGTATAGGGTATGGACCACACCACCAGAGCCCGAGACCCCCACCCCAATACGAGGCCGCCAATTTTCTCATTCTGGCCGCAAATTGCGGCCAGACAGGGGAGGTTTGGGTTGTTGTTTGGATGGGTAGGAGCCTGTGATGATTTCTAGTCCAGTGGTATGTATAGTTTTGTAATTTGTTAGCCTGGGTAGAATCTGGAGCGTTATATCGTATTTCTAGTACGTTTGGTTCGCGCGATACGCGCGATACGCGAAAGGGTTCCGTGATGCAGCGTATCGCGGCGTATCGGGGTTAGTTTTAGACGCGTGCACACGTTTAGCGTATCGTACTCACGCGCGTTTAGTTTGCGACGCGAGCGTATCGTTTGACTTCGATATCACGTTTTGCGAGTTAATTGCTTATATTTGGATTCTTGTGTAATTCCAGGTTCGCAGGCGGGTACGTCAGGCGAAGCTAAGAAAGGAAAGCAGGTGGTCGGCTACGAGTAGCGCACGACCAGGTGAGTAGATTTAACATCTACGGGGGAATCGCCCGTATGGCGTTAAGCGTCAGGGCGAGTAAAGATATTAGATTGTAGATGTTCATATGAGCGGTAGTAGCATACCTTATTGTTGCATATAGAAATGATAGCCTAGGACATTGCACTGTCACTAACGGTTCAAGTCGCACGAGCACGATTGATATGCTACACTCACACCGTTAGTGATTGCCATGACACTCACATTATAGGATTGCTATAAATCATATATCATACTGATTCTATCCTATTGATGTTGTCATGATTTGCCGCATAACAGCATATGTTATATCCATAGTTAGGCACATATGCGCACATGCACACTGTATATTCATACCTGCTACACATATCACATCGGATCATCATATTGTAGTTTATTATATATGACATGACTTGATATTCATACCTGCTACACATATCACATCGGATCATCATACTGTAGTTTATTATATATGACATGACTTGATGTTCATACCTGCTACACATGTCACATCGGATCATCATATTGTAGTTTATTATATATGACATGACTTGATATTCATACCTGCTACACATATCACATCGGATCATCATACTGTAGTTTATTATATATGACATGATTTGATATTCATACCTGATGCATATGTCACATCGGATTATTGTCTTGTAACTTATCTATATGTAACTTGACCGGATATCTACATCTGACGCACATATCATATCGGATCATTGACTTGTATTTGTTTGGATTATATGTGATTTCTGGATTTGGGGACCGTGGCTATTTCAAATATGTAATCATTTAAAAACCCGGTTCCCTTGATATGATATTTCGGTGCGTCCACCATGTGTTTTCTCGGTGCTAGAGTGATATATGGAAACCCGAATCGAGGAGGCGGTTGAGGCCGATTACGGGTACATGGTGGACCCGGTATGGTACCCCGGGGCGAGAACGGTTTCGCTGTGCAGTAGACGGTGAGCCTGGCAGAGGGACTACTACCTACCGGTGATTGGTTGGACCTGGTGGTTATCCGGAGGATACCGACCAGAGTCTATGGATGGATACGGGACGACTCGTACTGCCGGGGCCGAGGGCCGATACCGCAGACAGAGCCCGTGGGCATATCCGGACTGACGGATGCCCTATACAGGAGGATTTGCGTGTCGATGCTTGGCACGAGTATTTCTTGATATTTTGGGTGCCGATGTTGGGCACTCACGGTTATATGAGATATACAGGATTGGAGGACCGAAGAGGATGACGACGCCTGAGTAGTAATTGGGATTTGGGGTACATTGATGGGTACCGATTATACTTTCCACGATGACATTTCCGTGTAGATGTTATATTTCCCATGCTCAGTATGTAGTAACTGATATCTCATCCTGTATCTATTATACCCTGTTCATTCTATATAGAGTTGTTAGATCACATTGCTATACCTGATCATTGCATACCCTGTTCATTCTATATAGAGTTGTTAGATCACATTGCTATACCTGATCATTGCATACCCTGTTCATTCTATATAGAGTTGTTAGATCACATTGCTATACCTGATCATTGCATACCCTGTTCATTCTATATAGAGTTGTTAGATCACATTGCTATACCTGATCATTGCATACCCTGTTCATTCTATATAGAGTTGTTAGATCACATTGCTATACCTGATCATTGCATACCCTGTTCATTCTATATAGAGTTGTTAGATCACATTGCTATACCTGATCATTGCATACCCTGTTCATTCTATATAGAGTTGTTAGATCACATTGCTATACCTGATCATTGCATACCCTGTTCATTCTATATAGAGTTGTTAGATCACATTGCTATACCTGATCATTGCATACCCTGTTCATTCTATATAGAGTTGTTAGATCACATTGCTATACCTGATCATTGCATACCCTGTTCATTCTATATAGAGTTGTTAGATTGCATCATTATTCCTGCTCATCATATGGAGATGTTATTAGATAGCACTTGTTACATGATTGAGCATCCAGTTCATCATATAGATGTTATTTGTTGATATAGGTTAGAGTATCGTAGCGCGTGCATACTCGCGATTACCTTTATATGTTATATTCTATTCACGAGTTGGCAACTCACCCCCGTTGTGCCACAGTGTTTGCAGGTTGTCCTTCGGAGTAATCGCGGCAGGCTGCATTCTTCCTCTTTTGTCACAGATACCCCTACAGTTGGTGTACTAGCTCTTTGCTGATAGGTGGGTTTTGTGCGGTATCTGGTTATCTTTCAGTTATGTATATTGTTGTATCTAGTACTCTCCATCTACCACTTATGTATTGACTTAGAGACCAGTGTGAGGACGATGTATATTATTTTGTTTTCTGGCGTCGAGCTCGTTGTGAGCCGACTTTACTTATGCCGTTTATTCTATCTGTGATGTTCCCACTGGTTGCTCATTTTTCTTCGCTACGGCGTCGTATATTGTTATCTTAGTAATTAGTTCTATTAATTGCGTAATCACTCTATACTTTTACTGGTTTGATTTCTGGGTTTTCGGCTTACTTAGTCGCGTTACGCCTGTAGACGTTACGTGGTTAAGTGCCGGTCACGGGCCAAACTTCGGGTCGTGACAGTGGGGGATAGCCTGGATGCAATGCTAGTACAGTTGTGGTTGTATTATGTACATTTGATATTGCGGGGCAAGCGTCCGACATGTGGACTGCCGTCACTGCCTGATTGTATTATTATTTTGGTGCACGACCAGGTTGCGGTCGATGTACCCGTTGTATGTATATTTTACTTTCTGTACTAGGATTACCCCAAGATGGGGTGCACGGATAGCCGGGTTCCAGAGGGCAACGGGCCCGCATCTCATGCCATTGAGACGGAGGGGGCCTCACTCTAGGATTGGCGGGCTATTCGCCGCACTCGTAGGGGGTACAGGTTGACCCAGGAGGGGTGCCCATGTTACCGGATTCCCTGAAGTGCCGGGTGGTCCATTCACGTTGCTGAAGGGGGCTGCCTCGCTTCAGGTTTTGGCGGGTAACTTGCCGCACCCGTAGGGGTCTAGGATTTCATTGCACAAGCTATCCACACGACCAGGGGAACGTCGGGTTTCAGTAGTGGCTCTGTGAAACCCGGGGATCCCAAATATCTGTATTGTTCTGTGATGCTGTACATTTCTGTGATGTTGCATTTTATCACGCCTTGAGCGAATATAATATATTGGTATATATATTAGTAGATGTTGTATATGTTTTGCATCCGCGCTAGTCCAGTCCTCGCTCTGTCGTTAGTTAGCTAACCTAACGGGTAATGACGGGACCCAGTGGCGAATGCGGATGGCATATACGTGCATCAGTATATTTTCGTTCTTTGTGGTGTGATCAATTGATGGGACTGCGTTGATTCGGATCAATGCAAGTTAAAAACAAACCTAATCTGATGTTGTTGGAACACTTTTCAAAAAGCTGTTATTGCAAGGATGTTCACTTTTGTTTTGCACCGTGGTATTCAGTTGGAATATCCTGCTCCTCAGTCGACGAGGCAAGGGCCGAGATCCCTTCACCGGGAATGACCCCTTGGACAAAAAGTTTGCGTCAGGGCAATAACTTCACTATAGCCGATTACTTTTGCTTTGCATCCTGGTATTCAGTTGGAATATCCTGCACCTCATTCTACGGGGAAAGAGCCGAGATCCCTTCACCGGGAGTGACCTCTTTAGCAATGGTTTTCGTCACTATATTTTCATAAAGCTATCCAGTTCCTTCAACGATATCAAGTTCTTTACGTTAAAGGTTTTCGCTAGAAACCATTCGTAGCCCTCCATCATTTCGGTTAAATATTCGGTAGTATTCAAGCTATGTATTTTTACCTCACGCCAAGGCATAGTGATTGGTAGTTGCCGGGTATTTATCTATTGCATAGATAGATGCGTTGGTTTGGGACAGTCGTACTACTATTTTGGCCTACGTCAAGGGTATGTACGGGTGGGTTCAAATTAACCTGGATAATGATGGGCAGAACTTGACATGTGACTTATGATATTTTGACCTCACGCCAAGGTCATAAGAGCATGGGGCAGAAATCACATCGGGGGTTTCTAAAGAAAATGAAACTTGCCAGATATGCGCATACCTTTTGGAGTGTGATATCGTGAGAGGATTCTGTCACGTTATCATGCGATGATAGTTGGATCTCGATTCCCACTGATGAGTTGGTTTACTCGGGTGATCCCGACTAATTCTTCTTTCAGGTTTGGAGGAGAATTTGACGGTACAGTGGGAGGTTCCCAGATTAGATAAATTGGTAACCATTCTGATCTAGGTTAGAGTGCACGTTGAGTGTTTCTTTTCTCTCTCTCTCTTCGGCAGCGACCATTGACCCGAACCTAAGACTATGACTCAGTGACCAAGTTGACCGAACCTTCTTAACACTGGCTTTTGGATTGTCTGAGTTGCAAACCTCATTGCCACTCCTACTTTTACCCTTTTCTTCAGGACACCTCGTATTACTACGAACGTCCACTTCCATTGGACAAAACCATCGTATGGTTAGATACGAACTCGAAGGAATTTATTCGAGGATGGTTTCCGGTTCTGGAGAAAACGGATAGGATTATTCAGTTGTCTTTTCCTTTTACCTTCTCTCAGGTTGCGAGTTCTCCTTTGTTTAGGAGATAGTACACCTATTACGCAAATTGGATAGTCTTCTTCCAAACCATAGGCTGGTGCCGATCGGTAGGGAATGAAGAAAACCAATTAGCCTAACGATGGTGTACAGAAGGTATTATGTAAAGACAAAGAAAGGGATTAGAAGGAGGGCAAAGTAAATTGCGACTGCTATTCACGACCAAACCAAGTATTTCTTCGCCAATCCAAAATCACCTTTGTATTTCTCCAGGACACTCCGTATCACTACGAAGATCCACAGTTTATTGGATACTCCATCGTATGGTTATATACGAAATCGAAAGGAACTTGTTCCAGTTCGGGAATGGATTCTGGTTCAGGAGAAATAGGAATAAGGTTTATTCGGTTGTCTTTTATCTTCACCTTCTCTCGCTTTGCGAGTGTTCCTAGGATTAGGACAGCACACCCATTATGCTTATTGGATAGTCTTCTTCCAAACCATAGGCTGGTGCCGAACGATAGGGAAGGAAGAAAACCATTTGGCCTAAAGGGGTGTACAGAAGGTAATGACTAAAGACATAGAAAGGGATTTGGAAAGATGGTAAAGAATTACACGGTTACAGTTGTGGATCTGGATAATAGAAGAGACATTACTAGGAATACCGGGATACCCCATCGAAACATTTCAATGTTTCAGTTTCACTGTGTACTGTTAAAAGAAAACTGATTTCCCAATTAGACACTTGCTCCAGGGTATGTATTTACCAAGTATGATTCTCACATCTGTATAGTTTTACAGATGATGAGTGGGAGTAAGTTATTGGAAATTAGGTGATCATCCTCATTATATCGGGATTCGTTGTAATCGGTGATATTTGAGGAAATCACCTGGGCTGTTTGCCGGTCGGCAAATATTTGGTTTTGAATATCCGTTGGTATGCACCAATTTCAAATTGATATATCTGTACATCTATTTTCATAGAGTGAGATATACCTTTTTGAAATTATGTCTATGACATTTACCTATATCAGTGGATGGTTAGGTAAGGAGCATTAAACAGCGGTGCAATTCTTCATAACCATAGTACAGTTTTCAACCTACGACATACAGTGAATGAGTTATCAGACTCAAAGGACTTATACAGAGTATTGTATGTTGTCCAGGGTCCATCAGGACAGAGGGGTTGGTCCTCGTACTATATTCGGTTTACTTATGACTTCTCTAGTTTTTAGACAGGTGTTTCGTGGAAACACAGGGTCCGAATTTTGAGAAGTTATAGGTATTTGAATAAAGTAGAGAACCAGGTATTGCAAGTATCGGGATTCTTCAAAGTGATCGAAGATGTAGATACTTGTGTCTGGTATTCAGTTGATAGTAATGATTAAGAGAACTTGCTTCTCTTTCAGGTTACTCATAATTGGAAGCATTCCTAAGTTGAGTAACGTTGATCGGCCTCTTTCCATTTAGTTGACATGCACTGGAGACAGCTGCATGATTTGAATCTGGTTCAATTAAATCAGTGCCTCTGGTTCTATATTGGATATAGAACAGTTCATATCTTAACGATGTTAAGGTACGGAGAGTTGTCCGGCTTATGGTTAAAACCAGACACTGGACAACTCAAGGCACGTTTCTGTAATGGCTGTTTGTGGGTTGACCCAGGCTATGACGAAGGTTGATTTTCTACCATCTGGCAGATCAATAGAAATATTGTTCTAGACTCGCCACAGTTTTAATAAAAATGGATTTTTTCAGAAAACAGTAGTGGGAGTATGGTAGAACTGGAAGTGATTCCAGAACCACAAACGATTACTGAAGATTTGATAGGAACCTAAAGATTCAATCTGGATTGACATTCCATTGGCCACTCCGCAGATAAGGTGGGTAACCTCAGGCACCCGAGAGGTACTCCGGTAGCCTCAAGGACGGTGACAGGGAGGTTCTTGTTTATCCACACTTACCATTGTTGTTGTTCCAGGCTGCGAGACCCGGCGGGAGGATGAGTATAGCGTCGTTCTAAACTGGCTTTAGAAGTATACGTCTATATGACCCTTCAAGAGGGTTGTCCTAGTCAGTGGGAGCAGCGGAAGCATTGGTGGACAGGTAGCGTATGTCTATTTATAGACTAAAGCAGATATAGCGGAGATAGATCATCAATTTCTGACGTGACAGTCATAGGTTTGACTTCATCAGAATAGGGGATGGATCTGTTGAGAAGGTAGTAGGGTGTGATGTCATGGCATTTGGATGACATACACATAGTAGGAAGTGATATTCCTATACTACGATCGGTTATACTGTGGTCGTCACACAGTAGTTTCTCCACATGGGACTTGGACATTATATCAGACATACTGGTTACTAGATTTATGGCTTTAGATCTAGATTTGGGTGGTTTCCCAATTAAGGGTACTTAGACAGCATGGACGACTCCTGGCACGGTAGTGTACCTGCAGGTGATGGAGTCACCCTTTCTAAAGGTGTCTTACAGACTAAAGGGGAGAGGGATGTGCATGATTGGCAGATCACTTGCTTAGGCAATTGAGTCAATCATGAGATGTCAAGTACCACACCAGATGTTGTTCTTGCGGTAAGTGCAATAAGTTGATATTGATCCAATCCTGGAGAAACAGTCGGAAGCAGTCTTAGAACATAAGTGGATGTTCTAGGGATATGATAACGACAGCCTCATTCGGGAGACAGTTATCATTTCAGGCTTCCAAGGTGACCTGGACGACAAGGAGGTTGTCAGAGTTATAGTTTTTCCTTCTGACGAGGGGCAGTATTTTGGACAGGTGGTCCAAGGCAATACTGAGGGAGGCATGGCGCAGGATACTGATTAAGTTCAGTTGACGATACAGTCTAAGAAGTTTGGATTTGGAGTTCATTTATGAGCTAGGTCCCATCAGACATCCAGACACATTCTAAGACAGGTATTGCTCATTTCGGGAGATGGCTTTCTCCGCGAACTTGAGATATAGAGAGACATAGAAAGAAACATCAAGGCGGATCCACTCACTGAGGCTATTCCTCGAACGCAATAGTTTCGCAAACGAGTTTTGTGAGACTGACTAGTAGAGGAGTTGGGTGTTCGGTATCACACGGGCTGTGAGTATGCGACATCGCAATAATTAGCCTTGAGTGCAAGTGGGAGATTGTTGGAGATTGTGCCCTCAGAGTCAATTATTGGATCAGAGGCATGTGATTGCAATGATTGAGGGAGGACCTGTCCCAGTAGGACAGTCTTACTTGAGATGATAATACGCTATCTGGTTTATATTTATCGTCGTGTACTGCTTTAGGTGACCTGGCATGTCGCTATTACACGTTGATAGAGCCCCTAGGATTCTTGCTTGACTACCAGCAGTATGAGGGCGATCATATACGTGAGAGCTGGCAGTCTATAAGCACATCCTTAAAAGGTCCCTAGTCATGGGAGTTTCCAGACAGGGCATCGATACTCCAGAGTAGACTAGGGTATACAGTCGAGACCCCGACGAGGGGCGGTGGCCGGTCTCACAAGCCACTGGTGTCAGTTGGTTCACCTAAGATGTATACAGGTGCTCATTGGGTTATGAGTACACCGGACAGGACTCGCCGGGAACATGCTAGTTGGTCTTATACCTGACGTCAGATAGCAGTTCCCTGGTGACATGTGTACAGGTTAGTTCATTGACCTGGGGATCGTCATTTGTCTCGTGTGAGTTCCCACTGTACTTTGATTACTACCCTACCACGCTCAAAGGAGACGTGCAAACAGGTTTTAGTTGGGTACAGTCCCGAGCCACATGGAGGCTGTGAGCGGATCTTCAGGGGTTCGTCTTTCCCGGTATTGGGGGTGAGGTCGCGCGGTGTCTAGGAGAGCCATTACACGAAGCCCTCGGCCGAGGCAGGAGATTTACTGGTAGGTATTCCAGTAGTATCTCAGGGTGTTCTGGGCTACACTCCGACACGACTTGTACCGCTTTTGGGGGTCTGACTTTTACCAACCCCCTAGGCCTGCCATGCGATGCTCATAGACGAACGGACCGGACTGTACGGATATTGTCACTGACAGGCTCAGTAGGGTGTCAGGATGAGTTCGCTCATCGACGTCCCTTTTGGTCAATACCTGGTAGCCCGTTACGTATTGGCTTATACCTCTGACGTGCTAGTGGTTAAATCCACAACCAAGGTGTTGACGAGTTTTTAGAGTCCACCACACATTCAGTTACTCAAGCTTTCGGGTGAAAAGCTATAGAGGCCGTATGGAGATATGGCAAGGTCCGATCAGATACGTGCGGTATTGCACGGATCAGGATCGGAAAGTTTGTACTAAAGGCCGTATGGATATATGGCAGGGTTCGATCAGATACGTGCGGTATTGCACGGATCAGGATCGGACGGATAATACTAGCCGACTTTGGTTTAAGCCGGATCCTAGTATAGTACAGTGTAGATTTTGTCTCATTGCATTTGTATTACGGTCGGAATACAGATGCGGGTGTGTATACACAGTATCGGGGTTTTCCTGTAATTTATTACGGGACCATTTTTCTGGAGTTGCCAGTTTGCTTTCCGTTTCGGCCATTTTCATTTGTATCTTTCATTGGCCGAAGATTGGTGGAGGAGGGCTTATTTGCATTTGTGTAAATAAGCAATTGTGGAGGGGGTCTTTGCATTTTGTTGTGTCATGATCACTTGACTTTCTTTAGTCATCATGGCTAGTCTTGTAGTGTCATGATGGCATGACTTTTTGGTGATGATGATGGATTATCATGGTTGTATGAGTGTTGGATTTACTTGTGATCATTTCTTGATATCATGACTTTTCTCTCTCTCCCTTGTATTATGGTTGTGGTTCTATCATCCATTGATCCCTCCCTCACTCACTCACTTTCTTGCTAATTGTTGTCGGCCACTCCTCATAGGGGGCTGTCCCAATTCGTTGTGGGGGGTTTTTTTTATCTCTTTTGGCTTGGTAAAATCCCCACAAGTTCCATCTCCAAAACTCCATTCCTCCACCATCTCAAAAGGCAACTCCATACAAACCCCAAATGAGATATAGATCTCTACACTATTCTACAGCAAATCTTGGGCACGTCGACTCACCAGCTTCATGCCCGAGTTGCCTCGGTATAGAGGTGGGAGCCCGTAAAAGATGCAGGCGACGTGGTGCCCTTCCGGCGAGGAGGTGGAGACTGGACATTCCGCGGGAGATCGGGACGATGACGAGAAGACCGGAGGACACGGATCGCTCGGTATATCTCTCTTCCCCATCTAGTAGTTAGCTAGGACTAGTTAATGGCACGATCTGGGTTTTAGTGCGCGGTGGTGCCGGTTCAAGAAAATTAAAGTTAGCCATCGCTTCCGCATTTGGCATCGGGATGGAGGCCGGGGCGCCGCCGTGCACTTACATATCAGGCTAAGTAGGGTTTCAGGATGAGTTTGCTCGTCGGTCTCCCTTTCGCTCAATACCTGGGTAGCCGTTACGTACAGCTAGTGCCACTGACATGCTTGTGTTTAAACCCACTACCAACGTATTGACGAGTCTTTAGAGTCCCACAAAGAGGGTTTCCCTAGTTCGGGCGAAACGTTGTAGAGGCCGTATGGTTTTATGGCAGGGTTCGATCATATACGTGCACTTGTGCATGGATCATGATCATACGGATAATACTGGTGGGCTTTGGTTTAAGATGGATCCTAGTATTATATTGTTGGATTATTTTCGTCTCGTTGTATTCGTATTCTTTCGGAATACGGATGAGGGGTATTCTTGTAATTCGTTACAAGTTTACTTTAGAAGTTGTATTTTCTTTTTGGATTAAACATTTAGTTTAAATGTTTATTGTGAGGTGTAAAGTGTGAGTACAAGTCTTGGTATTGTGCATTGATTCATAGTACATGCACTTGGTGACTCATGGTATTGGGTCATGTGTTGATTCATTTTGTCATGGCTAAGATATTTGTTGTGGGCATTTTGTAAGATGGAAGATCTTTTTCTTGCCCTGACTTTTCTTTAGTTGCTGACTCTCACAAAATGAACTCAACACTTAAGCCATTTCTTGACTTGCTTTTCTTGAGCTCACACTTTCCACTCTTGGCAACTTCTTCAACATCCACCCAAACCCTCTCATGAGTTGAGAATCCTTGGGTGTTTTGAGACGAAGTAATCACACACTCTCTCTACTTCATCTTGGGTATCTAGGTTAGCAAACTGGATGCTCAAGTTGCTTCGGTTTTGAGGCGGGAGCCCGTATTATTAACCCTCGATGTGGATCTTCTTCGATGTAGGGAGACCGGAGATCAAACTTGATCGGGGAAGCCGTGAGGAGCTTGGGACAGAGCTTGAAGACCGAAGGACACGGATCGATCGGTATAACCTCTCTAAATTCCTTTCTAATAACTAGTATAGGGTTAATGGTACGATCCGTCGATTAGGGTTCCGTTAGCACCGGTTTCTCAATTTTTTTTTTCCGCATTTGGCCACGGATTGATGGCCGGGGCGCTGCCGTAACCCAACATGGTATCAGAGCCAACCCATTAACCGCATACTACTTTGTTTAGACGATTTTCATGACCCAAATTTAGGAACATGACCGGCACTTAAACCACGTGACGTCAACAGGCGTAACGTAATTTAAGTAAGCTGAAAACCCAAAAATCTAAACCATAAAAAGAAGTAAGTGATAAAATATTGTTAAAACATTTAGAAATCTCAAGTAAGAATCTTAAAGCCTAAGTTTATTTTCTTAAAAATTTTGGCAGCACCTCCTTTGTAAAACTAGCCCCGAAACGAGTATAAACGCAGGATATAAATAAAGCATCCCCAAACGGGAGCAAATCACACCCAAGGGCGGAAAACAATCACCACCAGCATATATATACGACGCCGTAGCGAAGAAATATACAATAGAATGAAAACAACATAAAAGAGATAAGGCAACATAAGTATAGTGAGCAGGTATCAAGCTGATCCTGGAGAGAGTCACTGGACAACTGTGAAGAGCATTCTCAAGTACTTACGAAGGACTAGAGATATGTTCTTGGCAAGTGGATTCCTTTACCGATTCGAGCTTCCAGAGTGATAAGGACGACTCTAAGTCGCAGTCGGGCTTTGTCTTTACCCTTTACGGAGGGGCGGTTAGCTGGAAGAGTTCCAAGCAGGAAACCGTGGCAGACTCGACGATGGAGGCTGAATACATCGCTGCCAACGATGCTGCCAAAGAGGCTGTCTGGATCAAGAAGTTCATTACTGAACTTGGAGTGGTTCCATCCATTGAGCATCCAATACCTTTGTATTGCGATAACAATGGAGCGGTGGCTTTGGCCAAGGAACCCAGGTCCCATCTGCGATCCAGGCATATTCTGAGGCGGTATCACCTGATCCGGGAGATAGTTGATCGCCGGGAGATCGAGGTCAGGAGAGTTGACACGAAGAACAATACGGCGGATCCACTCACGAAGGTCATTCCCCGGATACAGTTTGAAAGACTCTTTTGGATGCTCGGTATGCGATACTACAGCAGCTGGCCCTAGTGCAAGTGGGAGATTGTTAGTTGTATGTATGCCCTAGAGGCCAGTATTGTACAAATGATGTATATTATATTGGATGCTTGGACATATATAGAGATGACTTTCTTGCTCAATACGATAGTATGCTATCTGGTTACTCTTTATCTTAACATGTACACTTGTCTCTTTAAACTGTCTTATAGTTACATGTTGATAAAGCCCTTAGGATGTGTACTTGACTACCTGGACTATGATGCAGATCATACTAGTGGGGACATGGTAGTCCATAAGTACATCCTTCAAGGTCCCTAGTCGTGGGTGTATCGAGACGGGGCATCGATATACCAGAGTAGACTAGCGTATACGTTTCTCGACCCATGAGATGGGTGATGGATGATCCCATATCCATTGGTGTTTGACATCAGAGATGGTGTACGGGTGCTCAGTGGTGACTGGGTACACTGGACGGACTCGCCGAGAACTCCCAGATGGTATTATACCTCACGTCAGATGGCAGTTCTCAGGTGACACTTGTACAGGTTAGTCTGTAGACCCGAGATCGTCATAGAGTCTTGTGTGATTCCTACTGTGCTTTGATCTCCACCTTACCACGTCCATGAGGGCGTGCAAAACGGTGGTCTTTGGGTACAGTCCCGAGTCACATGGAGGCAATGAGCGATAGGAGGGGTTTCGTCTCTCCCGGTATTGGGGGTTGATATTGCGCTGTGCTCGATTGGTCGTAACAGGGAAGTCCCTGGCCAGGGCTGATCAGAGATTTGCTGGTAAGTGTTACCAGTAGTTTCTCGACCCGTTATGAGCCTCACATCGGCACGACTTATCGAGTATTGGGGTCTGACGTTTACCACCCCTAGACTTGATATGCGACGTATCAGACGAACAGACCGGACTGTACGGTAAGTGTTACTGGTTGGATTCACAGGAGTGTGAGCGGGCTAGCTCGTCGATCTTCTGATCGCTCAATACCCGGATGGCCGTTACGTTTAGCAGACCGCTTGCGGCTTGTGGGTGCTTTATATGATCATCATCTGCTACCGGCGTATTGACGAGTCTTTAGAGTCCTACACAGAGGTTTCCTGGTTCAAGCGAAACGAAATAGGAGCGCATATGAGATATGTGCGGGACCGAGAATAATGCGTGTATGTGATACCGTATTTCATTCTCGCGATAAATGTTTCGATTGGTTATATTCGATATGACCTAGTTATCGAATCATTGATTTGATAAATCGATACATTAGATACTAGTCGGTTGTATGCGATATAACCGGATTGTTAAATCAAGTGTTGATTTAATGATTTAATGTATAATTATATATTTGATATATTACTTTGCATTAACTAGTATTGGTTCACTTTATATGGATTTTCTCACTTGATGTACACATTGTATATGTGATATACTTTTGTACATTAGTTTGTATCATGTTTGATGATGCTTGCTCACTTGGGTTTGTGTAAAGATTAGACCATGGTTATATGAATGGTTAGGGTTTTGTTTATTCACTTATTTATTTATTTATTTATTTATTCATTTTGGATATTGTAAGGATGGTGGCTTATTTTGTTTTTATGTTAAAGCTTCTTGAAGCTTTGATTAAGTCAACCATTCTTATCTCATCCTTAACCCTAACCTTTCCCACTAACCTTAGTTTAATCTCTACACTTGACCATGGTCAAGATATGATAAGTATTCATATTAGTTTTATTTTTAAAATAGAACACTTATCATATTCTTTCTTCTTGATCATCTTCTTCTTCAAGAAAAGCTCAAGGTCCATCAATGGCATCTTGAGTTCCAAAGTGAGAAATCCAATTCTAAAGTGAACCCACCTCCTATTTCTTCACCCTCTATCTCTTGCCAAGTTGTTTTGGGTATTTTCTTCACAAGTTTCACAACTTTGTGAAGTCGGAGCTTGAACTTGTGATGCCTCGACGTAGATCGTCTTTGACACGAAGCCGACGACCTATTCCGATCGCTTTGCCGATGAAGCTGATGAACGAGTCTAGGATTCAAAAAGGACAGCGAGAGGACCACTACGTGGAGCTAAGGAAGTGGATATCCGGATCTACAAAGGTTGTAGCATCTAACTTTTAGTTAAGTAGTTAACTAGATTTTGTTTTCGCCTAGACATCTAGCCGACGATCCGTAGTCTAGGGTTTCTCGGCACCATTTTTTTAAATTGGCATGTTCGATGCCTTATGAGACCTCACTAGAGTGCCTAGGAACCTTTCATTGGTATCAGAGACTAGCTAGAGCCTTAGGCGAAGTCCCGACGACGTTTGAAACCCGAATACGCATCGAAACCCTAACACATGATGCTCTCTGGACTTTTTCTAAAAACTGGGATTTTTCCAGATTAAAAATGCTCAAAAAATTCATCCGGGAAATATAAGAATTACGATGCAAAATTGGGGTCATGAACAGTGCAACCTGCGGCGGAACCGCGGCATATGCCTGCCTCAGGCGGCGGTTCCGCGGCAGATTGATGATGTCATCCCCCATTCTTTGCACAGTAATTCATCATTTCAGCAGCTTAGTTTTATGGGTAATTTTAATATTTTCTCAAGAGTTGAATTTTCTGGGGTGTATTAGAGCTTCGATGTTTCGATCGGATTATCAAATTTCGTCTTTGTGTATTTCCGGATAATTTTTAGAATATGTTAAAAAGTTCGACCGGATATAAATACCCAATTTTTCCCCTGTCGGGAAATTTCCAAGTGTTGGATTTTTCCGTAGTTTAACGACGTTCTAAGTAGTGCAAGTAACGCGATGGACCCTCTAGAAGACAACAAACCTTAACTCGATTATGTGACCGTCTTGAACTGCCCTTTGAACCTTCGGGTTTGGGGCAGTACGGCGTGCCACATGTGAGGCTTTGGCTTGACCCTTCTACGGCTGGAGCGTTGGTACTGAGGCACGAACTGAATGTTGTTAGACTTATTTTATGTGTTTAGCTGTATCGGGAAAACTTGGGTATTCGACTGTTCGATCGGAAAGTTTAACATTTTCTGTTTATCTGGAATGTGATACAATAATTGGAATTCACAAACAGTTATGAGATAACTGGATGAATGTTATAAATCTAGCGGTTTAGTTTCACTTTATATTGAAAAGTGTTTTCGATAATGAGACTAAAATGCGGGGTTTATAACTGTTAGGCATGTGATGTCTAAGTGTTTCATCTGATTAAGCATGCGATGTCTAAAGAAGTTGCGGATTCCAATTGTTGTAGTTTTACACTTTCTTTTCTGTGACCGTAAGTGTAATATGTGATATCGCCGGTTTCGTTGCTATATGTCAACGACAATTGGGATGGATATATTTACTTACGTTGATGACATGTGATGTTATGTGTTGCTGGATATGTTATATTGGATCGTCGTGTTTGAATAGCCGGGGGTTTTTATGTGAGATGAGTGTTTTTCATTTTCATTCATGTAAAAACTTGTATGTAATATTCTTTTATTTGGGGCACTTCCAGGTAGCGGAAGATGTCACCCTTTGTATATTATTTACTTTTCCGCATTAGGATAGACCCAAGGAGGGGAGCACAAATAACCGGGTTCTGGGGTCAAGTGGGAGACCAACTCGAGGAGTCGAGTCCGGGTCTCCTAACCCTAGAATTGGCAGGGTTGCTTGCCGCTCTCGTAGGGGTCTAGAGGTGTGGGATTGGCTATTCATCACGACCGTGGAATCCGTGTTTTATACTGGCTCGTATTGAAAACACGGACGTCCTAGTATATCCAATATTTCATATGTTTCTTCTGCTGCGATATCTGTGTTGTGATTCTGTGATGGATATAGTATATAGTATATATGATATATTATATAGACGTTACTTATGTTTTACACCCGCGCTAGCCCTGCCCTGCTCTGTCGTTAGTTACCTAACCTAACGGTGCACGAGGGGACATCGAGGCGAATGCGGATGGCATAAGTGTACGTCATATCTATCTGTGATGTTTTGGTATTTAAATGATGGGACTTCATTAATGTGATTAATGAAAGATAAGAAACCTAAGATGTTGTGGAATCAAATTTTAAACAAAACAGGTAGCTACAGTTCTTGCTTTGCACAGCGGTATATGTGATATACCCTGCACCTTATTCGATGAGGAAAGGACCGAGATCCCTTCACCGGGAGTGACTCCTTTAGCAATAACTGGCAGATGCTACACACTCGGTTTGCTTTTGACAGCTTTTGGGTTTTTGCTTTGCACAGCGATATATATGATATATCCCGCACCTCATTTGACGAGGAAAGGACCGAGATCCCTTCGCCGGGAGTGACTCCTTTAGCAGAACTAGAAAAGCCTCAAAATCACTCCATTTCAAAACTTCATTTGATTCTACAACGATATCAAGTTCATTACGCTCATGGTTTTCAGAAAAACCTGGCGTAGCCCTCCGTCATTTCAGATAAATCCTGTTTAGTATTCGTGCTGCGTTTGTTGACCTTGTCAAGGCGCAGTGTGCGGTAGCTAACCAGTATTTGTCTGCTTATGCATATGATGCAGATTGGGTTAGGGTAGTCGTACGGCCTTGTTGACCTTGTCAAGGGTCGTGCGGGTGGGTTTGATTCAATCAAGAAATAACAGGTTGAACTTGACTTGCGGTCTATGGCTTGTTGACCTTGTCAAGGTCATAGATCGTTCGGGGCAAAAGCATTATCGGGAATTTCAAGTGTTGAAATTTGCAATGAGATTGCATACCTTCTATGAGATAGTTAGATCCCGATACCCACTATGAGTAAGAGTTACTCCTGGGAGAGTTTTACACATTGCAATTAGTTGATCAAGTAGGTGTCTAGAAAGGTGTCAACGGGGTTACGCCTCTGGGAAAACGAGGTTTACATTAATTAGGTTCGTGCGAAAGCACGGGGGACCTCCCTCAAAGTACCGACACTGGCCTGGCTGAAAGATTGGCGAACCTGTAGTGTGTAATTAATCCCGGCTAGTCTTTCCTTTTAGGGTTTGGAGGAAGATTTGATAAAAAGCAGTGGAAGCCATCCTGATTAGATAAGATAATAACCAATCTGATCTTGCACGAGCATACGCTAAAGTGTTTTCTTCTCTCTCTTTCCAGGTAGCGACCAGTTCATGCCTTAATCAAGATAATAATATGGATGTATTGACCGAACCCGCATGTTATACTGTGCTGGGGAACGTTGGTTCCGTTCTTTCTTATAAGAGTTATAGGAATGTACAGGATATAGGGGAATACCAGGATTCCCATGCCACCCGTAAGAAGAAAGTACATGTTGATGCATTTTCTTCGGGTGTGTTCGTTACTGAGAACTGTTTCTCTATTTTCTCTACGTCCTGGGTATTGGATACCGGGTCGGGATCCCATATATGTAATCAGTTACATCGGCTAAAGAAAGGTAGAGAACTTGGAGAAGGTGATAAAGACATTAGAGTCAGAAATGGTGCAATTGTTGCAGCTAAGACTGTCGGGGAATATCACCTTGTATTACCAACTGGTAATACATTGGTTCTGAACGAATGCTATTACATGCCGAACCTGATATGCAACATTATATCGGTTTCTTTATTAAATAAAGAGGGATATAATTTTGTATTACAGGATAATGTTATGAACATTTTCCGTAACCAAAAGTTGGTTGGATCAGGCACGTTGTGCAATGGCATTTATGTTATAAATCAATCAACAGTTCTGAGCATAACAAACACACACAAGAGGAAGAGTTCAGAACTGAACGAATCCTTCTTGTGGCATTGTAGACTAGGTCACATCAATGTGACACGACTGGCTAAGTTGCATAAGGATGCATATTTGAAACCTTTCAAATTTTCATCTTATGACACTTGCCAGTCATGTCTCAAAGGCAAGATGACCAAAACTCCGTTTACGGGACACGGAGAAAGAGTTACCGAACTCTTGGGACTTATACATAGTGATGTATGCGGTCCCATGTCTACACATGCCAGGGATGGTTCTTCATACTTCATTACATTCACTGACGATCTCTCTAGGTTCGGGTATGTGTTCCTGATGAAACACAAATCAGAAGCTTTTGAGAAATTTAGGGAATATAAACAAGAAGTTAAGAACCAAACCGGAAAAAGTATTAAAATCCTACGATCTGATCGAGGAGATGAATACTTGAGCAATGAATTCCTGGACTTCCTAAAAGAGAATGGGATTCTCTCTCAGCTGACTCCTCCATATACACCACAGCACAACGGTGTATCTGAACGAAGGAATCGCACCCTATTAGATATGGTGCGCTCTATGATGAGCACGGCTGAGTTACCTATTTCCTTCTGGGGTTATGCGCTGGAAACAGCAACATACCTATTGAATCAAGTTCCATCTAAATCTGTACCTACCACACCATATGAGATATGGAGTGGGAAGAGACCATATTTTAAACGAGTTAAGATATGGGGTTGTCCGGCCTATGTCAAAAGGCAAAATCCGGACAAGCTCGAGGCACGGTCAGTTCTCTGCAAGTTTGTGGGATATCCAAAGAATTCTTATGGGTATTTTTTCTACCACAGTGAGGAACAAAAAGTGTTTGTTGCTCAACATGCCACCTTTTTAGAAAAGGAATTCCTTGAAAAAGAAATTAGTGGCAAAGTGGTAGAGCTGGAAGAGGTTCCAGATACACAAACTGTAACTGAAGATTTAGTGGAACCAGAAGATTCAGTAGCTCCCAATGAACCTCAGCCTCTCCACCGATCTAGTAGGGTTCCTCGCCAACCTGAAAGATACTACGGTTTTCTCATGGATGGTGGGAGCGAGGATTGCATCATGGAGGATGATGACCCAACTAGCTTCGAGCAGGCCATCACGAGTGGGGACTCAGTGAAATGGCTGGATGCTATACGGTCTGAGATGGATTCCATGTACACCAACAAAGTATGGACTTTGGAAGTTTCTCCTGAAGGGGTAAAACCCATTGGGAGCAAGTGGATCTTCAAGAAGAAACTTGGTGTAGATGGGAAAGTGGAGACTTTCAATGCTAGACTTGTAGCAAAGGGTTTTCGTTAAAGACCAGGTGTGGACTATGACGAGACCTTTTCTCCAGTGGCTATGCTTAAATCCATCCGGATCATGCTTGCCATCGCTGCTTATCATGATTACGAAATATGGCAAATGGATGTTAAGACCGCCGTTCTAAACGGTGATTTAGAAGAATGCGTGTACATGACTCAGCCAGAGGGCTTCGTAGACAGTGGGAGCAGCGGGAAGGTGTGCAAGCTGCTTAAATCCATTTATGGATTAAAGCAAGCATCGCGGAGTTGGAACATCTGCTTTGACGTCGTTATCAAAGAGTTTGATTTCGTCAAAAATCCAGATGAACCTTGTATCTACAAGAAGGTGGCAGAGAGTAAGGTTGTCTTCCTCATATTGTACGTGGACGACATACTCTTGATAGGAAATGATATTCCTATGCTGCAATCGGTCAAGCTCTTCTTATCACAAAGATTCTCAATTAAAAGATCTTGGTGATGCCTCCTGCATATTGGGAATAAGGATCTATAGAGATAAATCCAAATGGATTTTGGGATTGTCCCAATCCAGGTACATTGACACCACACTAAAGAGGTTTAGTATGGAAGAGTCCAAGCGTGGGAACTTGCCCACGATCTCTGGAGTCACTCTCTCCAAAGAAATGTCTCCCAAGACTGATTTGGAGAGAGCTCGCATGCAAGGGATACCCTATGCTTCGGCAGTAGGCTCTATCATGTATGCGATGCTATGTACCAGACCCGATGTAGCATACTCACTAAGTATAGTGAGCAGGTATCAAGCTGATCCTGGAGAGAGTCACTGGACAGCTGTGAAGAGCATTCTCAAGTACTTACGAAGGACTAGAGATATGTTCTTGGTGTATGGTAACGGGGAGCTCCAAGTGGAGTCCTTTACCGATTCGAGCTTCCAGAGTGATAAGGACGACTCTAAGTCGCAGTCGGGCTTTGTCTTTACCCTTTACGGAGGGGCGGTTAGCTGGAAGAGTTCCAAGCAGGAAACCGTGGCAGACTCGACGATGGAGGCTGAATACATCGCTGCCAACGATGCTGCCAAAGAGGCTGTCTGGATCAAGAAGTTCATTACTGAACTTGGAGTGGTTCCATCCATTGAGCATCCAATACCTTTGTATTGCGATAACAATGGAGCGGTGGCTTTGGCCAAGGAACCCAGGTCCCATCAGCGATCCAGGCATATTCTGAGGCGGTATCACCTGATCCGGGAGATAGTTGATCGCCGGGAGATCGAGGTCAGGAGAGTTGACACGAAGAACAACACGGCGGATCCACTCACGAAGGTCATTCCCCGGATACAGTTTGAGAGACTCTTTTGGATGCTCGGTATGCGATACTACAGCAGCTGGCCCTAGTGCAAGTGGGAGATTGTTAGTTGTATGTATGCCCTAGAGGCCAGTATTGTACAGATGATGTATATTATATTGGATGCTTGGACATATATAGAGATGACTTTCTTGCTCAATATGATAGTATTCTATCTGGTTACTCTTTATCTTAACATGTACACTTGTCTCTTTAAACTGTCTTATAGTTACATGTTGATAAAGCCCTTAGGATGTGTACTTGACTACCTGGACTATGATGCAGATCATACTAGTGGGGACATGGTAGTCCATAAGTACATCCTTCAAGGTCCCTAGTCGTGGGTGTATCGAGACGGGGCATCGATATACCAGAGTAGACTAGCGTATACGCTTCTCGACCCATGAGATGGGCGATGGATGATCCCATATCCATTGGTGTTTGACATCAGAGATGGTGTACGGGTGCTCAGTGGTGACTGGGTACACTGGACGGACTCGCCGAGAACTCCCAGATGGTATTATACCTCACGTCAGATGGCAGTTCTCAGGTGACACTTGTACAGGTTAGTCTGTAGACCCGAGATCGTCATAGAGTCTTGTGTGATTCCCACTGTGCTTTGATCTCCACCTTACCACGTCCATGAGGGCGTGCAAAACGGTGGTCTTTGGGTACAGTCCCGAGTCACATGGAGGCAATGAGCGATAGGAGGGGTTTCGTCTCTCCCGGTATTGGGGGTTGATGTTGCGCTGTGCTCGATTGGCCGTAACAGGGAAGTCCCTGGCCAGGGCTGATCAGAGATTTGCTGGTAAGTGTTACCAGTAGTTTCTCGACCCGTTATGAGCCTCACATCGGCACGACTTATCGAGTATTGGGGTCTGACGTTTACCACCCCTAGACTTGATATGCGACGTATCAGACGAACAGACCGGACTGTACGGTAAGTGTTACTGGTTGGATTCACAGGAGTGTGAGCGGGCTAGCTCGTCGATCTTCTGATCGCTCAATACCCGGATGGACGTTACGTTTAGCAGACCGCTTGTGGCTTGTGGGTGCTTGATATGATCATCATCTGCTACCGGCGTATTGACGAGTCTTTAGAGTCCTACACAGAGATTTCCTGGTTCAAGCGAAACGAAATAGGAGCGCATATGAGATATGTGCGGGACCGAGAATAATGCGTGTATGTGATACCGTATTTCATTCTCGCGATAAATGTTTCGATTGGTTATATTCGATATGACCTAGTTATCGAATCATTGATTTGATAAATCGATACATTAGATACTAGTCGGTTGTATGCGATATAACCGGATCGTTAAATCAAGTGTTGATTTAATGATTTAATGTATAATTATATATTTGATATATTACTTTGCATTAACTAGTATTGGTTCACTTTATATGGATTTTCTCACTTGATGTACACATTGTATATGTGATATACTTTTGTACATTAGTTTGTATCATGTTTGATGATGCTTGCTCACTTGGGTTTGTGTAAAGATTAGACCATGGTTATATGAATGGTTAGGGTTTTGTTTATTCACTTATTTATTTATTTATTCATTTTGGATATTGTAAGGATGGTGGCTTATTTTGTTTTTATGTTAAAGCTTCTTGAAGCTTTGATTAAGTCAACCATTCTTATCTCATCCTTAACCCTAACCTTTCCCACTAACCTTAGTTTAATCTCTACACTTGACCATGGTCAAGATATGATAAGTATTCATATTAGTTTTATTTTTAAAATAGAACACTTATCATATTCTTTCTTCTTGATCATCTTCTTCTTCAAGAAAAGCTCAAGGTCCATCAATGGCATCTTGAGTTCCAAAGTGAGAAATCCAATTCTAAAGTGAACCCACCTCCTATTTCTTCACCCTCTATCTCTTGCCAAGTTGTTTTGGGTGTTTTCTTCACAAGTTTCACAACTTTGTGAAGTCGGAGCTTGAACTTGTGATGCCTCGACGTAGATCGTCTTTGACACGAAGCCGACGACCTATTCCGATCGCTTTCCCGATGAAGCTGATGAACGAGTCTAGGATTCAAAAAGGACAGCGAGAGGACCACTACGTGGAGATAAGGAAGTGGATATCCGGATCTACAAAGGTTGTAGCATCTATCTTTTAGTTAAGTAGTTAAGTAGTTAACTAGATTTTGTTTTCGCCTAGACATCTAGCCGACGATCCGTAGTCTAGGGTTTCTCGGCACCATTTTTTTAAATTGGCATGTTCGATGCCTTGTGAGACCTCACTAGAGTGCCTAGGAACCTTTCATCAATGACACCCCAAATCCCAATACCTCAGGCACCGTCACTCTGATCGGCCCTCATATCCGTAAATCTCATGGAACCTGAGTGCCCAACATCGACACTCGAAACATCATGAAAACTCGTGTCCAACATCAACACGTAAATCAACATAACTCGGGCTCCGTCAGTCCGGATCGGCCTACATCCATCTCACGACTCTGGTCGGTATCCTCCGGATAACCGCAGGGTCCAAACTATCACCGGTAGGTAGTAGTCCATCTGCCAGGCTCATCGCCTACTGCACAACATACCTTTCTTGCCATGGGATACCATACCCGGTCCACCATGAACCCACAAACAGATCGTCCATCTCCTCGAATCGTGTTTCTAACACAAATCTCAGAACCGAGAAAACTCATGGTGGACGCATCGAAATATCATATCAAGAGAAACCGGGTTTTCAAAACAATGCATACTTTCTTGAAATATAACCACGGTTCTCAAATCCATAAATCACATGAAATCAGTATCTCAATGCGTAAATCCATGAAATATGATGTATGCAACATAGAACAGTAATATGAGCATATCAAGGGAAAACCACTCTTTTAAATGAATCAAGTTTTTAATAATATCATGCGGTTCCCATATTCACCAAAGTCAAATGCAACATCATATAAAGGTGTATATGTAGTTATAGCAAGGTATGTGTGTATGCATGTAGGTAAGTATGCATGATGCATTGCATATGCGCAATAGAACAAGAATCAATAGCTAACTATTGATAATAGTGAAGGCGGAACAATACATATTCCCTTAGTAAGGTGATACAAGAACAACTGCCTCAATTGTTGGAGATAGTGCCCTCAGAGTCAATTATTGGATCACAGGCACGTGATTGCAATGATTGAGGGAGGCCTATGCCGGTAGGAAAGTCTTACTCAAGATGATAGTATGCTATCTGGTTTATCTTTATCATCGTGTACTGTTTTAGGTGACCTTACAGGTCATTATTGCACGTTGATAGAGCCCCTAGGATTCTTGCTTGACTGCCAGCAGTATGAGGGCGATCATATACGTGGGAGCTGGTAGTCTATAAGCACATCCTTAAAAGGTCCCTAGTCGTGGGAGTTTCGAGACAGGGCATCGATACTCCAGAGTAGACTAGTGTATACAGTCGAGACCCCGACAAGGGGCAGTGGCCGGTCTCACAAGCCACTGGTGTCAGCTGGTTCACCTAAGATGTATACAGGTGCTCATTGGGTTAAGAGTACACCGGACAGGACTCGCCGGGAACATGATAGTTGGTCTTATACCTGACGTCAGATAGCAGTTCCCTGGTGACATGTGTACAGGTTAGTTCATCGACCTGAGATCGTCATTTGTCTCGTGTGAGTTCCTAGTGTACTTTGATTACTACCCTACCATGCTCAAAGGAGTTATGCAAACAGGTTTTAGTTGGGTACAGTCCCGAGCCACATGGAGGCAGTGAGCGGATCTGCAGGGGTTCGTCTCTCCCGGTATTGGGGGTGAGGTCGCGCTGTGTCTAGGAGAGCCATTACACGAAGTCCTTGGCCAAGGCAGGAGATTTACAGGTAGGTATTCCAGTAGTATCTCAGGGTGTTCTGGGCTACACTCCGACACGACTTGTACCGCTATTGGGGGTCTGACTTTTACCAACCCCCTAGGCCCGCCATGCGATGCTCATAGACAAACGGACCAGACTGTACGAATATTGTCACTGACAGGCTCAGTAGGGTGTCAGCATGAGTTCGCTCACAGACGTCCCTTTTGGTCAATACCTGGTAGCCCGTTACGTATAGGCTAATACCTCTGACGTGCTAGTGGTTAAATCCACAACCAAGGTGTTGACGAGTCTTTAGAGTCCCCCACAAACCATTTTCTCAAGTTTCGGGTGAAACGTTGTAGAGGCCGTATGGAGATATGGCAGGGTTCAATCTTATACGTGCGGCATTGCACGGATCATGATCGGATGGATAATACTAGCGGGCTTTGGTTTAAGCCGAATCCTAGTATTGGACAATATAGATTTTGTCTCTTTGCATTTGTATTCGGTCGGAATACAAATGCGGTTATGTATATACAGTCGCGGGGTTTTCCTGTAATTTATTACGGGATCAGTTTTCTGAAGTTGCCAGTTTGCATTCCGTTTCGGCCAGTTTTCCTTTGTTCCTTCACGGCCGGATTTTTCCGATGGAGGGGGTTATTTGCAGTTGTGCAAATTACCTTTGTGGAGGGGGGTTATTTGTATTTGTGGCTTCATGATGGTTCTTGAATCATTAGATTCCTTTTTCATCTTTTCATATGCATTAAATGAGAAAGGATTTGGATAGGATTGATTTGGAAAATGGTGTGACAATTCTCTTCTCATCATCATTCCATTTTCTCCACTTGTTTTTGGGCTTGCATTTTTTTCCCTCCACCATGAGAATGGCCGGCCACTTTGAGTGAGGGAGAGAGGTTCATTTTTTATGAGGGAAATTATTCATCCAAAATTAGCTTGCCACAAAAATTCCATAGCCATCTCCAAAGCTTATTTTCTTCTTCCCTCCATCAAAGGCAACTTCACCCCATTGAGACAAAGTGATTCTACACTAGCCTACAGCATTTCTTGGGCACGTCGGCTCGCCAACTTCGTGTCCGAGTTGCCTCGGTCCAGAGGTGGGAGCCCGTAAAAGAACCCGGCGATGTGGTGCCCATTCCGACGAGGAGCTGAAGACCGGAGATTCCGCGAGGAGATCGGAGTGGAGGCCGAAGATCGAAGGACACGGATCGCTCGATATAGCTCTCAACCCCTTTTTCTTGTTTGCTAGAGTTAGGTTAATGGCCCGATCCGGGTTTTTAGTGCGCGGTGGTGCCGGTTTTCTAGTTTTTGAAAAGTATCGTTTCTGCATTCCGGCGTCGGATTGACGGCCGGGGCACCGCCGTGCACTTACACTGGTATCAGAGCCACGCCATTAACCTAGTCTAGCTTGCTCTAGCTTGTTTAAATGTTCTATCGAACGGATTTTCTGAAAACCCGATATCAAAAGCACAGTTTCTGTCGATTTCATTTTCTGCTCCAAAAATTTTTCAGTACATTGAAGAAATATGTACAGGGAATTCTAAGACTTCTGTAAAAATTTGGTCGCATGACGTCATAGTTCCACCGCGGAACCGCGGCCAAACCCATGCATTGGCCGCAGTTCCGCCGCTACCTTGACTCCTCTCTGCACCAAATTTGCACAGTAGGCTTCTGACTTGAAAATAGGGTTTTTGGAACATTCTTTTTGGGCCCAGATTTTCTTTGAGTGCTACAATAGTGCTTGGGGCCCACTTGGGTAAATTTGATCGATCGAAAATTTTAAACATGTTAGTTCACAGTATTTACATTATATCTGCGACCGTGAATGTCACTTGATCGGTAAATCCTGTCTAACTGCTATAGCCCTTTTAGATGGATTTGCGAACATGACATTCATGTTGATGTTCTGTGTTGTGCTGTGATGTTGCGGATTGGTCGTGGGGGATAGCCTGGATGCAATGGTAGTACAGTTTCGTTTTATATATACATTTGATATTGTGGGGCGAGCGTCCAATATGTGGACTGCCGTCACTGCCTGTTTGTATATTATTCTTTTGGGGCACGACCGAGCTGAGGTCGATGTACCCGTTGTATATATTTTACTTTCTGTACTAGGATTACCCCGCGGAGGGGTGCACGGGTAGCCGGGTTCTAGAGGGCAATGAGCCCGCATCTCATGGCGTTGAGACGGAGGGGGCTTCACTCTAGAATTGGCAGGCTATTCGCCGCACTCGTAGGGGGTATAGGTTGACCCAGGAGGGGTGCTCAAGTTACCGGATTCCGTAAAGTGCTGGGTGGTCCATTCACGTTGCTGAAGGGGGCTGCCTCGCTTCAGGTTTTGGCGGGTAACTTGCCGCGCCCATAGGGGTCTAGGATTTCATTGCACAGGCTATCCACACGACCAGGGGAACGTCGGGTTTCAGTAGCAGCTCTGTGAAACCCGGGGATCCCAGATATCTGTATTGTTCTGTGATGCTTATTACATTTCTGTGTTGTTGCATTGTATCACGCCTTGAGCGAATATTATATATTGATATATATACTAGTAGATGTTGTATATGTTTTGCATCTGCGCTAGTCCTGTCCCCGCTCTGTCGTTAGTTAAGTAACCTAAAGGGTGATGACGGGACCCAGTGGCGAATGCGGATGGCATATACGTACATCATTATTTTCATTCTTTTGTGGTGTGATCAATTGATGGGACTGCGTTGATTCGGATCGATGCAAGCTAAACAAACCTATTCTGATGTTGTTGGAACATTTTTCAAAAAGCTGTTATTGCAAGAGCGTTCTCTTTTGTTTTGCACAGTGGTATTCGGTTATGAATATCCAGCTCCTCAGTCGACGAGGAGTGACCCCTTGGACAGAAGTTTGCGTCAGGGCAATAACTTCACTATAGTCGTTTACTTTTGCTTTGCATCGTGGTATTCAGTTGGAATATCCTGCACCTCATTCTACGGGGAAAGAGCCGAGATCCCTTCACCGGGAGTGACCTCTTTAGCAAAGGTTTTCGTCACTATATTTTTATAAAGCTATCCGGTTCCTTCAACGATATCAAGTTCATTACGTTAAAGGTTTTCGCCAGAAACCATTCATAGCCCTCCGTCGTTTCATATGGATAGTCAATAAGTATTCAAGCTGTGTTTGTTGGCCAAAGTCAAGGCACAGTGATTGGTAGCTATTGGGTATTCATATGCAGCATAGATAGATGCGTTGGTTTAGGACAGTCGTATAGCCTTGTTGGCCAAAGTCAAGGCCTTGTACGGGTGGGTTCAAATTAATTTGGAGAACGATGGGTAGAACTTGACATGTGACTTATGATTTGTTGGCCAAAGTCAAGGTCATAAGAGCATGGGGCAAAAATCACATCGGGAGTTTCTAAAGAAACTGAAACTTGCCAGATATGAGCATACCTTCTGGAGTGTGATAACGTGAGCGGATTCCGTCACATTATCATGCGATGATAGTTGGATCCCGATTCCTACTGATGAGTTGGTTTACTCCTCGGGTGATCCCAACTAATTCTTCTTTCAGGTTTGGGGAAGAATTTGACGTTACAGTGGGAGATTCCTGATTAGATAAAGTGATAACCATTCTGATCTAGGTTAGAGTGCACGCTGAGTGTTTCTTTTCTCTCTCTCTTTGGCAGTGACCATGACCCGACCCTAGACAATGACTCGGTGACCAATATTAACCGAACCTTCTTTAACACTGGCTTTTGGATTGCCAGAGTTGCAAATCTCATTGCCACTCCTATTTTTACCCTTTTCTCTAGGACACCCCGTATTACTACGAACGTCCACTTCCATTGGATAAAACCATCGTATAGTTATATACGAACTCGAAAGAATTTATTCGAGGATGGTTTCCGGTTCTGGAGAAAACGAATAGGACTATTCAGTTGTCTTTTCCTTTTACCTTCTCTCAGGTTGCGAGTACTCCTTGGTTTAGGAGATAGTACACCTATTACGCAAATTAGATAGTCTTCTTCCAAACCTTAGGCTGGTGCCGAACGGTAGGGAATGAAGAAAACCAATTAGCATAACGATGGTGTACAGAAGGTATTAAGTAAAGACATATCAAGGGATTAGTAAGAGGGCAAAGTAAATTGCGACTGCTATTCACGACCAAACCAAGTATTTCTTCGCCAATCCTAAATCACCTTTGTATTTCTCCAGGACACTCCGTATCACTACGAAGATCCACAGTTTATTGGATACTCCATCATATGATTATATACGAACTCGAAAGGAACTTGTTCCAGTTCGGGGATGGATTCTGGTTCAGGAGAAATAGGAATAAGGTTTATTCGGTTGTCTTTTATCTTCACCTTCTCTCGCATTGCGAGTATTCCTAGGATTAGGACAGTACACCCATTATGCTTATTGGATAGTCTCCTTCCAGACCATAGGCTGGTGCCGAACGGTAGGGAAGGAAGAAAATCATTTGGCCTAAAGGGGTGTGCAGAAGGTAACGACTAAAGACATATAAAGGGATTTGGAGAGGTGGCAAAGAAATATACGGTTACAGTTGTGAATCTGGATAATGGAAGAGGCATTACTAGGAATACCGGGATACCCCATCGAAACATTTCAATGTTTCAGTTTCACTGTGTACTGTTAAAAGAAAACTGATTTCCCAATTAGACACTTGCTCCAGGGTATGTATTTACCAGGTTTGATTCTCACATCTGTATGGTTTTACAGATGATGAGTGGGAGTAAGTTATTGGGAATTAGGTGATCATCCTCATTATATCGGGATTCGTTGTAATTGGTGATATTTGAGGAAGTCACCTGGGTTGTTTGCCGGACGGCAAATATTTGGTTTTGAATATCCGTTGTTATGCACCAATTTCAAATTGATATATCTGTATGTATATTTTTATAGAGTGAGATATACCTTTTTGAAATTATGTCTATTACATTTACCTATATCAGTGGATGGTTAGGTAAGGAGCATTGAACAGCGGTGTAATTCTTCTTAACCATAGGTACAGTTTTCATCCTACGACATACTTTGAATGAGTCACTAGACTCAGGGGACTTATACAGAGTATTGTATATTGTCCAGTGTCCATTAGGACAGAGGGGATGGTTCTCGTACTATATTCTGTTTACTTATGACTTCTCTAGTTCTTAGACAAGTGTTTCGTAGAAACACAGGGTCCAAGTTTTAAGAAGTTATAGGTATAAGAGTAAAGTAGAGAACCAGGTATTGCAAGTATCGGGATTCTTCAAGGTGACCGAAGATGTAGATACTTGTGAATGGTATTCAGTTGATAGTAATGATTAAGAGAACTTGCTTCTCTTTCAGGTTACTCATAATTGGAAGTACTCCTAAGTTGAGTAATGCTGATCGGCCTCTCTTCATTTAGTTGACATGCACTGGAGACAGCTGCATGATTTGAATCTGGTTCAATTAAATCAGTGCCTCTATTTCTATATTGGATATAGAACAGTTCATATCTTGACATTGTTAAGGTACGGGGAGTTGTCCAGCTTATGCTTAAAACCAGACTCTGGATAACTCAAGGCACGTTTCTGTAATGGCTGTTTGTGGGTTGACCCAGGCTATGACGAGGGTTGATTTTCTACCATCTGGAAGATCAATAGTGATATTGTTCTTGACTCGCCACAGTTTTAATAAAAATGGATTTTTTTAAGAAAACAGTAGTGGGAGTATGATAGAACTGGAAGTGATTCCAGAACCGCAAACGATTACTGAAGAATTGATAAGAACTTAAACATTCAATCTGGTTTGACATTCCATTGGCCACTCCGCAGATATGGTGGGTAACCTCATTCACCCGAGAGGTACTCCAGTAGCCTCAAGGACGGTGACAGGGAGGTTCTTGATTACCCAGACTTGACACTACTGTTGTTCCAGCCTGTGAGACCCGGCAGGAGGATGAGTATAGCGTCGTTCTGAACTAGCTTTAGAAGTATACATCTATATGACTCTGCCAGAGGGTTGTCGTAGTCAGTGGGAGCAGCGAAATCATGGTGGACAAGTGGCTTATGTCTATTTATAGACTTAAGCAGATATAGCGGAGATAGATCATCTATTTCTGATGTGACAGTCATAGGTTTGACTTCATCAGAATAGGGGATGGATCTGTTAAGAAGGTAGTAGGGTGTGATATCTTGGTATTTGGATGACATACACAGAGTAGGATGTGAAGTTCCTATACTTCGATCGGTTATACTTTGGTTGTCACACAGTGGTTTCTCCACATAGGATTTGGATATAATATCAAGACATTCTGGTTACTAGATCTATAGATCTAGATTTGGGTGGTTTCCTAATCAAGGTACTTAGACAGCATTCTAAGAGTTTTTAGAATGGACGACTCCTGGCACGGTAGTATACCTGCAGGTGATGGAGTCACCCTCTCTAAAGGTGTCTTATAGACTAAAGGGGAGAGGGATGTGCATGATTGGCAGATCACTTGCTTAGGCAATTGAGTCAATCATGAGATGTCAAGTACCACACCAGATGTTTTTGCAATAGATGCAATAAGTTGATATTGATCCAATCCTGGAGAAACATTCGGAAGTAGTTTTAGAACATAAGTGGATGTTCTAGGGATTTGATAACGGCTGCCTCCTTTAGGAGACAGTTATCATTCCAGGCTTCAAAGGTGACCTGGATGACAGAGTGGCTGTCAGAGTTATAGTTTTCTCTCCGACGAAGGGCAGTAGTTTGGACAGGTGGTCCAAGCGGATACTGAGGGAGGCATGGCGCAAGATACTGATTAAGTTCAGTTGACGATACAGTCTAAGAAGTTTGGATTTGGAGTTCATTTATAAGCTAGGTTCCATCAGATATCCAGAAATATTCTAAGACAGGTATTGCTCATTTCGGGAGATGGTTTTCTCCGCGAACTTGAGATAAAGAGAGACATAGAAAGAAACATCACAGCGGATCCACTCACTGAGGCTATTCCTCGAACGCAATAGTTTCGCAAACGAGCTTTGTGAGACTGACTAGTAGAGGAGTTGGGTGTTCGGTATCACACGGGCTGTGAGTATGCGACATCGCAATAATTAGCCTTGAGTGCAAGTGCGAGATTGTTGGAGATAGTGCCCTCAGATCAATTATTGGATCACAGGCACGTGATTGCAATGATTGAGGGAGGACCTATGCCGGTAGGACAGTCTTACTCAAGATGATAGTATGCTATCTGGTTTATCTTTATCATCGTGTAATGCTTTAGGTGACCTTACAGGTCATTATTGCACGTTGATAGAGCCCCTAGGATTCTTGCTTGACTTCCAGCAGTATGAGGGCGATCATATACGTGGGAGCTGGTAGTCTATAAGCACATCCTTAAAAGGTCCCTAGTCGTGGGAGTTTCGAGACAGGGCATCGATACTCCAGAGTAGACTAGTGTATACAGTCGAAACCCCGACGAGGGGCGGTGGCCGGTCTCACAAGCCACTGGTGTCAGTTGGTTCACCTAAGATGTATACAGGTGCTTATTGGGTTATTAGTACACCGGACAGGACTCGCCGGGAACATGTTAGTTGGTCTTATACCTAACGTCAGATAGCTGTTCCCTGGTGACATGTGTACAGGTTAGTTCATCGACCTGAGATCGTCATTTGTCTCGTGTGAGTTCCCACTGTACTTTGATTACTACCCTACCATGCTCAAAGGAGTTGTGCAAACAGGTTTTAGTTGGGTACAGTCCCGAGCCACATAGAGGCAGAGAGCGGATCTGCAGGGGTTCGTCTCTCCCGGTATTGGGGGTGAGGTTGCACTGTGTCTAGGAGAGCCATTACACGAAATCCTTGGCCAAGACAGGAGATTTACTGGTAGGTATTCCAGTAGTATCTCAGGGTGTTCTGGGCTACACTCCGACACGACTTATACCGCTATTGGGGGTCTGACTTTTACCAACCCCCTAGGCCCGCCATGCGATGCTCATAGATGAACGGACCGGACTGTACGGATATTGTCACTGACAGGCTCAGTAGGGTGTCAGCATGAGTTCGCTCACAGACGTCCCTTTTGGTCAATACCTGGTAGCCCGTTACGTATAGGCTAATACCTCTGATGTGCTAGTGGTTAAATCCACAATCAAAGTGTTGACGAGTCTTTAGAGTCCCCCACAGACCATTTTCTCAAGTTTCGGGCGAAACGCTGTAGAGGCCGTATGGAGATATGGCAGGGTTCGATCTTATACGTGCGGCATTGCACGGATCATGATCGGACGGATAATACTGGCGGGCTTTGGTTTAAGCCGGATCCTAGTATTGGACAGTATAGATTTTGTCTCTTTGCATTTGTATTCGGTCGGAATACAAATGCGGGTATGTATATACAGTCGCGGGGTTTTCCTGCAATTTATTACGGGATCAGTTTTTTGAAGTTGCCAGTTCGCATTCCGTTTCGGCCAGTTTTCCTTTGTTCCTTCACGGCCGGATTTTTCCGATGGAGGGGGTTATTTGCAGTTGTGAAAATTACCTTTGTGGAGGGGGGTTATTTGTATTTGTGGCTTCATGATGGTTCTAGAATCATTAGATTCCTTTTTCATCTTTTCATATACATTAAATGAGAAAGGATTTGGATAGGATTGATTTGGAAAATGGTGTGACAATTTTCTTCTCATTATCATTCCATTTTCTCCACTTGTTTTTGGGCTTGCATTTTTTTCCTCCACCATGAGAATGGCCGGCCACTTTGAGTGTGGGAGAGAGGTTCATTTTTGATGAGGGAAATTATTCATCCAAAATTAGCTTGCCATAAAAATTCCATAGCCATCTCCAAAGCTTATTTTCTTCTTCCCTCCATCAAAGGCAACTTCACCCCATTGAGACAAAGTGATTCTACACTAGCCTACAGCATTTCTTGGGCACGTCGGCTCGCCAACTTCGTGCCCGAGTTGCCTCAGTCCAGAGGTGGGAGCCCATAAAAGAACCCGGCGATGTGGTGCCCGTTCTGACGAGGAGCTGAGGACCGGAGATTCCGCGAGGAGATCGGAGTGGAGGCCGAAGACCGAAGGGCACGGATCGCTCAGTATAGCTCTCTACCCCTTTTTCTTGTTTGCTAGAGTTAGGTTAATGGCCCAATCCGGGTTTTTAGTGCGCGGTGGTGCCGGTTTTCTAGATTTTGAAAAGTATCGTTTCCGCATTCCGGCGTCGGATTGACGGCCGGGGCGCCACCGTGCACTTACATCAATATCAATAACGAATGCAGTACATGCTGTGCGTGTCATGGCAATTACCAACGGTGTGTGTGTAGCATACAATTTAGTGCTCGTGCAACATGAACCGTCAGTAGTGCAGTGTCCAATAGGTACTAAGTTAAGGTACAACAAGTAATGGTGTGCAATGATGCTCATGCACAATCAATTCATATGCATATAACATGTGGCTATAACATCATATCTAGCCCTCGACGCTTAACGCCATACGGGCGATTTCCCCGTAGATGTTAAATCTACTCGCCGATGATCTCGAGCTAGATAAATCCAACCACCTGCTTTCCCTTCTTTGTAGTGTCTGAAGTCCCCGCACTCGCTCCTAATATCACACAAAACATAACAAGTGCTACTCAGAAATCGTTCAATAATACATACAAACTACGTTTAGATCGACGCACCGACTCCAACAAACTCTCAAGTGTTCGCTTAATGGCTAACGTGTGTAGAGACATTCCAAAACAAACCTAAGTGCAGCAAGCTACACAAAGGACGCGAACCGTGTCGAATACCGTAACGCGCGTAGTCGAAACACTAGAAATTAGCAAAGTGTACCCAGATTTTGCCTTCAGTCAATACACAAAAATCCAGCAGTACCAAAAACTCAGGATAACACACAGACAGCTACCCTCAAAACCCCAACTCCCCAGGCCCCTACAAATCCGGCGACGCCGGAATTCCGCCTCCTCTCGCCGGTTTTACTGGGTTGGTTTGGGTCCGAGTTTCAGGTAAACACTCAGGGCTTCTAACACAACACTACTACATTGCTAGATTTTACAGTAACCTATCATAGTGATAGAAGATCTCAGAGACTCCAATATAACACTAAAAATACGATATTACACAAAAACTATAACTTTAGTGTTCTAAACAGCAACTACCAGGCAACACAACATTATAAGGACCTAATTAACAGTTAGAGATCACTACCTTACCACACTTGCTCAAAAACTCTAGCTTTCTATGCTCCAAGTCATCAAATGAGGCTTAGCTAGGCTTGTGAAGGGTTTTAGTGAGATTTAGTGAGGATTTGGCTTGGGTTTTATGATGAATAAAGATAGGTTTCAGTTGAGGGGAGAGGAGATGAGATGAAGAACACAAATGAGAGTGTGAGTGATGAGGAAAAATGAGGGTGTAAGAGTGGTGAAGGAAAAATGGGGGTGTGACGTTAGGATGAGCTATGCCCCTTCTCTCTCCTCATTAAATGCTCCTCATGCTTGCCCCATGCCTCATCATTCCCATTGTCAACTCTCTCTCCCTTTCACTCTCAAGTCAACCCTAATTCAAACCCTTTGTTTAAAAAACTAAATAATTAAATAAATACATATAAAATAATGGCATGAGGGTTAAGGTGCCATGGCTACTTAAACATGGTTAACACTTCCATAATCCCCAAGTTAACATGCACATGTGTGTGCAAGCCAAAACAAATAATAATAAAATATTAATTAATTTTTATAAAATATGTGAAAACTATTTTGGTTAACTTTTCTACTAAAATCCCGTATTAACGCTTAATTAACACTAATCGCATTCTAAGATGTTACAACGATGTTAAAGTATCGAAGCCGAAACAACCCCGAAACAACACCATCTAGTATTCCATTCTCTGTCGAATTTTTTATGGTATTCTAAAAATATTTTAGCAATTGCAGAAGACTACTCAGGTGACCACTGGAGCACACACCAAACACGAGCTCGAAATTCCACATTTGACCCGGCCACATTTGTAATGTTTTGAAAATCGTTTCGGTGTAATTTCGGAAAATCGGTAAAATAAGGGGGTTTTCCGTAAAAAGTCAAAATGTAATATCTTTAATATAAAATTAAATATACATATTCTAGCTATATAATTACTAGTATTTGGTGTTTATTGAGCCACTGGTAAAATTTCTAATTTTCTGAAAAATTTTCCGAAATTAATTATTTTAATATTATTTTAAGCCGTCACTAATACATTTAATTAGGGAAAATTACAAACTGGATTGAGTTGAAACGAATTTTGTGCATCATAACACATTAAACAAAATTTTATCATGTGATTTTTGAAATGAAATGGAATTGTCAAACGATGTTAAAAAATATAGAAGAAAAATGCTAAAATTGTGAAGTTAATTAATGTAATTGAGATAAGGGGATATTTCCTTCAATTGGAACTTGCTACACACACCCCCACACTCACACACACCCATTTTTCCTCCTCTTTTATGCAGAATTCAGCAGCCCTCCCCAATTGTTTTCCCACTTCAAAAAAAAAGGAAACAAGAAATTAAAAGAAAACTAATAAAGAATGAGGTATGGGTTTTGTTGACTTGGGGTTTTTTCCTTGACTTGGCCATAATTCCCTCACCACACTCCCTCATCCTTCCCTCAATTTCTGGCCGAAAATGGCAGCCCCATCTCCCCCATTTTTCCCTCTCTTTCCACCTCAAAAACCATTCAAAAAATGCATCAAAAATCCCATAAAATAAAAATCAAAGCCCTACCCATTTTTCTTTAGCCAATTTAGCATGGATCTTGGGGGATGGAAGCTAATTTTGGGAGGCTAGTGGCAAGTGGGATCTACAAAAAATTGTGGAGGTATAATCTTAACCATGTAGTTAAATTGTTGATTATTGCTTTAATCTAAGTTAATTAAGTGATTAATTAGGTTTTAGATGAGTTTAATTGCATGATTAAGGAATTCAAGTTAGGGTTTTGTTGTGTAATTGGACTGTGATCAATTGTGCATGGATATGTGATGTGGATTAACATCTTAAGCCTTGTTGAAAGCTAATCTAGTTGTTAATTACAACCATTTCTTATAAATGCCCTAATTAAGCTAGTTTGCTAACTAAAGTTTTTGAAAAATTATCAAATGCTTAGATTAAAATATAATTAAGTTTTCATGTCATTATAAATATTGTATTGAGTGGTTTAATGCTTTTAGTTTATGAAAATCCAAGCTAAATTGTTGTTTGTGCATTTTTGCTAAATTGTTAAAATTTGGGTATATTGTAAACTAGGATTTTGGGGTTAATGAAATTTATTGGGATTAAATTATGGAAATTGTTTTTATGACTCATTTAAGATATTTAATAAGTATTATGGCCATTAGATTTGTTTAAACGTCGAGTTTTGTACTAAAACGGGTAATTTTTGCTTACTAGATTTTCGGAAAAATGGCTTTTAAGGTGAATTTGTGGTTTTGATGAATTTAACCATATTTCTTATACAGTTAGTGAGTTTTGAAACCATGATTGGTATGTTTGGTGTTTTTCTTGATCAATCGACGTTTGTACGCCGATGTCGAGGGTTTTGGGGTTGATTTGTGAAAGCAACCGTAGGTTTTGACCTATGTAGGATTCGTGTGTCGTTTTGGTCATGAGTCGGATTTTAATGTGATACGGTGCATTATGATATGTAGGTACCCCATGTGGACTTCGAGACGACAAGCAAGCGCATGGCGACGTCGGCACCGGCGAGCGAGGACCAGGTGAGTAGATTTATATCTACGGGGACACTACTACAAATAGGGGTTGCCCCTACGGATAAATCCGTTGGGGCAACCCACTGCCCCTACGGATATATACGTAGGGGCGAAAAAATACCCCGTAGGTGCAAAGGCCGCAGGTGCAAGTTGAGGCCCTTAACTTGCCCCTACGGGCAAATTCTTGCCCCGACGGATATCTGTGTAGGTCCTGTTGCCCCTACGGCTTAATCCGTAGGGTATAAGATTTTATATTATTTACGGTTTATTTTAATAAATTACTTTGCCCTACGGATATACCCGTCGGGGCATGTACTACCCCCTACGGATATATGCGTAGGTACGTTTCCGTAGGGGCATAAATTCAGGATTCCTGATATGTAGCCCCTACGAAGAAAGCCGTAGAGGATGTTAGTGTTTATGCCCTAGAAGGCCATTACTGTATCATACTAGCTTGTATATTACTTAATGGAAGCTTGGGATATTCACATGTATATAACAGTCTTGCTAAACATAGTAGTATGCTACTTGGTTTTTCTATCTTAATATGTGAGTATACGTATTGATAGAGCTCTTAGGATCTTGCTTGTCTACCAGCGTTGTGATGGCAGTCACACTAGTGGGGGCTGGGTAGTCTACAAGCACATCCTTATTCAGGTCCCTGGTCGTTGGATTATCGAGACAGAGCATCGATACTCCGGAGTAGACTGGTGTGTACGCTTCTCATCCCAGTTGGGGAGATGGTCTGTCCCACGGCCATCAGTACGTCGTACTGGAGATAGTATACAGGTGCTCGTTAGGTTACGGGTACACCGGACAGGACTCACAGGGAACTGTTGGTTGGTTTGATACCAGTCGTCAGTGAACAGTTCCCAGGTGACATGAGTACAGCGTAGTCCGCAGACTTGACACTGCTACTTCGCCTCGAGTGTGTCCCACTGTTCTTAGATTGCTACCCTACCATGGCTCAAAGGAGTCGTGCAAACAGGTAGCAGTTGGGTGCAGTCCCGAGCACTTGGAGGCAGTGGCGGTTAGACAGGATTCGTCCCTCCCGGTATTGGGAGTAGATATCGTGCTGTGTCAGAGAGCCATTACGCAAAGTCCCTGGCCAGGGCAAGCGAGATTTGCTGGTAGGTTCCAGCAGTTTCTCAGGGTGTAATGGGCTTCACTCCGACACGACTTATACCGCTATTAGGGGACTGACGCTTGCCGCCCCCTAGGCCCGATATGCGATAGTCATGGACGAACGGACCGGACTGTATGGAGATTGTCACATCAGACTCAGTAGGAGTTCGGATGGGTTTACTCATCGGCCTTCTTATCGACAACTACCTGGGGACCGTTACGTACAGCTAGTGCCGCTTGCGGTCTGTGGTTAAACCCACTGCCAGCGTAGTAGTCGAGTCTCTAGAGTCCCACACAGAGAGTTTCCTACTCCAGGCGAAACGATATAGAGGTTGCATGGTTTTGCGACAAAGGGTTCGGACGCATACGTGCGTTTACGCACGTACGACTTTCGGACAGATTTTACCAGTCGGCTTTGGTTTAAGCCAGTTACTGGTATCCGGTTATTGGATTTATACAGTCTAAAGTTTTTCCGTATTTTTACGGATCGGAGGGGCGTTCTCGTAATTACTCGAGAAGCTTCTAGAAGATGTGACTAAGGAGGTTTGTTTTGGAAAGAGAGTGAGTCATTGTGGTGATTCATTCACTTCATTAATGCACATTTATTGCTTAATGACTCATGTTAATGAATCATCACAAGATATTTTGTGAAGCATGCTTATTCATTTCCTTTATTGATTATTTGATAAAAAGAATGCTTCATAATATTATGATACACTCTCTCTCTTCTCTCATTATCATATCACACATTCTCTCTCCTCAAGCTCTCATCTTCTAACCCTAATCCTTAATCCTCATGAGTTGAGATCAAAGGATTAGTTAGACTAAACAATCCATAACCTTCACTCTTTATCATCCTATCATCTTTGATTAGCAATCAAAGTTGATTAGTTACCTCAAGTTAGAGGTTTAGCTTGGAGTTTCGCTCTCGGGTGGATCGTCTACTACCTAGAGAAGGCCGAGGAGAACAAAGGAGGACGTAAAGAAGAAGGACCGGTTTCATTAGGTATAATCCCTAATCTCTTATGAAAAGAAACTCATAGAATACGGTTTTTTAGAGTTTAGCTTCGATTCAAGCGGTTAGTCGATGTTCGTTGTTTAAACTTGATAAGTTTTTGTTAATTCCGCCTCCCCATAAGTACTGGGGTGTACTACATCGACTTACAGAGGATAGTCAGTAGCCCCTACGGAGATATCCGTAGGGGCTTTCCCAACCCCCTGGTACTGAGATCTGGGGGAAATATCAGTTACTGCTGATATTTTGCCCCTACGGCGATATCCGTAGGGGTAACATGTTTGCCTACGGATTAATCCGTAGGTACATATTATCTGAAATTTTTTTTTAAAAATGGGCTGTTTGATTTTTCCCGCCCTGTGCACAATAATATATACATCAATCAAATCATATATTGCAGTATTCATAATCATATCTCACGCATATATATAATATACAAAAGAAACACAAAAACAGAATATGATATAAATACAAACCAATATCAATATCGTTTCAAAATGTAGTACAATGTGTATGATATAAATAAATACATGTTTCAAAAAAAAAGAACCAAAAATCTACCCTAGCTCGGTCCAGCTCCACCTCTGAATAACGATAGAATAACGCGCGCCTGCTCCTCGGTCAATAAACTATGCAATTTGTCGCGAGCGGGAGTCTGAGCGGTATGTGGTCTGCGCAGCCGCCGTCGAGGTAGTCGCTTGCGGAGCCGCGGCTGCGGGAGTCTGAGTGGGCGGTGGAGCTACATGAGCTGTCTGCGGAACCGCAGCCGATGTAGTGGCTTGCGGAGCCGCAGCCGAAGGAGTTGCGTGTGGAGGCTCGGCCGATCTACCCTGTCGCCTCTGGATATAACGTGTGTAAGAAGCGTGTAAGAACTATTTATTATTCGAATTCGTATCATTATTAAGTTATTTCGAAACCCTGTTTGGATATCTAGTTTGGAAAAGCGTTGTTTATTTCAATTACATATGTATGTATGATTAATCAAACTTAAGTCTAAAACCAAATAAGCTCAAGCTACGTACTAATTATGGATATGTTGATATGTATATAATATGAAATGATATTTTACTATAAAGTAGTATACATACCAGCATCTCCTTCAACTCCTGAACGCTGGCCCTCAAGCTATCCAGTTCATGATGGATACGTCGCTCACTGGAGACGGAGGAAGTAACCACCGGGGTGGAGTCCAACCTCATATGGGCCCTGCTAGAGCCTAGTCCTCGGCCTCTCTCCCAACCTCCGTGGTGCCGTCCGTGTGCGGCGTCCAGGACTGGGGTCAGCAGCCTCGAATGTTGCCTTCCCCTAGCAACTGTCAGAACATTATATTTAGCACATACGGGTCTATAAAATTGACAAGAAACACCAAAATCAACAAATTCAAAGCCTTATCTACAGAGATAGAAGATGTGCTCCTCTGGTATCTGCATGTATCAAAATTTGAATAATATTAATTAATTTCAGTACATACATACTAACAAGGTAAACTCGCATATAGCGCTGCTTACACATATGACAGGGAGTGAAGGAGCTCTTGTAGATCATCAGGCGCAAATCTAATCTCATCAAGCAGCCCATGATAATGAGTTGGACGACTAAGAGCAAAAGAAATGTGTGTATATTTATGATATAGCATTCTAAATCAATATACATGCCCTATATAATATATAAACATACCTGGAGGAACGGGAGTGGCCTCTGTCCCTGATATGGACGCATCACCAACAACTAGACAATCAAACATTGACAATATAAGTAATTTTGACATAAACAGGCATGGATATCTATAATATTACATTCAAAATGGATATTAGAGGGCGCACCTGCAGTGAGAAGTGGCAAAAGTATCACCCAACTAGGGTGTAATTTACAGAATCAGTTGAGACTCTTAAAAGTCATAGAAGAACCCGACCTGCACAAATCTGATGTATGCTTTCCATTGGACACTAAGAAGTCTCTAAAGGGAAAAGCCTATGTGAAAGCCATCATTAGTTCATATCAGAGGATTGATGCTGAAACAGAGAACGAGAAATGTCATTTTTTTCTTCTTCCGCCACATTACTGTCTTCTCCTTCTGCCACATTACTGTCTTCTCCTTCTTATTATGTTCGCGTGCAAATTCAATGACTATATTGAGAATATGGATTAATAGTGGGTAGGAAAAGTATTTCTCAAATGGCTTTTGCGTCTTAAAACCATAAACTACTAAGTAATGACATACATAATTTTTTTAGTATAAAGGTTGTTATTTTAAGTTTTCCCTTATAGAGATATGATCTAACTGCATCTATCAACTATAAGTGTGCAGAAAATTATGATAAGAAATCATAAGAAAGGGTCGTAGCCATGCATAACCTTGAATCTACATACCAAATCATGCAAAAGCATGCACTTATTGTCACCTTGCCTTGGAATATAAAATATCTTGGAAGACTATAAGCGAGCATTTAAATCTTGATAGCTTTTGACTTCAACATATATTTTTCTCAAGTACCATGAAATATACTTGCTCCGTATAAACCGTTTTCAGGAAGATGGATTAATAATGACAAATTATCCATTGTGGCTCACTAGGTTAGCATTTTCTCTTCTATTGACCATCTTTCTAATCTGCTTGGTAAATTTATTCGGAACCGGCTGTGAATCATTAAAAGAGTAGCATAAGAACGAAAGCTAAAATACAGATATATAGCATACCGATACATCGAAACTTCATAGTTGCGATGGCAATCCAGAGATATTTATTTCTACACACGTGGTGCGCGTGCGAATGCGTCAGGCAACATGGACAAATATTTCATAACATGGAAAGTATTATTCGTATAAAGTAATTAAAACTTTTAAAAAGCTTGGGTAGAGATATTTTCTTAGGTGATGCAATCATATCATGAGGACTAAATTTAAGCTATTATATATATGCATATGTATTTTTCTAACCTAAAATATCACACACACACACACAGAAAGAGAGAGATTGGTATTCAAATCCCAGTCCAGATTGGTATTCAAAATTTATTTAATTAGTTTGTGATCCACATCATTTGATTCGTTGCTTGAGGCATCAATGTAGGCACAAATATCGGCGACGAGGAACTCGACGAGGAAGAACGAGGGCGGTGGCGGGCTGAGAACGGAGGGCGCGCGGTGGCGACGAAGAGAAAATTGGAGACACGGGAACGAGATAAAATTTTGGGAACGAGAGGGAAAGATATCGAGGCGTAGGGCATTTCTGTGCCTTTTTTAATTCAATTCCCATTTAGGTGCCCGTAGGGCCAAACAACAAATTAAGATATAATATTTTTAAATTAAAATGTCGGGCACCGTAGGGACAAAGTGGCGCTTTTAGTTTCATATATGAGTATCGATGGGAATATGAAGGTTTCATATTATCATCGAGTATCATATATTGGATGTTATGCAAGCTCTGAACAAATCTTGAACGGAACTTTCACAAGAATTTACAATACCCGACCAGAATCCAATCCTGAGTTTGATGAAGCTTCAGGCCTTCAGCTTCCCCACAGAAAATAGTTAGGGCAAACCCTTTGCAAAACCATAGCTTTCATGCAGAGATGACGCTCAGAACATGCCATCTTCCAAACACATTGAATAATACATAATCTCCCATACTCTCTCTCTCTCAATCAGACAGTTTATATTTGGATTTGAATTTAGGAAAAGAAATAAGATGGCTACAAACCAGCTTGCCTCGCCAATCTCATAACTATAAAGCTCATAAAAGTGGAAGCTTGAGGGCAAGCCATCATCGCCTCCATTCAATTGAAGCCAAATCATCCACAAAAAATAGAAATAAATATAATAATTGATCGATAGGCAAAATTGCAAGAAACCTATTCAGATTTTTGCATGAAAAAATAAGAGATGTAAAATAAGTAAAAGATTACCAAATGAAATTATCCCATCACTTGAACCCCCTCTCAAGACATTTTAGGAAAAATTCCCCCAGTAATTTTCCCAAACTCTGAAGGCTTCACAAAAATTTTAAATACAGATAATAATATGAATGAAGATATCAATCACCAATTTTTTAATGAGGATCAACTGAAACCCCAAAAAGAGCAAGCAAATTACAAAGATCCCAAAACCCCGCGTGGCCCAGCCCCAGCCCCCAGCCCCAGCCCAACCCCAGCGTGGCCAGCTAAACCCCAACACCAACCCTAAGGCAAACCCTAACCCCAGCCCCACCCCAGCAGCAGCCGAACCCCAACCCTAACCCTAAGGCAAACACCAAATTAAGAATTAATATTTTAATTCTTGAACGTCTGTGCCCGTAGGGGTAACCCTTTAGGGTTACCCCTACGGATTAATCCGTAGGGCCAAGTTAAATCTGCCCCTACGGATTAAAAATTTTGTAGTCAAAATAGAGCCGTCTATTGGGAACGACATCAAACTACATACAGAAAAATTAAGGATCGCTAGAAATTTTGTCAAAATTTTATCACTAACAGTGAACCTGTATCCAGCCTACCCACATCCTGGTGAAGGAAGGGATGAAATTTAAGCTAGTGCAAAGGGATGAACCCCCAGAAAACCAGTCAACAAAGAGGAAAGGATAATGCAGTTTAAGCTAGTGCAAAGAAAGGTACAGTCCCCCAAATACTCTCATAGCTCAGGAAAGCATCTTGATGAGGGGGGAGATAAAAAGAGTTTTGCAATAGGGAATTGTGTCCCATTCCTGAGGTACGGCATAAGCCTAGGAGCCAAGTTGAAATGCACTGGCAAATAACCCCTCCACACACACGCATGCACATGCACACAGACACATACAGAGTTGTAAATCATATATGAGGATAATTACACAATGTAAATTCTTGATAATAGAAGCATCCTGCAAAACCACAAACCTTTTCAGTTATATGCAGTCATGAGGATCAAACTATAGCTAGGTATTGCAAAGATCACAAAATTGAGTAGATTTGTTACATTTGTTCATTCTAGTTTGGGTGTTCAAATTCCATATTCTCGATTCCAATATCACCCCTAACCCTAACCCTAACCCAGCCCCAGCCGAACCCCAACCCAACACCAAACCCTAACCCGGCCTAACCCTAACCCCAACCCAGCCCCAGCCGAACCCCAACCCAACACCAAACCCTAACCCGGCCTAACCCTAACCCCAACCCAGCCCCAGCCGAACCCCAACCCAACACCAAACCCTAACCCGGCCTAACCCTAACCCCAACCCAGCCCCAGCCGAACCCCAACCCAACACCAAACCCTAACCCGGCCTAACCCTAACCCCAACTCAGCCCCAGCCGAACCCCAACCCAACACCAAACCCTAAACCGGCCTAACCCTAACCCCAACCCAGCCCCAGCCGAACCCTAACCCCAACACCAAACCCCAACACCAGTCGAACCCCAACCGCCGATCGAACCCATACCCTAACCCTAACCACAACCGATACCTAATCCTAACCCTCATCGATCACTACCCTAACATCATTATAATAATGTTTAACTAATTACCTGTAAGCGACGACGGAGAGGTAATCGGCGACGACGAGGGCGGTGGCGACAACGAGAACGGAGCACGGTGGCGACCACGAGATCACTGCAGGCGTGGCGACGACGATTCGGCTTGGATTCGGCGACGACGAGATCACTGCAGCGCGGCGGCGACGACGATCTCGATTTGGGAATTTGGTTTCGCGCGAGCGAAAGAAAGAGAATAAGAAATAATCGGCGTAGGGATCGATCTCTTAAATCCCTATTTATATGCCCCTACGGATTTACCCGTAGGTGCTTGGTTTGCGCCACCGTAGGGGCAAAAAACACTTTAAAATTTAATATATTTTAAATAAATATTGAACGACCGTAGGGGCAACCACTTTGACCTACGGATTAATCCGTAGGTCGAAACTTTAACTGCCCCTACGGATGTTGTTATCCGTAGGGGCAACCCCTTATTTTACTAGTGGGAGAAGTCGGGTGGATGGCGTATAGCACCCCCGCAGTCCGTGGTGGTGTATACGGATGCGTATACACACCAACAATTATTATATGTTATTTGGGTTTAATAACGATGTTAGGATGGATATTGGTGTGTTGGATTACTTTAGTGTTGCGAACCCTAGGGTAGTGTTGCACTACACATACACACATACATACACACATACATACACACATACATTCCCATTTATATGTGCTCATGGGATTCTTTATAGTTATGTGTTCACATGGGTATGGGACTATGTGTTCACATACGGATATGAGGATGATACTTGGGATTGAGCTGAGTCGATGAGATTTGTTTTGTGGTTGTGATATCGGTTTGTACGAGACTGTCGATCAGTAGTCAGATCATGACTATATTGATGATATTAGTATTGTACTAGACATAGGTCAGTACCCTGGACTATGATCTTGGATAAAGAGGATACCAGATGAATAGTGTGATGAATATGATATTAACCCGTACCCAGATTTGGGGATGCCGTACGACGGATTTACGTACGAGCTATATTTTGATGATTGATCCACACTCTTGACTTGGGATGTCTGATTACAGATATGGTATCAGATATGATATTATTGAGGCGGGATCACCGACTAATATATATACAGGTATGTATATGTATCGACTCAGATGTTAGACGGTTTCCTTACCTGTAGTCCAGCTGGTTAGCTTAGCCCTTTAGTTTAGTTTAGTTGTTAGATTAGATTCGATTCTTACCTATTTCAAAAACTAACGAATCATGGGTATTTTAAAAGACAGCCCAAGGGATCCTACGGATATTTCAAAAGACGTACATTTTCATAAAAACACCGTTGCCCCTATTTTCAAACCCCATGATTCGTGTTATTTCAAAAGGCACCATTTGTAGGACTTATATTAGATTAATGCAGATTAGTTATGGTTGCGTCTAGTATTCAGCTCCCGCTCATTATTGTGGTTCGCTTCGCATCGCATGCTTATATTATGTTTCATACTCCATTATTGATATCATGCTGTTAGGACACCAGCACCATTACCGATGATGCGTATGTACCACGTACACTTACTTGCCGGCTCACACACATCTTCATCGGTAATTGCCATGTCACGTACACCTTAGAAAATATTATTGCTTGACTTAGCTTGTTAGTTAGTATTTTGACATGATATTAGTATACCTGCTTTATATGCCAGCTTAACATTGTAGTTATTACTTGTCACTTCATGCATACTGTTATTCATTGTTATGCCTACATTCATAGTTTTACATGCTATTGATGATTTGGATTCGGATTTCCATGAGATTTTCTGGATTTGGGGGGGGGACCGCAAAAACTTATATAAACCGATTTCTCTCTTTTTAAATAAAAAAAGTGCGGTTTTTCCCATGATGTATGAGTCGTCCACCATGAGTTTGCTGATGGATTTCGAGACCCGATTCGAGGAGACGAATGAACCGTTTCGGGTACATGGTGGACCCGGTAAGGTATCCCGGGGCAAGAAGCGCGTGATGATGACGATGTGAGCCTGGCAGGGGAGCACTACCTACAGGTGATTTTACCCGACGCGTCGGATATCCTGAGGATACCGTCGTGGTCTTGAGATGGATGGTAGGGGCCGGTCTGGACTGACGGCGCCCTAGATATTGAGACTGTGATATTGAGATTTCGAGATATTGAGGTACAGAGACTGTGATACAGAGATATCGAGATATTGGGATTACGTTTTGTGCCGATGCTAGGCACTGTTTTATGCTGATTTCATTATGATACCTCATTTTAAAAATACAAAGGAAATCTCACTAAATTATGAAAACGGTTCTTCATTTACATGTATTCTGTTTTCATGCATTCATACCCCATTCATATGATATATTGCTACCTGAGGCACTGACACGGGCACATGAGATTACACTCGGGTTAGATATCTACCCTAGCCTTGTTATAGGTGGCATGTTATTCTTATATTTGAGGATATATTATGATCATTAACCTAGGTTGCGTTATTTATGCAATTTCTGTGCGTAGATGTCTTTCTACTCACGAGTTGGCAACCCACCCCCGTTGTTCCACAGTTCTTGCAGGTTTCGCCGTACAGGTTTCATTACGGCTTTGCTGGCACTATTTCCATATCCGGGTGACTTGCTAGTAAGTGGGTTTATTTGTATCGTACCCATCATTATATCTTGTATATTATTATTCTGTTGTATCTAGAAGTTCCATCAACCAAACATGTATTTATTTGAGATAGAGACCAGTTATGTTTATTCTTTCGACCTTAGAGTCACGCGTTGTATTTCTGTGGATTTCTTGTTGTTTTGAGTTTTGATCCTCGCCCTTGGCGTTGTATATTATATTGCTTGTGTGGTTGTGGCCGTCGATTGACAAAGAGCTAGCTCCCGCTTGGGGATGCCCTTTTTTTGATTTCGTATACTATTCATATTGTATCCCGTTTGGGGGGCAGTATTTACAAAGGAGACTCTGCCGAAATTTTCAGAAAATACTTGATGTTTTTAAAAACCGCATAATTCGGCTTATGCTATTAAAACTACTTGTTTTAAATTGGTTTTCCTTCACTCTACTACTTTTCTTGGTTTGGATTTCTGGGTTTTCGGCTTACTTAGATTACGTACGTCTCAAGACGTCTCGTAGTTTAAGTGCCGGTCATGTTCCGTACTTTCAGGCCGTGACAACATTGGCCTAAAAACCGTCCTGGCCGGTTTTTCTGGGGAGTGAGGACTTGGATTTTGGTGTGTTGTCTAGTCTGTGAAATATTGGTACAGTGGTATTGCTTGTTTTGCCCAGTTTGGATATGGTTTTATCTAGTTGTTTGGGGCTATTCGGGGTTATTTCGAAGTCGATATTTCTAAAATTGTTTAAAGTTTACAGTACTTACATTATTATCTGCGACCGTGAATGTCATTAAAGCGGTACAACTTGTCTAATTGCTATAGTTCTTTTAGATGGGTTTGCTAACGTGACATTCACGTTGATGTTCTATGTTGTGCTGTAGTTGTTGCGGAATCGTCGTGGTGGATAGCTTGGGTGCAATGTTAGTACAGTCTAGTTTCATTTGTACATTTGATATCGCGGGGCGAGCGTCCGACATGTGGACTATCGTCACTGCCTGTTTGTATATTATTTGTTTGGGACACGACCTGGTTGAGGTCGATGTCACCATTGTACATATTTTCTTTTCTGTACTAGGATTACCCCGCGGTGGAGTGCACGGATAGCCGGGTTCTAGAGGGCAACGGGTCCGCATCTCATGGCGTTGAGACGGAGGGGACCTCACTCTAGAATTGGCGGGCTATTCGCCGCACTCGTAGCGGGTACAGGTTGACCCAAGGAGGAGTGCTCAAGTTACCGGATTCCATGAAGTGCCGGGTGGCCCATTCACTTTGATGAAGGGGGCTGCCTCACTTCTGGTTTTGGCGGGTAACTTGCCGCACTCGTAGGGGTCAAGGTTTTCATTGCATAGGCTATCCACATGACCAGGGGAACGTCAGGTTTCAGTTGCGGCTCAAAGGAAACCCGGGGCTCCCAGATTATTTGTATTATTCAGTGATGCTTATCGCTATTCTGTGATGTTTTATTTATCACGCCTGGAGCGATTATTAAATATTGTTATATATATACTAGTAGATGTTGTATATGTTTTTCACCCGCGTTAGTCCTTCCCCCGCTCTGTCGTTAGTTAAGTAACCTAATGGGTGATGACGGGGCCCAGTGGCGAATACGGATGGCATATGCGTACATCATATTTTCGTTCTTTTCTGATGTGATTAATTGATGGGACTGCATTGATTCTGATCAATGCAAGGAAAACAAACCTATATGATGTTGTTGGAACAATTTTAAAAAGCTGTTATTACAAGGACGTTTTCTTTTGTTTTGCATAGCGGTATTCGGTTATGAATATCCCGCACCTCATTCGACGAGGCAAGAGCCGAGATCCCTTCACCGGGAGTGACCTCTTGGGCAGAAGTTTGCGTCAGGGTAATAACGTCACTATAGTCGATTACTTTTTTGCTTTGCATCATGGTATTCAGTTGGAATATCCTGCACCTCATTCCACAAGGAAAGAGCCGAGATCCCTTCACCGGGAGTGACCTCTTTAGCAAAGGTTTTCGCCACTATATATTTGTAAAAAGCTATTCAGTTCCTTCAACGATATCAAGTTCATTACATTAAAGGTTTTTCGCCAAAAACCATTCGTAGCCCTCCGTCATTTCAGACGGGTAGCGCTTAGTATTCATGCTATGTTTATTGGCCTTCGTCAAGGCATAGTGTATGGTAGCTGCTTGTTACTTTTCTGTTGCATAGATAGATGCGTTGGTTTGGGACAGTCGTACTACTTTGTTGGCCTTCGTCAAGGGTATGTACGGGTGGGTTCAAATTAACCCGGACAATGACGGATAGAACTTGACATGTGACTTATGATTTGTTGGCCTTCGTCAAGGTCATAAGAGCATGGGGTAAAAATCACATCGGGAGTTTCAAACATACAGGAAACTTGCCAGACTTTAAGTCCACGGTAGCGCCCCGGCCGTCTAATAGACGTCAAATGCGGAACAAAAACTTTTTACAACTGGCGCTATCGTGTACCGTAACCCGGATCTGCCATTAAAGCTAAACTAAAAAACTACAAAGTGCGTAGAAACGTTATACCGAATGATCCGAGTCATTTGGTCTTCAACCATCATCCCACGCTTGTTGCGGCTGCACCGATCTCCTCGATCTCCAGTCTTGTCATCCAGGTGGCACCACGTCGACGGATCTTTAAACGGGCTCCCGCCTCTGAACCGAGGCAACTCGATCGTCAAGTTTGCTAAAAGAGACGACCAAGATGAAGTAGAGAATGAGTAGAACACTTTGTCTCGTTACTTCCAAGGCTATGGACGAACGGTTTCTGGAAGTTGCCTTTTGGATCGGGTGAAATGAGAAAGAGGCTATCTAATTTTCATGAACCCGAATCTATCATAATCTTTTTTCTAGTGAACAACAACCATGAGCCAAGAGAGGGGGAGGCCAGCCACTTATAGGAGAGGTGGGAGGTGAGTGTAGGAGCTAGGAGGTGACTATAAGATTAAAAGAGATGATGAATCACCATGACACCTAGTATGAACATAATCAATGCATACATTGAACCTTAACCCTTGGTCATCAAGCATTAATTGCTCCATCAATGCACTAATGACTCACTAGCCTTGTTACCCTCTCTAGAACCTTCTAGAACACTGACTCACCTCATAAAGAAAAGATAAATCCGCATTTAACCGAATGTCAAAATACGGCTGATAGAAAACTGGAAACTGGCAACTTCCAAAAGTGATCCTGAAACGAATTTCAGGATAACCCCGTATCAGTATAAACATACCCGCATTTGTATTACTACCGAATACAAATGCAACTGAGACAAAGATATTATATCTACAAAGTATAATACTGGGTTCCGGCTTAAACCAAAGCCTACCAGCATTATCTGTCCGAAAAACGACACGTGCCAAAACGCATGTGCTTTTTCCGAACCTTGCCATAAACCCATACGGCCTCTACAACGTTTCGTCCGAACTTGGGAAAGTGTTTGTGGGGGACTCTAATGACTCATCAACACACTGGCACTGGGTATAACCCCTAGCACGTCAGAGGTACAAGCTGTACGTAATGGTTGCCTATGTATTGATCGAAAGGGAAGCTGACGAGCGAACTCATCCATAAACCCTACTGAGCCTGACAGTGACAATGTATATACAGTCCGGTCCATTCGTCTAAAGAGTATCGCATATCGAGTCTAGGGGGGTGGATAAAGTCAGACCCCTAATAACGCGATAAATCGTGTCGGCATGAAGCCCATCACCATCTGAGAATCTACTGATCCAAATCAGTAATTCTCCACTACCTCGGTCGAGGATTCCTAGTGATGGCCATCCGTGCACTGCACGACATCAACCCCCAATACCGGGAGAGACGAATCCCCGACGATCCGCTCACTTGCCTCTAATGTGGCTTGGGACTGTACCCAACTAAAACCTGTTTGCACAACTCCTTTGAACGTGGTAGGGTAATAATCTAAGCACAGTGGGAACTCACACGAGACAAATGACGATCTCAGATCGATGAACTAACCTGTACACATGTCACCAGGGAATTGCTATCTGACGATATGTATAATACCAACTAGCATATTCCCAGTGAGTCATGTCCGGTGTACTCATAACCTAATGAGCACATGTATACATCTTAGGTGAACTAACTGATACCAGTGGCTTGTGAGACCGGCCACCGCCCCTCGTCGGGGTCTCGACTGTATACACTAGTCTACTCTGGAGTATCGATGCCCTGTCTCGAAACTCCTACGACTAGGGACACTTTATGGATGTGCTTACAGACCCCAGCTCCCACGTATATGATCGCCATCATATTGCTGATAGTCAAGCAAGAATCCTATGGGCTCTATCATCATGCAATAGTAAACTAAAGCATGTATACGATGATAAAGACAAACCAGATAGCAAACTATCATCTCGAGCAAGACTGTCATATCGGTATAGGTCCTACCTCAATCATTGCAATCACGTACCTGCGATCCAATAATTGACTTTGAGGGTACTATCTCCAACACAGACATGCGCATACCTTCTGGAGTGTGATAACTTGAGTGGATTTCATCAGGTTATCATGCGATGATAGTTGGATCCGGATTCCCACTGATGAGTTAGTTTACTCCTCGGGTGATTTTAGATGATCCCGACTAATTCTTCTTTAGGGTTTGGAGGAGAATTTGAGGATACAGTAGGAGACATCCTGATTAGATAAAGTGATTGACCATTCTGATCTAGGTTAGAGTGCACACTGAGTATTTCTTTTCTCTCTCTCTTTGGCAGCGACCGTGTCCCGACCCTAGACTAGAACTCATAAATCAAGTTAACCGGGCCTTCTTAAAACACCGGCCTTTGGATTGTCAGAGTTGCATACATCATTGTCACTCCTTCTTTTACCTTTTGCTTTTCTCCGGAACATTCCGTATCACTACGAAGATCCACATTTTTAGGATATAACCATCGTATAGTTACATACGAACTCGATGAAATGTGTTTCAGATTCGAGGATGGTTTCCGGTTCTGGAGAAAATGGATAGGACTATTCAGTTGGCTTTTCCTTTTATCTTCTCTCAGGTTGCGAGGACTCCTAGGATTAGAAGAGTACACCTATTACGCTTATTGGATAGTCTTCTTCCAAACCATAGGCAGGTGCCGAAAGGTGGGGAAGGAAGAAAACCAATTAGCCTAAGTGTGGTGTACAGAAGATACTAAGTAAAGACAAATAAAAGGATTAGAAAGAGGACAAAGTAAATTGCGACTGCTGTCATTCATGACGAAACCACGTATATCATTGCCACTCCTTCTTCACCTTTGGATTTCTCCAGAACATCCCGTATCACTACGAAGATCCACATTTATTGGATAGTCCATAACTCGAAGGAACTCGTTCCAGTTCGAGAATGGATTCTGGTTCAGGAGAAATAGAATAAGGTTTATTCAGTTGTCTTTTATCTTTACCTTCTCTCAAGTTACGAGCACTCCTAGGATTAGGAGAGTACACATATTACACTTATTGGATAGTCTTCTTCCAAACCATAGGCTGGTGCCGAACGGTAGGGAAGGAAGAAAACCATTTAGCCTAAGGATGGTGTACAGAAGGTAATGAGTAAAGACAAATAAAGGGATTTAGAAAGGTGGTAAGGAAATATACGGTTACAGTCATGAATCTGGATAATGAAAGAGGCATTACCAGGAATACCCGGCTACCCCTTCGAAACATTTTCATGTTTCAGTTTCACTGTGTAGTGTTAATTGAAAACCGATTTCCCAATTAGATCCTTACTCCAGGGTATGTATTTACCAGGTTTGATTCTCACAACTGTATGGTTTTACAGATGATGGGTGGGAGTAAGTTATTGGGAATTAGGTGATTATATTCTCTTTATATCGGAATTCATTGTAATTGGTGATATTTGAGGAAATCGCCTGGGGTTTTGCCTGACGGCAAATATTTGGTTTTGAATATCCGTTGTTATGCACCAATTTCAAACTGATATATCTGTACGTTTATTTTATAAAGTGAGATATAACTTTTTGAAATTATGTCCATGACATTTACCTATATCAGTTGATGATTGGGTAAGGAGCATTCAACAGCGGTGTAATTCTTCTTAACCATACTACAGTTTTCAACCTACGACGCACAGGGTTTGAGTTATTAAATTCAGGAGACTTATACAAAGTATTGTATGTTGTCCAGTGTCCATTAGGATAGAGGGGTTGGTGCTCATACTATATTCTGTTTACTTGTGACTTCTTCAGTTTTAGACAAGTATTTCGTAGAAATACAAGGTCAAAGTTTTGAGAAGTTATAGGTACAAGAATAAAGTAGAGAACCATGTGCTGCAAGTATCAGGATTCTTCAAGGTGACCGAAGATTTAGATACTTGTACTTGGTATTCAGTTGATAGTAATGATTTTGAGTACTTGCTTCTCTTTCAGATTACTCGTATTTGGATGTACTCCTAGTTGAGTAATGATGATCGGCCTCCTTCCATTTAGTTGACATGCACTGGAGATAGCTGTATGATTTGAATCTGGTTCCAACTAAATCAGTGCCTCTGTTTCTATATTGTATATAGAATGGTTCATACCTTAATGATGTTAAGGTATATGGAGTTGTCCGGTTTATGCTTAAAACCAGACTCTGGAAAACTCAAGGCACGTTTCTGTAATGGCAGTTTGTGGGTTAACCCGGGCTATGATGAGGGTTAACTTTCTACCATCTGGAAGATCAATAGTGATATTGTTCTTGACTCGCCACAGTTTTAGTAAAATGGACTTTTTCAGAAAACAGTAGTGGGAGTATGGTAGAACTAGAAGTGATTCCAGAACCACAAACGATTACTGAAAATTTAATAGGACCTGAAGATTCAATCGGGTTTGACATTCCATTAGTCACTCTGCAGATATGGTGGGTAACCTCAAGCGCCCGAGAAGTACTTCGGTATCCTCAAAGACGATGACATGGAGGTTCTTGTTGTAAGTCTACGCTAGCGCCCCGGCAGTCTACAGACGCCAAATGCGGAACAAAAAACTTTTAACTGGCGCTATCGTATACTTTAACCCGGATCTGCCATTATTGCTAAACTAACAAACTGTAAAGAGTGTAGGAATGTTATACCGAACGATCCGAGTCCTTCGTTCTTCAACCATCATCCCACGCTCCGTTGCGGCTGCTCCGATCTCGTCGATCTCCGATCTCCTCGTCGAGGTGGCACCACATGATCGGTTCTTTAAACGGGCTCCCGCCTCTGACTCGAGGCAACTCGATCGTCAAGTTTGCTAAAAGAGACGACAAAGATTGATGTAGAGAATGAGTAGATGACTTTGTCTCACTTCGTCCAAGTCCGTGGACGATCGGTTAATGAAGTTGCCGAGGGAATCGGGTGATGGAATGAAATGAGCTGTGAAATTCCATACACCGATAAAACCAATCATAATTTTTTCTCTCTAAAATGAAACATCAAGTGAGAGTATGAGTGAGGAGAGAGAGAGGGCAAGCCATATATAGCAAGAGGGAGGTGACCGTAGGAGAAGGGGGTGACCTTAAGCAAAAGCTTCTCACTTTCAAAATATCTTAACCAAAACAAGAATGCATTAATACAAAGCATGACTCACTAAACCTAGTCACCCTTTAATAAATGCAACCAATGAAAACCCTACACCAATAAGCCTAGTCACCTCATCTAGAATATTCTAGAACACTGACTCACCGCATCTGTAGAAAAGATAAATCCGTCTTTAACCAAATGTTAAAAGACGGCTGATAGAAAACTGGAAACTGGCAACTTCCAAAAGTGATCCTGAAACGACTTTCAGGATAACCCCGAAACTGTATAAATATACCCGCATTTGTATTACGACTGAAACAAATGCAACTGAGACAAAGATATTATACCTACTCAATATAATACTCGGATCCGGCTTAAACCAAAGCCGACCAGTATCATCTGTCCGAAAATCGACACGTGCGTAAACGCACGTGCATTTTCCGAACCCTGCCATAAAACCATACGGCCTCTACAACGTTTCGCCCGAACTTGGGAAACTGCCTGTGGGGGACTCTAATGACTCGTCAGTACCCTGGCAGTGGGTTTAACCACAAACCGTCAGCGGCACTAGCTATGCGTAACGGCTGCCCATGGACTGACCTCAAGGGAGGCCGAGGAGCGAACTCAAGGGAGACCGATGAGCGAACTCCTCCGAGAACCCTACTGAGCCTAACAGTGACAATGTATATACAGTCCGGTCCGTTCGTCAATGAGTATCGCATATCTGCCTAGGGGGCTAGTAACGTCAGACCCCCAATAGCAGTATAAGTCATGTCGGAGTGAAGCCCAATACACCCTGAGATACTACTGGAGTACCTACCAGTAAATCTCCTACCATGGCCATGGATTTGTGTAATGGCTCTCCTAGACACAGCACGACCTCGCCCCCAATACCGGGAGAGACGAATCCCCTGCCGATCCGCTCACGTGCCTCCATATGGCTCGGGACAGTACCCAAAAGCTACCTGTTTGCACGACTCCTTTGAGCCGTGGTAGGGTAGAAATCAAAGCACAGTGGGAACTCACACGAGACAAATGACGACCTCAGGTCGATGAACTAACCTGTACACATGTCACCAGGGAACTGCTATCCGACGATAGGTATAGTACTAACTAGCAGATTCCCGGCGAGTCCTGTCCGGTGTACTCATAACCCAATGAGCACCTGTATACATCTTAGGTGATCCAACTGACACCAGTGGCTTGTGAGACCGGCCACCGCCCCTCGTCGGGGTCTCGACTGTATACACTAGCCTACTCCGGAGTATCGATGCCCTGTCTCGAAACTCCCACGACTAGGGACCACAATTAAGGATATGCATATAAACTACCCAACTCTCACGTATATGATCGCCATCATACTGTTGGTAGTAAAGCAAGATCCTAAGGGCTCTATCAAAGTGTAACATGCAATCAGTCACCTGAACATGTACACGACTGATAAAGGCAAACCAGATAGCATACTATCATTTCGAGTAAGACTGTCCTACCGGGATAGGTCCTCCGCAATCATTGCAATCACGTACCTGCGATCCAATAATTGACTATGAGGGCACTATCTCCAACAATCTCCCACTTGCAGTCAAGGCTAATATTGCGATGTCGACTACTCACAGCCCGTGTGAAACCGAACATCCAACTCCTCTACTAAACAGTTTCACAAAGCCTGTTTGTAAAACTATTGTGTTCGAGAAATAGCCTCGGTGAGTGGATCCGCCTAGAAGTTTCTTTCTGTATCTCTCTTAATCTCAAGTTCGCGGAGAAAGCCATCTCCCGAATTGAGTAGTACCTGTCTTAGAATATGTCTGGATATCTGATGGGACCTTAGTTTATAAATGAACTCCATATCCAAACTTCTTAGACTGAATCGATCACTGAACCTAATCAGTATCGGGCACCTTGACACCCACAGTATTCTCAGGAACCACCTGTCCATAATACTGTCCCTCGTCAGAGGGAAAACTAAAAAACTCTGACAATCACTCTGTCATGCATGTCACCTTTGAAGCCTGGAATGATAACCGTCTCCCGAAAGAGGCTGCCGTTATCAAATCCGTAGAACATGTACTAATGTTCTAAAACTGCTTCCTTATGTTTCTCCAGGATTGGATTAATACAAACTTATTGCATCTAGTGCAAAACCAACATTTGGTGTGGTACTTGACATCTCATGATTGACTCAATTGCCTAAGCAAGTGATCTGCCAATCATGCACTTCCCTCTCCCCTTTAGTCTGTAAGACACCTTTAGAGAGGGTGACTCCATCACCTGCAGGTACACCACCATGCAAGGAGTCAACTATTCCAAAAACCATTAGAATATCTGTCAAAGTACCCACATTGGGAAACTACCCAAATCCAGATCTAAAACCATAGATCTAGAAACCAGAATGTCAAATATTATATCCATATCCTGTCTGGAGAAACAACTATGTGACGACCACAGTATAACCGATCATAGTATAGGAATTTTACTTCCTACTCTGTGTATGTCATCCAGATACCATGACATCACACCCTACTACCTTCTTAACTGATCCATCCCCTGTTCTGATTGAAGTCAAAACCATGACTGTCACATCAAAATTAGATGATCTGTCTCCGCTATAACTGCTCAAGTCTATAAATAGATATAAGCTACTTGCCCACTATACTTCCGAAGCTCCCACTGACTATGACAACCCTCCTACCGGGTCTCATAGCCTGGAACAACAGTAGTGTCAAGTCTGGGTAGATAAGAACCTCCCTGTCACCGTCCTTGAGGCTACCGGAGTACCTCTCGGGTGTCTGAGGTTACCCACCAAATCTGCGGAGTGGCTATTGGAATGTCAAACCTGATTGAATGTATAGGTCCTATTAAATTTTCCGTAATCGTTCGCGGTTCTGGAATCACTTCCAGTTCTACCATACTCCCACTACTGTTTTCTGAAAAAGATCCATTTTTACTAAAACTGTGGCGAGTCAAGAACAATATCACTATTGATCTTCCAAATGGTAGAATATCAACCCTCGTCATAGCCAGGGTCAACCCACAAACAGCCATTACAGAAACGTGCCCTGAGTTATCCAGAGTCTGGTTTTAAGCATAAGCTGGACAGCTCCCCGTACCTTAATATCTTTTAAGGTACGAACTATTCTATATCCAATATAGAAACTTTGGCACTTATTTAATTGGATCCATATTCAATCCATGCATCTGTCTCCAGTGCATATCAACTTAATGGAAAAAGGCTAATCAGCATTACTCAACTTAGGAATCCATCCAATTATGAGTAACCTGAAAGAGAAACACGTTTCTCAAAACTATCACTATCATCTGAATACCAATCACAAGAATCTACATCTTCGATCTCTTTGAAGAATCCCGATACTTGTGATACCTGGTTCTCTACTTTATTCTTATACCCACAACTTCTCAAAACTTAGACCTTGTATTTCTACGAAACACTCGTCTAAATACTAGAGAAGTTATAAGTAAACAGAACATAGTACGAGGACCTACCCCTTTGTCCTGATGGACACTGGACAACATACAATACTCTGTATAAGTCCGCTGAGTTAAACAACTCATAACTTGTGCGTTGTTGGTGGAAAACTGTACCCTGGCGATTTCCTCAACTATCACCAATTACAACGAATTCCGATATAATGAGGATGATCACCTAATTCCCAATATCTTACTCCCAATCATCATCTGTAAAACCATACAGATATGAGAATGAAACCTGGTAAATACATACCCTTGGAGTAAGTGTCTAATCGGGAAAACAGTTTTTCCTTTAACAATGCACTGAAACATGGAAATGTTTCGTAGGGGTATCCTGGTATTCATAGCAATGCCTCTTCCATAATCCAATTCATGACTTCAACCGTATATTTTATTGCCATCTCTCCAAATCCCTTTATTTGTCTTTAGTCGTTACCTTCTGTACACCATCGTTAGGCTAAATGGTTTTCTTCCTTCCCTACCGTTCGGCACCAGCCTATGGTTTGGAAGAAGACTATCCAGTAAGCATAATAGGTGTACCCTCCTAAACCAAGGAGTACTCGCAACTGAGAGAAGGTGATGATAAAAGACAACTGAATAATACCTTATTCTTTTAAAGGTGAAATAGGAGCGGCGATGAAGTACGCGGTTTTGGTCGTGAATGATATCAGTCGCAATTTACTTTGCCCTCTTTCTAATCCCTTTATTTTGTCTTTACATATTACCTTCTGCACACCCTACTTAGGCTAATTGGTTTTCTTCATTCCCTACCTTTCGGCACCAGCCTATGGTTTGGAATAAGACTATCCAATAGGCGTAATAGGTGTACTCTCCTAAACCAAGGAGCTCTCGCAACCTGAGAGAAGGTGATAATAAAAGACAACTGAATAAACCAATTCTATTTCTCCTGAACTTGGATCCATCCCCGAAGAAATCCCTTCGAGTTCGTATATAACCATACGATGGATCTATCCAATGGAAGTGGATATCCGTAGTAATACGGGTGTTCTGAGAAATGCAAAGGGTAGAAGAAGGAGTGGCAATGACTTATGCAACACAGACAATCCAAAAGCCAGTATTTTAAGAAGGTTCGGTCAACCTGGTCACTGAGTCATAGTCTAGGGTCGGTCAAAGGTCGCTGCCAAAGAGAGAGAGAGAAAAGAAACACTCTGCGTGCACTCTAACCTAGATCAGAATGGTCATCATTTTATCTAATCCGGAAACCTCCCACTGTCCTGTCAAATTCTCCTCCAAACCTAAAGAAGAATCAATCGGGATCACCCGAAGAGTAAACCAACTCATCAGTGGGAATCAGGATCCAACTCTCATCGCATGATAACGTGATGGAATGCATCCACGTTACTCATACTCCAGAAGGTATGCGCATACTTGGCAAATTTCAGTTTCTTTAGAAACTCCCGATATAGTTTTTGCCCCATGCTCTTATAACCTTGGCGTTAGGTCAAAATGTCATAAGTCACATGCCAAGTTCTACCCATCACTATCTTGTTAATTTGAACCCACCCGCACATGCCCTTGGCGTTAGGTCAAAATGGCAGAACGGCTGTCCCAAACCAACTCATCTATCTATGCAACAATTGAATACCCAGCAGCTACCAAACACTATGCCTTGGCGTTAGGTCAAAATACATAGCTTGAATACTACTGAATACCCAAAAGAAGTGACGGAGGGCTACGACTGGTTTTTGGCGAAAAACCTTTAGCGTAGTGAACTTGATATCGCTGAAGGAACCTGATAGCTTTTTAAAATATAGTGGCGAAAACGTTTTGCTAAAGAGGTCACTCCCGGTAAAGGGATCTCGGCTCTTTCCTCGTGGAATGAGGTGCAGGATATTCCACTGAATACCGCTATGCATAGCAACTTGTAATCGACTATAGTGAAGTTATTACGCTGACGCAGATTCTGCCCAAGGGGTCAGTCCCGGTGAAGGGATATCATCCCTTGCCCCGTCGAATGAGGTGCTGGATATTCCACTGAATACCTCTATGCATAACAAAAGGAAACGTCTTTGCAATAACACTTTTTAAATTGTTCCAACAACTGTAAACAGGTTTGTTTTTACTTTGCATTGATCAGAATCAACGCAGTCCCATCATTTAATCACACCAGAAAAGAACGAAAATAAAATGTACGTATATGCCATCCGCATTCGTCACTGGGTCCCGTCATCACTCGTTAGGTTACTTAACTAACGACAGAGCGGGGGCTGGACTAGCGCGGGTGTAAAACATATACAACATCTAATAGTATATAAACCAATATACATAATCGCTCCAGGCGTGATAGTATGCAACATTACAGAAAAGTAATAAGCATCACAGAACAATACAGATAATCTGGGATCCCCGAGTTTCACAGAGCCGCTGCTGAAACTCGACGTTCCCCTGTCGTGTGGATAGCCTGTGCAATGAAACCTAGACCCCTACGGGTGCGGCAAGTTACCCGCCAAAACCTGAAGCGAGGCAGTCCCCCACAGCATAGTGAATGGAACACCCGGCACTTCACGGAATCCGGTAAATTGAGCACCCCTCCTTGGGTCAACCTGTACCCCCTACGAGTGCGGCGAATAGTCTGCCAATTCTGAAGTGGGGCCCCTCTGCCTCTCAAAGCCATGAGATGCGGACCCGTTGCTTTCCCGAACCCGGCTATCCGTGCACTCCGTCTTGGGGTAAAACCTAGTACAGTAATGAAAAATAGTACAATAGGTACATCGACCGCAACCTGGTCGTGCCCCAAAAGAATATTATAAAACAGGCAGTGACGGCAGTCCACAAGTTGGACGCTCGCCCCGTAATATCAAATGTACAAATAAACTCAAACTGTACTACCATTGCACACTGCTATCCACCACGACAAATCCGCAACATCACAGCACAACACAGAACATCAACGCGAATGTCAGGTTCGCAAACCCGTCCAAAAGAACTTATAGCAATCAGACGCGGTTTACCGATCAAATGACATTCCCGGTCGAAGATATAATGTAAGCACTGTAAACTAACGTGTTTAAATTTCGATCGACCAAAGACCAAATTTCAAAAAGTGGGCCCCACTGCTTACTGGTGAACAGTAACAAAATCTGGGCCAAAACTATATATTCCAAAAACCCCAAAATCAATCAAAGAACCCACTGTCCAAATTTGGGAGCACGTGCTCCCCACGTGGCCGCGGTTGCGCGGCCAAACCATGGGTTTGGCCGCCCTTCCGCTGCAGCCTGGAGGGATCACGACCCCAAATTTGGTCGTGGTTCTTAGAATTCCCTGCACGGATTTTTAAGACATCCAGAAATAAATTTTGAGACCGTTTAAAATTAACAGAAACTGTCGGGATAAGAAATTGCGATTTTTGCGATTTTTGATTTCCGGTCGGATCGATGTTTTAAACGCGTTAGCACAAGTTAGTATAGCAAAATGGTGAGGCTCTGATACCACTGTAAGTCTACGCTAGCGCCCCGGCAGTCTACAGACGCCAAATACGGAACAAAAAACTTTTAACTGGCGCTATCGTATACTTTAACCCGGATCTGCCATTATTGCTAAACTAACAAACTGTAAAGAGTGTAGGAATGTTATACCGAACGATCCGAGTCCTTCGTTCTTCAACCATCATCCCACGCTCTGTTGCGGCTGCTCCGATCTCGTCGATCTCCGATCTCCTCGTCGAGGTGGCACCACATGATCGGTTCTTTAAACGGGCTCCCGCCTCTGACTCGAGGCAACTCGATCGTCAAGTTTGCTAAAAGAGACGACAAAGATTGATGTAGAGAATGAGTAGATGACTTTGTCTCACTTCGTCCAAGTCCGTGGACGATCGGTTAATGAAGTTGCCGAGGGAATCGGGTGATGGAATGAAATGAGCTGTGAAATTCCATACACCGATAAAACCTATCATAATCTTTTCTCTCTAAAATGAAACATCAAGTGAGAGTATGAGTGAGGAGAGAGAGAGGGCAAGCCATATATAGCAAGAGGGAGGTGACCGTAGGAGAAGGGGGTGACCTTAAGCAAAAGCTTCTCACTTTCAAAATATCTTAACCAAAACAAGAATGCATTAATACAAAGCATGACTCACTAAACCTAGTCACCCTTTAATAAATGCAACCAATGAAAACCCTACACCAATAAGGCTAGTCACCTCATCTAGAATATTCTAGAACACTGACTCACCGCATCTGTAGAAAAGATAAATCCGTCTTCAACCAAATGTTAAAAGACGGCTGATAGAAAACTGGAAACTGGCAACTTCCAAAAGTGATCCTGAAACGACTTTCAGGATAACCCCGAAACTATATAAATATACCCGCATTTGTATTACGACCGAATACAAATGCAACTGAGACAAAGATATTATACCTACTCAATATAATACTCGGATCCGGCTTAAACCAAAGCCGACCAGTATCATCTGTCCGAAAATCGACACGTGCGTAAACGCACGTGCATTTTTCGAACCCTGCCATAAAACCATACGGCCTCTACAACGTTTCGCCCGAACTTGGGAAACTGCCTGTGGGGGACTCTAATGACTCGTCAGTACCCTGGCAGTGGGTTTAACCACAAACCGTCAGCGGTACTAGCTATGCGTAACGGCTGCCCATGGACTGACCTCAAGGAAGGCCGAGGAGCGAACTCAAGGGAGACCGATGAGCGAACTCCTCCGAGAACCCTACTGAGCCTAACAGTGACAATGTATATACAGTCCGGTCCGTTCGTCAATGAGTATCGCATATCTGCCTAGGGGGCTAGTAACGTCAGACCCCCAATAGCAGTATAAGTCATGTCGGAGTGAAGCCCAATACACCCTGAGATACTACTGGAGTACCTACCAGTAAATCTCCTACCATGGCCATGGATTTGTGTAATGGCTCTCCTAGACACAGCACGACCTCGCCCCCAATACCGGGAGAGACGAATCCCCTGCCGATCCGCTCACGTGCCTCCATATGGCTCGGGACTGCACCCAAAAGCTACCTGTTTGCACGACTCCTTTGAGCCGTGGTAGGGTAGAAATCAAAGCACAGTGGGAACTCACACGAGACAAATGACGACCTCAGGTCGATGAACTAACCTGTACACATGTCACCAGGGAACTGCTATCCGACGATAGGTATAGTACTAACTAGCAGATTCCCAGCGAGTCCTGTCCGGTGTACTCATAACCCAATGAGCACCTGTATACATCTTAGGTGATCCAACTGACACCAGTGGCTTGTGAGACCGGCCACCGCCCCTCGTCGGGGTCTCGACTGTATACACTAGCCTACTCCGGAGTATCGATGCCCTGTCTCGAAACTCCCACGACTAGGGACCACAATTAAGGATATGCATATAAACTACCCAACTCTCACGTATATGATCGCCATCATACTGTTGGTAGTAAAGCAAGATCCTAAGGGCTCTATCAAAGTGTAACATGCAATCAGTCACCTGAACATGTACACGACTGATAAAGGCAAACCAGATAGCATACTATCATTTCGAGTAAGACTGTCCTACCGGGATAGGTCCTCCGCAATCATTGCAATCACGTACCTGCGTTCCAATAATTGACTATGAGGGCACTATCTCCAACACTTGTTTACCCAGAGTTGCCATTATTGCTGTTCTAGACTATGAGACCCGGCAGGAGGATGAATATAGTGTCGTTCTAAACTAGCTTTAGAAGTGCACGTGTATATGACTCTGCCAAAAGGTTGTTGTGGTCAGTGGGAGCAGCGGAAGCATAGTGGACAAGTAGCTTATGTCTATTTATAGACTAAAGCAGATATAGCGGAGATAGATCATCTATTTTTGGTATGACAGTCATAGGCTTTGACTTCATCAGAATAGGAGATGGATCTGTTAAGAAGGCAGTAGGGTGTGATGTCTTGGTATTTGGATGACATACACTTTGTAGGAAATGAAATTCCTATACTGGATCGGTTATACTGTGGTTGTCACATAGTGGTTTCTCCACAAAGGATATGGATATAACATCAGGCATTCTGGTTACTAGATATATGGTTTTAGATCTAGATTTGGGTAGTTTCCCAATCTGGGTACTTAGACAGTATTCTAAAGGTGTTTTAGAATGGATGACTCCTAGCATGGTGGTGTACCTGCAGGTGATGGAGTCACCCTCTCTAAAGGTGTCTTACAGACTAAAGTGAAGAGAGATGTGCATGATAGACATATCACTTACTTAGGCAATTGAGTCAATCATGAGATGTCAAGTACCACACCAGATGTTGTTTTTGCAATAGCTGCAATAAGTTTATATATTAATCCAATCCTGGAGAAACGTTCGGAAGCAGTTTATGAACATAAGTGGATGTTCTAGGGATTTGATAACGGCAGCCTCCTTCGGGAGACGGTTATCATTCCAGGCTTCCAAGGTGACCTGGATGACAGAGTGACTGTCAGATTTATAGTTTTCCCTTTTATTAGGGGCAGTAGTTTGGACAGGTGATCCAAGCGGATACTGAGGGAGGTATGGCGCAGGATACTGATTAAATTCAGTTGACGATACAGTCTAAGAAGTTTGCTGGATTTGGAGTTTATTTATGAACTGGGTCCCATCAGATATCCAGACATATTCTAAAACAGGTATTGCTTATTTCGGGAGATGGTTTTCTCCACGAACTTGAGATAAAGAGAGACATAGAAAGAAACATTGGAGTGGATCCACTCACTGAGGCTATTTCTCGAACGCGATAGTTTCACAATAGAGCTTTGTGAAATTGATTAATAGAGATGTTGGGTGTTCGGTATAACACGGGCTGTGAGTATGCGACACCACAATAATTAGCCTTAAGTGCAAGTTGGAGATTGTTGGCTATAGTACCCTTAAGTCAATTATTGGATCGCAGGCACGTGATTGTAATGATTGAGGGAGGACCTATACTGGTAGAACAGTCTTACTCGAGATGATAGTATGCTATCTGGTTTGTCTGTATCATCGTGTACATGCTTCAGGTGACATTACAGATCACTATTACATGTTGATAGAGCCCATAGGATTCTTGCTTGACTACCAGCAGTATGATGACGATCATATACGTAAGAGTTGGGTAGTCTATAAGCACATCCTTAAAGTGTCCCTAGTCGTGGGAGTTTCGAGACTGGGTATCGATACTCCAGAGTAGACTAGTTTATACCGATCGAGACCCCGACGAGGGACGGTGGCCGGTCTCACAAGCCATTGGTGTCAGTTGGTTCACCTAAGATGTATACAGGTGCTCATTGGGTTATGAGTACACCGGACGGACTCGCCGGGAACATGATAGTTGGTATTATACCTATTGTCAGATAGCAGTTCTCAGGTGACATGTGTACAGGTTAGTCTATCGACCTGAGATCATCATTTGTCTCGTGTGAGTTCCCACTGTGCTTTGATTACTACCCTACCACGGCTCAAAGGAGTCGTGCAAACAGGTTTTAGTTGGGTACAATCCCGAGCCATATGGAGGCAGTGAGCGGATCGTCAGGGGATTCGTCTCTCCCGGTATTGGGGGTTGATGTCGTGGTGTGCAGGGGTGGCCATCACCAGAAATCCTTGGCTAAGGTAGTCGAGAATTACTGATCTAAGATCGGTAGTTTCTCAGGTGGTGATAGGCTTCATACTGATACTAAATGTCGCGTTTTAGGGGTCTGACTTTATCCATCCTCCTAGACTCGATATGTAATACTCATAGACAAACGGACCGGACTGTACGGATATTGTCACTATCAGGCTCAGTAGGGTTTTAGGATGAGTTTGCTCGTCGGCCTCCCTTTCGCTCAATACCTGGATAGCCGTTACGTACAACTAGTTCCACGTGCTTGTAGTTAAACCCACTGTCAGCGTATTGATGAGTCTTTAGAGTCCCACACAGAGGGTTTCCCTGGTTCGGGCAAAACGTTGTAGAGGCCGTATGGTTTTATGGCAGGGTTCGATCATATACGTACACTTGTGCACGGATCATGATCGGACGGATAATACTAGTGGGCTTTGGTTTAAGCCGGATCCTAGTATTAAATTGTTGGATTATTTTCGTCAGCCCTCCATCCTCGCTGATCTAAAAAAGGTATTCTTGTCATTCGTTGCAAGTTTACTTTAGAAGTTGCATTTTCTTTTTGGATTAAACATTTAGTTTAAATGTTTATTGTGAGGTGTAAAGTGTGAATGCAAGTCTTGGTATTGTGCATTGATTCATAGCACATGCACTTGGTGACTCATGGTATTGGGTCATCTGTTGATTCATTTTGTCATGGCTAAGATATTTGTTGTGGGCATTTTTTGAGATGGCAGATCTTTTTCTTTCATTGGCTTTTCTTTAGTTGCTGACTTTCACAAAATGAACACAACACTTAAGTCATTTCTTGACTTGCTTTTCTTGAGCTCACACTTTCCACTCTTGGCAACTTCTTCAACCTCCACCCAAACCCTCTCATAAGTTGAGAATCCTTGGGTGTTTTGAGACAAAGTAATCACACACTCTCTCTACTTCATCTTTGGTATCTAGGCTAGCAAACTAGATGCTCGAATTGCTTCGGTTTTGAAGCAGGAGCCCGTATTACTAACCCTCGACGTGGATCTTCTTCGATGTGGGGAGACCGGAGATCAAACTTGATTGGGGAAGCCGCGAGGAGCTTGGGACAGAGGTTGAAGACCAAAGGACATGGATCGATCGGTATAACCTCTCTAAACTCCTTTCTAATAACTAGTATAGGGTTAATGATACGATCCGTCGATTAGGGTTCTATTAGCGCCGGTTTCTAAAAGTTTTTGTTCCGTATTTGGCCACGAATTGATGGCCGGGGCGCTGCCGTAACCCAACAGCTTATGGATTACCCAGCCCCCACATGTATGATCGCCATCATAACGCTTATAGTCAAGCAATAATCCTACGGGCTTTATCAACATATATTAATGATACGTAATAAAAAGTAAAACTTATACACATGTTATGATAAAGACAAACCAAATAGCATACTATCATATCGAGCAAGATTGTTCTGTACATACATATGTCCAAGCATCCACTACACACACACAATAATGGCCTCTAGGGCATACATATCCAACACAATGGAGACTATTCACACCAACTTATTCGTTCATTAATGCAGTCACAGGAAAATAAGCGAACACCAGACTAATCCCAGTTTTCTGATTATAACGAGACCTTCTTCCATGATCGAGAGCTGTTATTATCTCAGGAAATGATATATGATTTAGGGACCGTTTGATTGGGCGTTTTGAGATCTCAAAAACTCTTTTGGAGCTTAAAAAACACTTTTGAAGAAAAAATACCATGCATGCCCTATGCCCAAAAGCTCTTTTGAAGCTAAAGAAGAAGAAGAAAATCTTCTTTTTCAGAAGATAAAAAATGAAGCTTTGCGAAAAAAGCTTTTCCTAAATTTTTTTTATTCCTATTGTCACCTCATCATCATCATCATCATCATCATCCTAGCTCGACCCTTGCACTTGATTTCTTTCCTCATCATCTTCCCAGTTCGAAACCCTAGGCGATCGAGATGATCGAGATCGAAACCCTAAAAGATGATGATGACGAAGAACTCTAGGAGATCGAGGCCCCCGAGCTCAACGCGATCATCAAGAGGTTGATCGATGAGATCCTAATTTTGAGCTTCATGCATCAGGTGATCGAAACCTCTCGACTTCGATGAAGAATCCATAAATCGAGAGGATGGATCTCAAGTATTTTTCTGCAAATATTTTTGTACAGATCTTTTGATCTTTGTGAATCTTTTGAAACTAAATTGTAAATTTAAAAAATGATGTTTTCTTTCACTGATTTCTCTGAAATATTAAGAAAAATGTTGCTCTTTATGACCATTTAAACAGTCAACAATACTTCTGTAACTCCTAACGGGTTTTTGAACCAAACAACTTTTCAAATAAAAAAGCACATTTATGATAGCACTTTTGTCTAAAGAGCTTTCTTCAACAGCACTTTTGCTAAAAACTCTTTTCGCAACAGCCCAACCAAACATGCCCTTAGTTCGAGCCGTATTTCTGTCGTAATATGACCATATACTCACTCCAGCTCTTGATGTCCCCACACAGCGGTTCAAAGTTTCCATAGCATTGTTGGAGCAAAGACAACATATTTGTGATATCTGAACACCTTTAGGGTGTTGGTTATAGTGCCCTCAATGCAATTATCATAGTCGCGGACTTGTGATTATGATGATTGAGTCAGGACCTATACCGATGAAACAGTCTTACTCAAGATGATAGTATGCTATCTGCTTTGTCTTTATCATCATGTACGTGTTGATAGAGCCCATAGGATTCTTGCTTGACTGCCAGCATTATGATGGCGATCATATATGTGGGAGCTGGGGTCTATAAGCACATCCTTAAATGTCCCTAGTCGTAGGAGTATCGAGACCGGGCATCGATACTCCAGTGTAGACTAGTGTATACTGATCGAGACCCCGACGAGGGGCGGTGGCTAGGTCTCACAAGCCATTGGTGTTAGTTTGTTCACCTAAGATAGTATACATGTGCACATTGGGTTATGAGTACACTGGACAGACTCGACGGGAACCTGCTAGTTGGTATTATACCTATTGTCAGATAGTAGTTCCCAGGTGACATGTGTACAGGTTAGTCTGTCGACCTGAGATCGTCATTTGTCTCGTGTGAGTTCCCACTGTGCTTTGATTACTACCCTACCACGGCTCAAAGGAGTCGTGCAAACAGGTTTTAGTTGGGTACAGTCCAGAGCCACATGGAGGCAGTGATCGGATCGTCGGGGATTCGTCTCTCCCGGTATTGGGGGTTGATGTCGTATTGTGTACGGGTGGCCATCACTAGAAATCCATGGCCATGGTGAACGAGAATTACCGATCCAGGATCGATAGTTTCTCAGGTGGTGATGGGTTACTTGCCGACACTAAATATCGCGTTGTTGGGGGTCTGACTTTATCCACCCCCTAGACTTGATATGCGATACTCTTAGACGAACAGACCGGACTGTACGGATATTGTCACTGTTAAGCTCAGTAGGGGTTCTGCATGAGTTTGCTCGTCGGCTTCCCTTTCGCTCAATACCTGGGTAGCCGTTACGTACAGCTAGTGCCGTTGACGTGCTTGTGGTTAAACCCACTGCCAGAATATTGACGAGTCTTTAGAGTCCCACACAGAGGGTTTTCACGGTTCAGGCGATATGGTGTACATGAGGTATGTTGATACATACGGATGTCCGATTAAATATGTGCACTTGCTGCGCAGATTTTAATTGGACGGTTGATAATACTAGCGGCTTAGGATTAAGCCAAATTATTAAATCAGGTTTTGATTTAATTATTTACATATGTATTTATATATATGTATTCTAGTATTATTGTTCACTATTCGTTTTCTCTCTCGGCTATTCGTATTTTGGTACGAATACGCGTACATGTATTTCGATACATGTACCGGGAAGTATTCCGTATTTTATATGGAATAGCTTCTAGAAGATGCCACCTCATTTATATGATTTTCCATTTATGGAAATTCATTTGGTTTTTATAAATGAGGTGGAAAAAGAGGCATGGTCATGGACATGTAAGTGGCATGGGTCAAAGCATGGTTGCTCATTTGTTTAATGCAAAATTTGGAAATGACATTTTTTATGATTGGAGAGAGAGGGGGGCCGGCCACTCATTTTTGAGGAGGGGGTTCATTTCATTTGGCACATGATTACATTCATTACAATCCCACTCTCTCATGCTCACACTTAGCCATTTTTACTCATGCCAAGTTTTTCATCACCTCCTTCATCTTCTTCTTGAGTTGCTCCATGGAGCTCATGGTTGAGAGAAAAATTATAGTGGCATTTTCATACACCCCCACTCTCCATCGCTAGCGACTTTGGAGCGTCGGTTATCTCGTTCGACGAGGTTGGAGCTTGCGCCGTTTCCCTCAGGTGGATCATCTGGGACGAAGGAAGACCGACAACCAAACCACATTGAGGAGCCGCTAGGAGCTTGGAATGAAGACCGAAGGACACAGATCAACTCGGTATAACGATTCTAACTCTTAGTTAGTGTTAGTAATTTGTATGCCCTAAAGGCCATTATATGGATAGTGGAAACTTGGACATATTATCTATGGAGATAGATGAATTTCTTGCTCAAAATGATAGTACGCTATCTGGTTTACTTTATCTGTACATGTAGATTTAATCATTTACATATGTTGATAAAGCCCAAAGGATATATGCTTGACTACTGTGATTATGATGCGGATCATACTAGTGGGGCACATGTAGTCTATAAGCATATCCTTGAACTGTTCCTAGTCGAGGGTGTATCGAGACAGGGCATCGATATTCCAGAGTAGACTAGCGTATACTATTCTTGTCCCATATGATGGGCGATGGATGATCCCATATCCATCTGGTGAGGAGACACCAAAGATTGTATGCGGGTGCTCAGTGGAGACTGGGTACACTGAACGGACTCACAGAGAACTCCTATGTGGTATTATATCTATCGTCGGATAGCAGTTCTCAGGAACACTGGTACAAGTTAGTCTGTAGACCCGAGATCGTCATAGAGTCTTGTGTGTCCTCCCACTATACTTTGATCTCCACCCTACCACGGCTCTACTGAGTCGTGCAAACAGGTGGTCTTTGGGTATAGTCCCGAGGCGCATGGAGGCAATGAGCGATAGGAGGGGTTTCGTCTCTCCCGGTATTGGGGGTTGATGTTGTGCTATGCTCGATTGGCTATAACATGAAGTCCCTGGCCAGGGCTGCTGAGATTTACTGATAAAAGTTATCAGTAGTTTCTCGATCTGTTATGAGCCATACACCAGCATGACTTATTGAGTTACTGGGGTCGACGATACCATCCCTAGACTTGATATGCAGCATATCTGACGAAGAGACCGGACTGTACGGTAAGTGTTGCCAGTTGGCTCGACGGGAGTTTTTACAGCTTCGCTGGTTTTCTTCTGATCGTTTCAATACCCGGGTGGCCGTTATGTTTAGCTAACCTCTTGCGGCTTGTGGATGTTTGATATGATCATCATCTACTGCTGGCGTATTGACGAGTCTTAGAGTCCCATAATGAAGTTTCCTGGCTCAGGCAAAACGATGTGGTGTGCATATGAGATATGCGCGGGACCCGATTAAATACGGTTATGTGATAACGTATATTAATCGGGCATTTTCTATTTGTCCGATCGTATGAGATATGACCGGTTTGGTAAAATCAAGTGTTGATTTAACTAATTACATTTAGATTAATCCTTTAAGTAAATCCTTTTGTATTCATGCATGTATGCACATGATGATGTGCATGGACACATACATGCATACATAGTATCATGGTTGATGATACAAGAATGATGGCAATATAAGACTTATATTGAAGCTTTTAATTTGTATTTATCATTTTAAGTTAATATAAAGAATATCCACTAATTCTCCTTTATTATTTAGTGGGTAAACTTTAATTAACTTAATGAAAAGAATTTCCACCCATGCTTAATTCTTTAGGAAAAGAATTTCCACTCATATTTATGGTGGTAATGGAATAATGGTGATTATTTCTTTCTTAACACTATAAATAGCTTCATATGTGATATGAAACAAGAAGCACACAACAAGGAAAAAAATTGAGTGCAAGGGTGTAAAGAATACAAGTTATCATATGTGATATGATAGAAAGCTCAAGCCACCATTATCTTCTTCTTCCTCTCTAGATTTCTCTCTTGAGTGAAGATTGACAAAAGAAAGGATTTCAATTGAAGAACATAAACCACATCATCATACTACACACCTCTAGCCGATTTGTGTAGGGTGTTTACTCTACTTCGTTTGCGAAACAAGTAAGGTAAGGAGCTTTTGGCAAAGGGACTTCGGGTGGATCATCGTGGACAAGGAAGGCTACCATCGATCCGTTCCAAACTCTCATAGTGCCAAGGAGTCACCGAGGGAGATCTACAAAGGTTGTAATCTTTCCTCTTAGTGATAGTTTTAGAATTGCATGTGATGTTTAGTTGTATAATACCTAAAACTTCTAGTTTCGATTCTTGTCGGGTTAACTTAACACCTCTAAATTTTTGATTATGGCATGTGTGATGCTACCGAACTCTTGATGAGGTGCTAGGCCAGCCCTACAGTGGTATCAGAGCCAAGCTAGAGCTTTAGGCGATGCACAGGCGAAATTAAAAGTCCGATCGAACCACGAAACACCAATTTTGACAGCTCTCTGGAAATTTTTTAAAATATTGGATTTTTCCAAATTTGAAGGTCCTAAAAAAATCAGCAGGCAAATCTAAGAATTACCATATAAAAATTTTTCAGTGATCTCACTAAAGCGCCGCGGATCCGCCGCATAACCATGCTTTGTGCGGCCCTTCCGCGGCCCTTTTGGGGAATTAGGAACAGTGTTTTCTACAGTAGACCTGATTTATTATAAGCATGCCTCTGAGATATTTAAAACTCACTCAAGTGTTGAGTGTTCTGGGGAAATATTGGTTTTGGTGATTCGATTGGAAAAGGTTTAACTTCGTTCAGATTTTCAGATTTTAGAACGTGTTGAAATGTTTGAACGAATATTAGAAACACAGTTTTTCCCGTATTGGAAAAATTCCAAATGTTGGATTTTTCCCTAGTTCAAAATCTTCGAAAAACATGCAAGCGTATTTGTGGACACTCTAGAAGAACATAACCATAACTCGATTATGTGACCGTCAAAACTATCACTGAACCTTAGGGTTTGTGGTAGTTTAGCGTTGCCACATGTGAGGCGTTGGTTTGGCCCTTCTACGGTTGGTCCATAAGGTGCTGTGGCATGTTCTAGAAACTTTTGAACTCGGCTCAAGTGTTGTGCAGTTTGGGAAATCTAGGGTGTTTGTATATTCGATCGAAAAGTTTAACATTGTCTATTTATCTGAAATGTGATACAATATGTGGAATTCATATAGTTAGGCATGAAATACGAAGTATGTGATATTTCGAATTTATGATGTCTAAGGTGATTGTGGATTCCAAATGTTGTAGTTTTTCATTTTATTTTCTGTGACCGTAAGTGTAGTATGTGGTGTATCGACGTTTTCGTTGCTATACGTCAACGACAATCGGGATACGCATACTTACTTACGTTAATGATATGAGATATTATGTGTTGCTGAGATATGATGAGCAGGATTGTCGCGATTGAATAGCCGGGGGTTTTATGTGAGATGAGAGTTTTATTTTTCATTCATGTAAAATCAATTGTATATTATTTACTTTTCCGCATTAGGATAGACCCAAGGAGGGGAGCACAAGTGATCGGGTTCTAGGGTTCAGTGGGAGGCCATCTCGAGGAGTCGAGACCGGGTCTCCTAAACTCTAGAATTGGCGGGATCACTTGCCGCTCTCGTAGGGGTCTAAGGGTGTGGGCTTGGCTATTCATCACGACCGTGGAATCCGTATTTTCTATTGTTGGCTCGATACAAAATACGGACATCCTAGATATCCTTTTATATGCTTCTGCTGTTGATATTCTGTAATGTGATTACTTAGTATCTGAGACGAATGGATTATTATTATATATATGATATATAATAAACGTTGCTTATATTTTACACCCGCGCTAGTCCCGCCCCGCTATGCCGTTAGTTAAGTAACCTAACGGTGCATAACGGGACACTGTGGCGAATGCGGATGGTATAAGTATACGTTCTATTCTGTGATGGCTTAGGAACTTAAATGATGGGATCACATTAATGAGATTAATGTAAAGAAAAGAAACCTAATGATGTTGTAGAATCAGATCTGAAACAAACTCGGCTTTTTATGAAAAATGCAAGTTTCAAAAGGATGCGGAGCTTAAGCCACTCCTTTTCTTAAACATTTTGATTCTACAACGAGATCAAGTTCAAAGCGTTAAAGGTTTTCTTAAAAACCATCCGCAACCCTCCGTCATTTTAGGAAGTAGAGTACTTAGTATTCGTGCTGCGTATGTTGATTATAGTCAAGGCGTAGTGTACGGTAGCTAAGTGATGTCTTCCTACAAAGCATATGATGCGATTAGTTAGGACATTCATGTGATTATGTTGATCATAGTCAAGGGTCATATGGGTGGGTCTAGTTAATCACGAAATGACGGGTAGAATTTGACTAGTACTTATGATATGTTGACCATAGCCAAGGTCATAAGTGACTAGGGGTAAAAACCATATCGGGAATTTCAAGAGTTGAAATTTGCAATGAGATTGCATACCATCTATATGATAGTTGGATCTCGATCTCACTGTAAGTAAGTGTTACTTCCAGGAAAACTTTCCTGGCTAGTATTCTTTTCAGGTTTTGAAAGAAAATTTGATTAAAAGCAGTGGGAGACATTGATTAGATAAAATAATAACCAATCTAATTCTTTGAAAGAGCAATTCGCTAAGTGTATCTTTTTCTCTCTCCAAATGACAATTACAGATGTCAGGACTTAAGCTTCTACTTGAGAAAAATAAACTGACAGGACCAAATTATAAAGAATGGTTGAGGAACTTGAACATTGCACTCTCATATGATAAGGTATCATATGTTCTCAATACTGAAGCCCCACCCGTCCCAGGACCTGAATCATCTGTCGTGGATAGGGAGATCCGGAAAACTTAGGAAATTGACTGCAACACGGCCAAGTGCCTCGCACTTGCTTCTATGGACAATATCCATCAGAAGCAACACGAGAATATGGATGTGCAATCCATCTTTCTTCACACAAAGGAGTTGTATGAAGAGCAAACTCGTACTTTGAGATACGAGGCATCTAGAAAGCTGTTTCAGATGTGAATGGCCGCTGGTGCATCAGTTGGAGACCATGTTTTGAAAATGATTGGTCTTATTGAAGAACTTGAGGGACTGGGATGGACTATGGATAATGAGCAATATACGGATATTGTTCTTCAGTCTCTCCCCCCTGCCTTTGCTCCGTTCATAGTAAATTTCAATATGAATGGTTTGGAGAAATCATTGCCTGAACTTCTCAATATGTTGAGAAGTGCAGAGAACACATTGAAAACGGCAAGGACTCCCGCTCTGGTTGCTGGGCCATCTTCCTCTTCATTCCCAAAAGCTAAGGCCAAGGGAAAGAAGAAGAAGAAGTCCATCAAACAGAAAGGTGGAGTTAGAAAGGCGAAGGGGAAAGACAAAGTGGGGGCTATGGGAAGTGGAAAAGGAGAATGTTTTTACTGTAAAAAGTCAGGACATTGGAAACGCAACTGTGCTGAATATCTTGCTGATCTCAAGAAGAAGAAGCATGCTGATGCTTCCACTTCAGGTGTGTTTGTAACTGAAACTGTTTTTCTTTAAACTCTGCATCCTGGGTATTGGATACCGGTTCTGGTTCTCACATCTGCAATTGTATGCAGGGATTGAGAAATAGTAGAGTTTTAAAAGTTAGAGATCATACTCTGCGGGTTGGAAATGGTTCTAATATACATGCTGTATCCGTGGGAGAGTATCATCTAGGATTGCCTTCAGGAAGTATTATGGTTTTGAATCCGTGTTATTTTGTACCAAGTATGCTGTGTAACATTATATCCGTTTCTTTGTTGGACAATGAAGGATATCATTTTATGTTACAAAATAATGTTATGAACATTAACCTGAATCAAGAGTTGATTGGGTTTGGTACATTAAATAACGGTATTTACATCCTGAACCAACACACAGTTTTCAATATACAACATACTAGTAAAAGAAAGTTTTCAGATATAAATGAAGCTTTTCTTTGGCATTGTAGACTTGGTCATATTAACGAAACAAGACTAAACAAGCTACACAAAGATGGATATTTGAATCCGTTTGAATATAAATCTTATGCGACTTGCCAGTCTTGTATCAAAGGTAAAATGACCAAAACTCCGTTTAGTGGACACGGAGAGAGAGCTGGTGAACTCTTAAGCCTCATACATAGTGATGTATGCGGACCAATGTCTACACTTGCAAGAGGTGGTTTTTCATACTTCATCACTTTTACTAATGATTTCTCAAGATTCGGACACGTGTTTTTGATAAAGCACAAATCTGAAGCTTTTGAGAAATTCAAGGAGTATAAACTTGAAGTAGAGAAGCAAACAGGCTTGAGCATCAAGAAACTTCGATCGGATCGAGGTGGAGAGTATTTAAGTACAGAGTTTCTAGACTTCTTAAAAGAGAATGGGATTCTCTCTCAGCTCACTCCTCCTTACACACCGCAGCACAATGGTGTGTCAGAACGGAGGAATCGTACCCTATTGGATATGGTTCGATCCATGATGTGTGATGCTGAGTTACCGCTTTCCTTTTGGGGACATGCATTGGAGACAGCAATGTATCTATTGAACAGGGTGCCAACCAAGACCGTGTCTACCACTCCATATGAGATGTGGAATGGAAAGAGACCATCTCTTAAAAGGTTTAGGATTTGGGGTTGTCCGGCTTTTGTTAAAAAGCAGAATCCAGACAAACTCGAGACACGATCGGTCATGTGTAAATTTGTGGGGTATCCAAAACATTCGTATGGATATCTATTCTACCACAAAGAGGAACAAAAGGTGTTTGTTGCTCAGCATGCCACATTTTTGGAAAATGAGTTCTTTACGGAAAGTACTAATGGCAATGTGGTAGAACTAGAAGAGGTTCTAGAGACACAAATTGCTCAGGAGGAATTGGTTGAAACTGATGTTGCAGTAGAACTTCAAGAACCTCAGCCGCTCAGGAGGTCTAGTAGAACTTCTCACCTACCAGAGAGATACTATGGGTTTCTCATAGATGGTGATAGAGAAAATTGCATCATGGATGATGATGACCCTACTAGTTTTCAGCAAGCTATCACGAGTGGTGACTCAGTGAAATGGCTGGAAGCAATGAGATCTGAAATGGAGTCAATGTACACCAACAAAGTATGGACTTTGGACGTTGCGCCTCCTGGGATAAAACCCGTTGGGTGCAAATGGATCTTTAAGAGAAAGATTGGTGTAGATGGACAGGTGGAGACCTATAAAGCAAGGCTTGTAGCGAAAGGTTTTCGTCAAAGACCAGGCTTGGACTATGATGAAACTTTCTCTCCGGTAGCAATGCTTAAATCCATTAGGATCCTACTTGCTATTGCTGCTCACTATGATTATGAAATATGGCAGATGGACGTGAAAACTGCATTTCTAAATGGTGATTTAGAAGAATGCGTTTTTATGGATCAGCCAGAGGGCTTCATTGATAGTGGGAGCAGCGGGAAAGCATGTAGATTGCTTAAATCCATCTATGGATTAAAGCAGGCCTCAAGGAGCTGGAACATCTGCTTTGATGATACAATCAAAGAGTTTGATTTTGTCAGAAATGAAGATGAACCATGTATTTATAAGAAGATTGTAGGGAGTACTGTCACATTCCTCGTATTGTACGTAGATGACATTCTCCTGATAGGAAATGATGTTCCTATGCTACAATCGGTCAAACTATTCTTATCACAAAGGTTCTCCATGAAGGACCTGGGTGATGCCTCGCGCATTTTGGGCATTAGGATCTATAGAGATAGATCCAAGAGGTTATTGGGACTGTCCCAATCAAAGTACATAGACACCATTCTAAAGAGGTTTAGTATGGAAGATTCCAAGCGTGGTGCCTTGCCTGCTAGTCATGGAATCACTCTCTCTAAGGACTTCTGTCCGAAGACTGATGAAGAGAGAGCTCGCATGAGCGTTATACCCTACGCTTCAGCCGTGGGATCTATAATGTATGCGATGTTGTGTACTCGCCCTGATGTAGCTTATGCACTGGCTGTAGTAAGCAGGTATCAATCCAACCCAGGGGAGAAACATGGATAGCAGTGAAGAACATTCTTAAGTACTTGCGAAGGACTAAAGAATTGTTCTTGGTGTATGGTAATGGCGATCTCCAGATGGAGGCCTTTACCGATTCAAGCTTCCAAAGTGACAAGGATGACAGTAAATCAATCTCAGGGTTTGTATTTACCCTAAATGGAGGAGCGGTTAGTTGGAAGAGTTCCAAACAGGACACCGTTGCAGACTCCACGATGGAAGCTGAGTATATTGCTGCAAGTGATGCTGCTAAGGAAGCCGTCTGGATGAAGAAGTTCATTGCGGAACTAGGAGTAGTTCCAACCATTGTTGATCCAATACCATTATATTGCGATAATAATGGAGCTATAGCATTAGCTAAAGAACCAAGGTCCCATCAGAAATCTAGACACATCCTAAGGAGATATCATCTGATCCGGGAGATAGTGGATCACCAGGAGATCGAGATTCGGAGAGTAGATACAAAGGATAATACAGCGGATCCATTCATCAAGGCACTTCCACAGCCGCAGCAAGAGCGACTGTTTGAAATGTTGGGTATGAGATACGCCAATAACTGGCCTTAGTGCAAGTGGGAGATTGTTAGTGATTTGTATGCCCTAAAGGCCATTATATGGATAGTGGAAACTTGGACATATTATCTATGGAGATAGATGAATTTCTTGCTCAAAATGATAGTACGCTATCTGGTTTACTTTATCTGTACATGTAGATTTAATCATTTACACATGTTGATAAAGCCCAAAGGATATATGCTTGACTACTGTGATTATGATGCGGATCATACTAGTGGGGCACATGTAGTCTATAAGCATATCCTTGAACTGTTCCTAGTCGAGGGTGTATCGAGACAGGGCATCGATATTCCAGAGTAGACTAGCGTATACTATTCTTGTCCCATATGATGGGCGATGGATGATCCCATATCCATCTGGTGAGGAGACACCAAAGATTGTATGCGGGTGCTCAGTGGAGACTGGGTACACTGAACGGACTCACAGAGAACTCCTATGTGGTATTATATCTATCGTCGGATAGCAGTTCTCAGGAACACTGGTACAGGTTAGTCTGTAAACCCGAGATCGTCATAGAGTCTTGTGTGTCCTCCCACTATACTTTGATCTCCACCCTACCACGGCTCTACTGAGTCGTGCAAACAGGTGGTCTTTGGGTATAGTCCCGAGGCGCATGGAGGCAATGAGCGATAGGAGGGGTTTCGTCTCTCCCGGTATTGGGGGTTGATGTTGTGCTATGCTCGATTGGCTATAACATGAAGTCCCTGGCCAGGGCTGCTGAGATTTACTGATAAAAGTTATCAGTAGTTTCTAGATCTGTTATGAGCCATACACCAGCATGACTTATTGAGTTACTGGGGTCGACGATACCATCCCTAGACTTGATATGCAGCATATCTGACGAAGAGACCGGACTGTACGGTAAGTGTTGCCAGTTGGCTCGACGGGAGTTTTTACAGCTTCGCTGGTTTTCTTCTGATCGTTTCAATACCCGGGTGGCCGTTATGTTTAGCCGACCTCTTGCGGCTTGTGGATGTTTGATATGATCATCATCTACTGCTGGCGTATTGACGAGTCTTAGAGTCCCATAATGAAGTTTCCTGGCTCAGGCAAAACGATGTGGTGTGCATATGAGATATGCGCGGGACCCGATTAAATACGGTTATGTGATAACGTATATTAATCGGGCATTTTCTATTTGTCTGATCGTATGAGATATGACCGGTTTGGTAAAATCAAGTGTTGATTTAACTAATTACATTTAGATTAATCCTTTAAGTAAATCCTTTTGTATGCATGCATGTATGCACATGATGATGTGCATGGACACATACATGCATACATAGTATCATGGTTGATGATACAAGAATGATGGCAATATAAGACTTATATTGAAGCTTTTAATTTGTATTTATCATTTTAAGTTAATATAAAGAATATCCACTAATTCTCCTTTATTATTTAGTGGGTAAACTTTAATTAACTTAATGAAAAGAATTTCCACCCATGCTTAATTCTTTAGGAAAAGAATTTCCACTCATAATTATGGTGGTAATGGAATAATGGTGATTATTCCTTTCTTAACACTATAAATAGCTTCATATGTGATATGAAACAAGAAGCACACAACAAGGAAAAAAATTGAGTGCAAGGGTGTGAAGACTACAAGTTATCATATGTGATATGATAGAAAGCTCAAGCCAGCATTATCTTCTTCTTCCTCTCTAGATTTCTCTCTTGAGTGAAGATTGACAAAAGAAAGGATTTCAATTGAAGAACATAAACCACATCATCATACTACACACCTCTAGCCGATTTGTGTAGGGTGTTTACTCTACTTCGTTTGCGAAACAAGTAAGGTAAGGAGCATTGGGCAAAGGGACTTCGGGTGGATCATCGTGGACAAGGAAGGCTACCATCGATCCGTTCCAAACTCTCATAGTGCCAAGGAGTCACCGAGGGAGATCTACAAAGGTTGTAATCTTTCCTCTTAGTGATAGTTTTACAATTGCATGTGATGTTTAGTTGTATAATCCCTAAAACTTCTAGTTTCGATTCTTGTCGGGTTAACTTAACACCTCTAAATTTTTGATTATGGCATGTGTGATGCTACCGAACTCTTGATGAGGTGCTAGGCCAGCCCTACAGTTAGTTTGCTAGTTTAGGGTTTAAAGTCGATCCGGGAATCGGGTAGCGGTAGCACCGGTTTGATAAATTTTTGTTCCGCATTTTGGCCTCGTTTCGACGGCCGGGGCCCCTGCCGAGACCCTTCATGGTATTAGAGCCGCCCTTTAAACCCCTTACTAGCTTGTTTAAACGTGCTCAAAAGATCGATCGACGGAAATTGCCAAAATCACGATTTCATTTTTGCATCTGCTGTCGATTTTCAAAAGTGGTCAAAAAATTATTTCAGGCATCTTAAAAATCCGTGCAGACGAATTTAAGGGTACAGGAAAAATTTGGGCTCCTGAAGCCTCCAAAGCGCCGCGGAACCGCCGCAGGCGGTTCCGCGGCCATTTATTAGCGACGGGCTTCAAAATTTTAACTGTAGCCCCCTGATGTGAAATTGTGATTTTTGTGATATTCTGTTTTGGCCCAGGTTTCAGTGAAGTGTTGTTTTGCTATTGGGGCCAATTTGGAACTTAGTCGATCAATATTTTAAGTGTGCGTTTAATAGTACATACATTTCTATCTGCGACCGTGAATGTCACTTGATCGGTAAACTCGTCTAATTGCTATATGTCTTTTAGACGGGTTTGCGAACGTGACATCCACGTTGATGTTCTGTGTTGTGATGTGATGTTGGTTGGATCGTCGTGGTGGATAGCAATTGTGCAATGATAGTACAATTTTATTTCATTTGTACATTTGATATTGCAGGGTGAGGTCCGACATGTGGACTGCCGTCACTGCCAGTTTGTATATTATTCTTTTTGGGCACGATCGGGCTGAGGTTGATGTCACCCTTGTATATTATTTTATTTTCTGTACTAGGATTACCCCGAGGTGGAGTGCACGAATAGCCGGGTTCTAGAGGGCAATTGGTCCGCATCTCAAGGCATTCAGACGGAGGGGACCTTACTTTAGAATTGGCGGGCTATTCTCCGCACTCATAGGGGGTATAGGTTGACCCAGGAGGGGTGCTTAAGTTACCGGATTCCGAGAAGTTCCGGGTGGCCTATTCACGTTGTTGAAGGGGGCTGCCTCACTTCTGGTTTTGGCGGGTAACTTGCCGCGCTCGTAGGGGTCTAGGTTTCATTGCACATGCTATCCACACGACAGGGAACGTCGGGTCTCACTTGCGGCTCAAGTGAAACTCGGGGCTCCAGATTATCCACCATTCTGTGTTGCTTCTGTGATGTTTCTGTGATGTTGCTTTATATCATGTCTGGGACCAATGTTATATATATATATTTATATATACTAGTAGATGGTGTATATGTTTTGCACCCGCGCTAGTCCAGTCCCCGCTCTGTCGTTAGTTAAGTAACCTAACGGGTGATGACGGGACCCAGTGGCGAATGCGGATGGCATATACGTACATTTTATTTTCGTTCTTTTCTGGTGTGATTAATTGATGGGACTGCATAGATTCTTATCAATGCAATGATAAAACAAACCTATATATGATGTTGTTGGAACCAAGTTTTTAAAAAACTGACATTACATACGTTCTCTTTTGCTTTGCATCGTGGTATTCGATTGGGAATATCCTGCACCTCATTCGACGAGGCAAGGGCCGAGATCCCTTCATCGGGAGTGACCCCTTGGGTAAAAGTTTGCGTCAACGTAATAACTTTACTATAGTCGATTATTTTTGCTTTGCATCATGGTATTCAGTTTGGAATATCCTGCACCTCATTCTACGGGAAAAGAGCCGAGATCCCTTCACTGGGAGTGACCTCTTTAGCAAAAGTTTTCGTCACTATATATTTATAAAACCACTTGGATTTCTTCAACGAGATCAAGTTCATTACGCTAAAGGTTTTTCGCCAAAAACCAGCCGTAGCCCTCCGTCATTTCCTACAAGTAGTACTTAGTATTCGTGCTGCGTTTGTTGACTCCGTCAAGGCGTAGTGTGCGGTAGCTGAGTGGTGCTTGTTTGTAGCATGGATATGTGATTGGTTAGGACAGTCGTGCGGCCTTGTTGACTCTGTCAAGGGCTCGTGCGGGTGGGTTTAATGCAATCAAGATAACGACGGGTTGAACTTGACTAAGACTCTTTGATTTGTTGACTCCGTCAAGGTCACTTGGGTCCTAGGGGTAAAAATCACATCGGGAGTTTCAAACATACAGGAAACTTGCCAGGCTTGCGCATACCTTCTGGAGTGTGGTGACTTGAATGGCTTCCATCAAGTTGTCATGCGATGATAGTTGGATCCCGATTCCCACTGATGAGTAGGATTACTCCTCGGGTGATTCCGACTAATTCTACTTTTGGGTTTGGAGGAGAATTCGAGGAAACAGTGGGAGCCATCCAGATTAGATAAAATGATTAACCATTCTGATCTAGGTTAGAGTGCACGCTGAGTGTTTCTTTTCTCTCTCTCTCTCTGACTGCGACTATGACCCGACCCTTGACTAAAACTCATAAACCAAGTTGACCGAACCTTCTTTAAACACTTTGGCTTTTGGAATGTTACGGTGTCGCATACATCATTGCCACTTCTATATCACCTTTGCATTTCTCCAGAACACCTCGTATCACTACGAACATCCACTTCCATTGGATAAATCCATCGTATGGTTATATACGAACTCGAAGGATCTTTTTCGAGGATGGATTCTGGTTCTGGAGAGATTGAATAGGATTATTCGGTTGTCTTTTCCCTTTACCTTCTCTCAGGTTGTGAGGGCTCCTAAGATTAGGAGAGGGTACACCTATTGAGCTTATTGGATAGTCTTCTTCCAAACCATAGGCAGCTCCCGAACAGTAGGGAAGGAAGAAAACCAACAAGCTTACCTATGGTGTACAGAAGGTAATAAGTAAAGACATATAAAGGGATTAGAATAATGGCAAAGAAAATTGCGATCACCATCATTCACAACAAAGACCATGTATACCCCTGCCACTCCTACATCCACTTTGCTTTTCTCTAGGACACTCTGTATCACTACGGATATCCACTTCCATTGGATAAATCCATCGTATGGTTATATACGAACTCGAAGGAACTTTTTCGAGGATGGATTCTGGTTCTGGAGAGATTGAATATGATTATTCGGTTGTCTTTTCCCATTACCTTCTCTCAGGTTGCGAGGGCTCCTAGGATTAGGAGAGTACACCTATTACGCTTATCGGATAGTCTTCTTCCAAACCTTAGGCTGGTGCCGAAGGGTAGGGAATGAAGAAAACCAATTAGCGTAAAGAAGGTGTACAGAAGGTAATAAGTAAAGACATAATAAAGGGATTCGAGTGAGGGCAGGTAAGTATATGGTTACTGTCATAATTTAGGATAATGGAAGAGGTGTTGCTAGGAATACCAAGTTAACCCTTTTGAAACATTTTCATGTTTCAGTTTCACTGTGCAATGTTAATTGATATCTATTTTCCTAATTGGAATCTAACTCCAGGGTATGTATTTACCAGATCAGTTTCTCACATCTGTATGTTATTACAGATGGTGAGTGGGAGTAAGATATTGGGAATTGGGTGATTAGATCCTCATTATATCGGAATTCGTTGTAATTGGTGATATTTAAGGAAATCATCTGGATTTTGCCGGATGGCATATATTTGGTTTTGAATATCCGTTGTTATGCACCAATTTCAAACTGATATATCTGTACATTTATTTTATAAAGTGAGATATAACTTTTTGATATTGTGTCTATGACATTTACCTATATCAGTTGGTGATTAGGTAAGGTGCATTCAACAGCGGTGTAATTCTTCTTAACAATAGTACAGTTTTTTCAACCTACAACGCACAGGGTTTGAGTTATTGAACTCAGGGGACTTATACAAAGTATTGTATGTTGTCCAGTGGACAAAGGGGTTGGTACTCGTACTATATTCTGTTTACTTATGACTTCTCCAGTTCTGGACATGTATTTCGTTGAAATGCAAGGTTTAGATATTCAGAAGTTATAGGTATAAGAATAAAGTAGAGAACCATCTGTTGTAAGTATCAGGATTCTTCGAGAAAGTCGAAGATGTAGATACTTGTGTTTGGTATTCAGTTAATAGTAATGGTTTTGAGAACTTGCTTCTCTTTCAGGTTACTCATATATGGATGCACTCCTAGATGAGTAATGCTGATTGTCCTATTTCCATTTGGTTGATATGCACTGGAGACAGATGCATGCTTTTGAATCTGGTTCAAATTAGATTAGTGCTTTTGTTTCTATATTAGATTAATATAGAATCAATTTATATCTTAACGATGTTAAGGTATAGGGAGTTGTCCGGCTAATGCTTAAAACCAGATCCGGATAAACTCAAGGCACGTTTCAGTAATGGCTGTTTGTGGGTTATCCCGGGCTTTGACGAGGGTTAACTTTCTACCATCAGGAAGATCAATATTTATATTGTTCTTGACTCGCCACAGTTTTAATAAAATGGATTTTTTCAGAAAACAGAAGTGGGAGTATGGTAGAAAAGGAAGTTATTCCAGAACCACAAGCGATTACTGGAAATTTAATAGAACCTAAGGATTCAATTGGATTTGATGTTCCATTAGCTACTCCGCAGATTTGGTGGGTAACCTCAGTCACCCGAGAGGTACTTCGGTCTTCTCAGAGACGGTGACAGGGAGGTTCTTGTTTACCCGGACTTGCCATTGCTGTTGTTCTAGATTATAAGACCCAGCAGGAGGATGAGTATAGCGTCGTTCTAAACTATTTTTAGAAGTGCATGTATATATGACTCTGCCAGAGGGTTGTTGTAGTCTGTGGGAGCAGTGGAAGCATAGTAGGCAAGTAGCTTGTGTCTATTTATAAACTAAAGCAGGTATAGCGGAAATAGATCATCTATTTTTGATGTAACAGTCACAGGTTTTGACTTCATCAGAATAGGAGATGGATCTGGTAAGAAGGTAGTAGACAGCGATGTCCAGGTATTGGGATGACATGCACTTGATAGGAAGAGATATTCCTATACTACGATCGGTTGTACTATGGTTGTCACAAAGTTGTTTCTCCACACAGGATATGGATGTAATATCAGGGTTTCTGGTTACTAGATCTATGGTTTTAGATCTAGATTTGGGAAGTATCCTAATCTGGGTATTTTGACATTAAATGGACGACTCCTGGCATGGTGGTGTACCTGCAGGTGATGGAGTCACCCTCTCTAAAGGTGTCTTACAGACTAAAGGGGAGAGGGATCTGCATGATTAGCATATCACTTGCTTAGGCAATTGAGTTAATCATGAAATGTCAAGTACCACACCAAATATTGCTTTTGCACTAGATGCAATAAGCAGATATATTAATCCAATCCTGGAGAAACATTGGGAAGCGGTTTATGAACATAAGTAAATGTTCTTGGGATATGGTAACGGCATCCTCCTTCAGGAGACAGTTATCATTTCGGGCTTCCAAGGTGACCTGGATGACAGAGTGGCTGTCAGAGTTATAGTTTTTGCCTCATTTGAGGGACAGTATGTTGGACAGGTGGTCCAAGCGGATATTGAGGAAAGGCATGGCGCAGGATACTGATTAAATTCAGTGGACGATATAGTCTAAGTAGTTTGCTGGATTTGGAGTTCGTTTGTGAACTGGGTCCCATCAGATATCCAGACAAATTCTAAGACAAGTATTGCTCATTTCGGAAGATAGTTTTCTCCGCGAAGTTGAGATACAGAGAGATACAGAAAGAAACATTGGAGCAGATCCACTCACTGAGGCTATTTCTCGAATGCAATCATTTTCGCAAACGGGCTTTGCGAAACTGATTAGTAGAGAAGTTGGGTGTTCGGTATCACACAGGCTGTGAGTATGCGAAATCGTAATAATTGGCCTTAAGTGCAAGTGGGAGATTGTTGGCTATAGTGCTGTCAAGGCAATTATCATAGTCGCGGACTTGTGATTATGATGATTGAGGCAGGACCAATACCGATGAAACAGTCTTACTCAAGATGATAGTATGCTATCTGGTTTGTCTTTATCATCATGCACGTGTTGATAGAGCCCATAGGGTTCTTGCTTGACTGCCAGCATTATGATGGCGATCATATATGTGGGAGCTGGGGTCTATAAGCACATCCTTAAATGTCTCTAGTCGTAGGAGTATCGAGACCGGGCGTCGATACTCCAGTGTAGACTAGTGTATACTGATCGAGACCCCGACGAGGGGCGGTGGCCAGGTCTCACAAGCCATTGGTGTAAGTTTGTTCACATAAGATGGTATACAGGTGCTCATTGGGTTATGAATACACTGGACGGACTCGCCGGGAACCTGCTAGTTGGTATTATACCTATTATCAGATAGCAGTTCCCAGGTGACATGTGTACAGGTTAGTCTGTCGACCTGAGATCGTCATTTGTCTCGTGTGAGTTCCCACTGTGCTTTGATTACTACCCTACCACGGCTCAAAGGAGTCGTGCAAACAGGTTTTAGTTGGGTACAGTCCCGAGCCACATGGAGGCAGTGATCGGATCGTCGGGGATTCGTCTCTCCCGGTATTGGGGGTTGATGTCGCATTGTGTACGGGTGGCCATCACTAGAAATCCATGGCCATGGTGAACGAGAATTACCAATCCAGGATCGATAGTTTCTCAGGTGGTGATGTGTTACATGCCGACACTAAAAATCGCGTTGTTGGGGGTCTGACTTTATCCACCCCCCCAGACTCGATATGCGATACTCATAGACGAACAGACCGTACTGTACGGATATTGTCACTGTCAGGCTCAGTAGGGGTTCTGCATGAGTTTGCTCGTCGGCCTTCCTTTCGCTCAATACCTGGGTAGCCGTTACGTACAGCTAGTGCCGCTGACGTGCTTGTGGTTAAACCCACTGCCAGCGTATTGACGAGTCTTTAGAGTCCCACACAGAGGGTTTTCACGGTTCAGGCGATATGGTGTACATGAGGTATGTTGATACATACGGATGTCCGATTAAATATGTGCACTTGCTATGCAGATTTTAATTGGACGGTTGATAATACTAGCGGTTTAGGATTAAACCAGATTATTAAATCAGGTTTTGATTTAATAATTTACATATGTATTTATATATATATATATATATATATATGTATTCTAGTATTATTGTTCACTATTCGTTTTCTCTCTCGGCTATTCGTATTTTGGTACGAATACGCGTACATGTATTTCGATACATGTACCGGGAAGTATTCCGTATTTTACACGGAATAGCTTCTAGAAGATGCCACCTCATTTATATGATTTTCCATTTATGGAAATTCATTTGTTTTTTATAAATGAGGTGGAAAAAGAGACATGGTCATGGACATGTAAGTGACATGGGTCAAAACATGGTTGCTCATTTGTTTAATGCAAAATTTGGAAATGACATTTTTTATGATGGGAGAGAGAGAGGGGGCCGGCCACTCATTTTTGAAGAGGGGGTTCATTTCATTTGGCACATGATTACATTCATTACACTCCCACTCTCTCATGCTCACACTTAGCCATTTTTACTCATGCCAAGTTTTTCATCACCTCCTTCATCTTCTTCTTGAGTTGCTCCATGGAGCTCATGGTTGAGAGAAAAATTATGGTGACATTTTCATACACCCCCACTCTCCATCGCTAGCGACTTTGAAGCGTCGGTTATCTCGTTCGACGAGATTGGAGTTTGTGCCGTTTCCCTCAGGTGGATCATCGGGGACGAAGGAAGACCGGCAACCAAACCACATCGAGGAGCCGCTAGGAGCTTGGAATGAAGACCGAAGGACACGGATCAAATCGTTATAACGATTCTAACTCTTAGTTAGTTTGCTAGTTTAGGGTTTAAGGTCGATCCGGGAATCGGGTAGCGGTAGCGCCGGTTTGATAAATTTTTGTTCCGCATTTTGGCCGCGTTTCGACGGCCGGGACGCTGTCGGGACCCTTCATAGGGATCGACTATGAAGCCGTCAATAGTTTTCGATTCATGAATCTTCAGAAAAACTAGTCAATTCTTCGAGGGAGTTGCAATTTTCACAGGAGCAATGTCTCCGGATTAACAGGAGCATGTGTCTTCCTTCTCGTCTACTATCGTCTAACTATGAACGCTGAATGGTTAGCGGTTGTTGACTAGCAATTCTGTCCGAGACTCTCTGAATTTCCTCTCGTATGCTTTGGATGGGTTTTGAGTTTAAGGTTAAATATAAATCATGTTGGAGATAAAGATGGTGAAGAAACCCACTATGCAGTTTACCTTATATGAAACTTATACAACCTCAACCAATTTATTAGAGCAGACACCCTACTGGGCTTTCGACCAGAGCCTTAAAAAACCTTCAAATTATATTCTAAATAACTCGATTGTTTGTACGTAGAACTTGTTTGTTTTTGTTGTTTACAGTTTGTTTATGTTGTTTAATGAACAGACGTTGTTTAGAGTTAATCCCAGTGTTTTGAAAGAGTTATTTGGGCATTATTCTTTGGGCTGTGGGTCTATGGGCTTGTTTTTCCTTAGCCTTGGGTCCCCTCTATACTTGGCGAGCAAGAGAAAGAGAGGCCCCACATTAAATAAAAAGCAAGTCCAGTCAATTCATTAAAAAAAAATATTTCTTGGCAATGAAGAAAACCCCCTCTGTAAGGAAACAAAATTGGATGCTATAGCCTCATATAGTTATTATCCTCTCCGCGGCTTACGGATACGCGCAGCTCTTTCAATTCTCATTCGATTTCAGGCCATCGCTCCTCTCTTTCTCTATCGATTCACTCGATTAGGGTTAGGGGTTCTATTCTAAGGTTAGGGTTTTCATCATCCTGCGGCTCACCGGAACGCTGGCTCGCCCGATCCTTCCCTCTTTCTTCGGCGACGAGAAGGCCCAGCAATTAGATCAGCGGGATATTGTTATCAAGGTAAGGATTTTTTTCTTGTTCTTTTTCAATTTTCAATTTTTTTGTTAGATGGTTCATATATATTGTGTGTTTAATCTTTTGCTAAATAACGGTTGTAGCTTTAGATGTAATTGCTAACTCTCTGTTGTCAAACTTTTATTTTGAAGAAATTGGAATGGTTTTCTGAGTTTCTAGCTTTCTTCGGCTTGAACTGTCATTAGAAAAAAATAGGTTTTTTTGGTAGAGTTTAATGATTTGATGATGTAAGTTTTATTGCATATCTTCTATTTTTGGTTACAAATTAAGTCATAAACTTATACTATTATGTCTATGTTCCTGACTGAAAGCTGTAGTGGTCTTATTTTTTATCAAATGTTTTTATTTGACTTGTTTTTTTTATATATCTTTGCATGTTACCTCTTTTTGGATGAAGGCTTGCTGTTTACCTGTTATATGCTCTCTTTTTACTCAGTATAATTGTGCACTGTTGAACAATTAATACCTACTAATTTGAATTTTGAGTCTCCACAATTGGATCATAAATCACACGTGTGGGTCATCGATTATGTATATGATCAGGTTTCTATTGATAGTACCTTGATCATATTTTGATAACACTGTGACGTCTAGCTGAAAATAACCTTTCAATTTTTCAAGTATAAAATGGAGTAGATGAAGATCCATACGCTTAATTTTACTTCAGTATTGACTTGAATATTGCCAGACTATTGCTCTTAAGTTATCTTAGGATTTGAAATATAAACAAGAAAGAGAACACATGTAACCATTTTTGAGAATTTGATTTTTTATTCTTTTCTTTCCTAAAATTTGCCTACCCCATATGCTTGGGATAAAAGGCTCAGCTGTTGTTGTTCTTTCCTAAATTTTGTATAAGATAATTAGATATATAATTTAGTAATCAATATGTTTTTTTTGGTACGTTGAGTTATCTTTGGATATAAAATCAATTTAAAGACACATGAGTGCTACTGCAAAGAAAGTTTTTTTGGTCTCAAATCTGTGTCTTGGAATTTATACAAGCTTTTAGGATGCTAGTGAATCGTGATTGAACACAATAAAATTTCTGTTCAACACGCAAGTGAACCTATTGCGTAGATTGTGTTCCTATGTTTATATTGGATCTTATAATTTTATATTTTATGTAGTGTGAATCGAGGGATTATGATTTACAACTTACGATCTATGACCTTGCTTTGTTTTGTAAATTATTAGGTTCGAGGTTTTGGCCGAAACCACCGATACGTGGTGGTTTCGTATCGGTTTCGGTGGAGACCGGTACGAAACCTGAAACTGATATGAAATCAATCATGCAATATCGTTTCGGCTGAAACCTTTAAAAACTTATTTTTTAATATCATTTTTACTGTCATTGTGATCATTGTAGGCCCTTGTTGATAGAAAACCGCAAAAAAGTAACCCAAACCCTATATTAATATTTATTTAAGTACACTTTTCAATATATTTTGCATCATGGCTGGATTTTTCAACACTTGGATCACTGTCTTATAGAACCATAAATTTAAGTATTTAATATATCAATACTTATGTAGCATTACCAACGAAACTGAAACCCGAACCGAGATTAGCGAAACTAACCGAAACCCAGCGAAACTAATTAAATTTTGAGAGATCGATACCTTGGTAAATTGTGATCTAATTTTTGTATTTCCAACCTTTTCATGTGTAGTCTTTTGTTAAAGAGCTAATGATAATAAGTCGGTTGCCATCATTTTACTCTTTTTATATTTAATTGACTTTTTTGTTGCTAATTATGTCTAGTTTGTGGAATATTTTAAAAATGGTTTATATCTATAAAACTCGCAAAAGGTTCGTTTGACAACTACCAAAAGTTTTGAAATCACTAAAAATCTACCATGAGTAAAGGTGCCATGTTAGCATTAATGGTGTCATGTCACCGTAACGCTAGCACTATAAATTAAATTGATGTCATTAAAAAAATCCAGAAAAACCTCAAATACTTGCTTCTTCATCTCCTAACCCTAACCCGACCGCTTACCCTAATTGCTGCAGCCCTCTCTGCCTCCGCCTTAGACTTGTTGCAACCGACCTCGCCTCGTCGCCGCCGCCCTAGCCACATGTCGGGGCACTGACCCAAGCCTCCTCGACTTCGCCCTAGACCTACCTTCCCTTATCTACCTTGTTTATTGTTGGCCGAGCCTCACAGATTCATTAACCTCATCATCTTCATTATTTTTCTCTATCGTTTTCTCCTTCATATCTTCCGCTCTTCTCTGTCCTCTGTTGCCGACCTTCTCCATCCATCTCTGCTGGCCTCCATACACGCCACCATGAACGTTGATTAATAATCTTTAATTATTTAAAATTGTTAATTAAATATTTTTGAAATAAAATTATTTTAATCAAGTATGTTATTAAAAGGGAAAAATGGTCATTTAATGTGCACAATTAGCATCGTTTAAAGTTGATCAGTGTTGACCGTTACCCATGGTAGTTTTTTTTGAGATTTCAAACCTTTTGATAATTTCTTGCTAAATGATGAAACCTTTCGGGATTAATCTGGAAATAAGCACCTTTAATATTTGAAGATAATATGTCCCTTAATTTATGCACATTACATTGTTGTGCTTTGCATATTGCACCTTGGATGTGCTAGCGTTTTGCTCTTCACACCATGCCTTGCTCTACAAAACTTTTTTCGATAGAAAATTGCTTTATATGAAAACATTTGAATTTTTTCCCATAAAAGTGGTCTGTTTATGGTAAACAAGATATCTTTTCTATGCATGACTTATAAATTATCTAGATATAACCTTCTATCTATGTATGTATAAGGCTTGCAAATCATAGTTGTGTTTGACGCATACGGGCTCTTCAAACATCTTCTTTTTTCATGGTAATTATTGAGTTTTGGTGGTAGGCTTGGCATATAGGTTTATATAGTTTTTTTTATTTAAAGGCCATACCAATTATCTAATGCCCCAAACATTAAGTATAATTACCTAGAAATCATATTATAGCATTCCGTATACCAAACTTGAACTAGGCATGGCTTAATCTTAGACCCCATATTACATACATGCTGCCTTTTACGAGTCATTGATCTTGAATTCGTAAGCACGACTAGGATAATTTTTCTAGTGGGATAATTTTTTGGATTTGGATTTGTTCTTAGATTTTGGTGTTGTAACTGGATCTGGACTTGGATTTATTTGTCCGACTTAGATTTGGTTTTTGACTACCGATTTAGATTTATACTGACCTTCAGATTATTTGTACCATGACTGGAATAATTCTTATGAGGTCTTCGATAACATGGCAATTTTTATTATTTTATTGTTATAAATGTGTAAGGTTGGTAGAAATTAATTAATTATTTCAAAATTTGCGTAAATCGATTATTTTATTTAGAATTATTTTATTAGCAATTCATAATATCCATTAGAATTAAAAATAAATTATTTATCGGATTATTATTTATCCATTATTACTTATAATTTAATCAAGATGAAAATGAGATGAGAATATACAAGTTGAAATCCAAGTACTACGAGTCCTTATTTGGGTATATATTTAAGACAACTGGAGTTTATTTTTAAGTGGAGATAGAGAGAATGCAAACTCTAGTGTGCAAGGGCCTACCTCCATTTTAAATTTTAATTTTAATGATGTGTTTGGCAATGGAGTTATCTAAACTCCAAGATTTTGTTTTGGAGTTTTTTAAACTCCAAAATGCGTGTTTTTCTCCATTTTTTGGAGTTTAGATAACTCTAGTTGGATTGGAGTTTCGTAAACTCCTGTTATCCCAACTTTGGAGTCTAGATAAACGGAGTATTCTAAACTCTAAAATGATACCTAAATATCGCATAGTTAGGATATTGGAGTTAAGTTTAGATAACTTTATGAAACTCTGCTTATCTAAACTCAACTCTATTGCTAAACAACGCTTAAAAGTTATATAATTTAACCAATCTAAATATTGACAAGAATTAGATTATATCTAGCGAGAAAAAGTTTTTATGGTTTGAGAGAGCTGATGAGGACATTGTAAAAATACGAACACCCATAAAAGTTGTAATATATAATTTAATCAATCAAACCATAAGTAAAATTAGATTAGATCAAGAAAAAAAATTCTTAGGATTGTGAGAACTGATGAAGCAGTTCTAATGACCAAACATCCATAAAAACACGCGCTATATAATTTAATCAATTAGAACATCGGCTAAATTAGATTAGATAAAGGAAAAAGATTTTAGGGTTTGAGAGAGTTAATGAAGAGGTTTTAAAATCCAAGAATCAAAGAAAAGAATTCAAGCTTTCTTCTCAGACTTTTTTCTATAATTATCGTAGCTTTAGTTTATATAGTCGGTTAGACTTTAGGAGTGCAATCGAAATCTGAGTCCAATAAATCAATTGGCAATAACACTATAATCCAAAATTCAAATCGTAGTCCAAAACCAATACCACTAGTGACTAGACTTTAAAATCAAAATCCTAATCCACAATTAATAATACTAGATTTTATAATCCAAATCCTAGTGCAAAACCAATGTCACTAAGAACTAAAATCCTAGAAAAAGTCTAAATCCAGTCAAGGAATCCAGTACCAATAACCCCTCCATTAGGAAAATCAGTTTTAATACATTTTGTAGGGTAAATTTATGTTTACTCAATTTTCAGGTATAATATACTGGCTCTGATAAGATGGTGGCATATATTATATTTAGGTTTATTTATCAGTATATATTTATGTAAATATGTATGTACAGATACAAAGATTCACACTTTCACATAGCAAATTACATATTTTGACATCATATACATACGAGTATAGATGGGAGGAGCTGATTGCTGGAATTCCTACATGTCACCTATGTTCTTGGCTTCAAAATTTCCGTTCTGAAGGATGCAATTCGTTTTATTCAGAACAATTAAACTAAAGACATATTTCCAGCGCATGTTAGTTATGAGAACTAGCTGTATAATTTTTTAAAATCTACCGAGCCATCACCAACTATAGGATAGACATTCTTTAATTACATACTTATGCTAAAGTAGCTAGCAATTAGGATATGAAAATAGTTGTTCATTCCATCCAACATTATATGTCGAATTGTCGATGTGCCCTAATGTTCCGAAAAAGCCTATCATTTCCATACTTTGTTGCATACTAGTAGCGAACTATGTCTCTGTTTTGTTCTACATACCAAAACCTTCCGAGTTTGAAGTATCTTGGTTCATAAACACATCTTGACAAATGATGCAAACTAGTCTTCATGATCTCATTGTTCTGAAAAGTGTGTTGGAAAAAGACATCGATTGCAGGCATTTTACCTATGGAACCGTGGTCTTAATTGTTCTAGTCGTAAGAAACCATTATTTTAAAATCACTGATGCATAGGCTGAATTGCAAATGCATATGCTTTTAGTCGGCAACCATTTTAGAGCTTGTAGATCATATCTTGATCATGATGGCGACATGCATGCATTATTCATTGAGACTATCTGTGTACTTTTGAGAAATATCATATATTGTTAGTTCATTTCAGTGTAGTCACTTGACATGTGACATTTGTATACACACAAACACATATATTGAGCTAAAGGAGCATAGCTATTGAGTGAAACTTACCTCTCCAAAGCGATGGCTCACTGATAGTGCTAACATTTTGGGAAAAACAAGGAGAGCTAACATTTATAGAAAAGCAGGGGTTAACATAGCGGTAAAGCTTCTTGCCATCGATTGAAAGGTTTGTGGGTTCAAACCCCAAATTTTTTGATCTGGAGTACTTTGATAAAGAAAAGGGAAAAATGAATGAGAAAAACCATTGTTCTTTACTAATTTTCAGAAGAGGGGATATCATGGAGTGTTGATTTAAATGAAATAATTGAGGATTTAAATGAAATAATTGAGAATTTAAACGGCATTGAATTCCTGAGTTCTAATCATAATTATTTTACACAAGACACCATAAATTTCTTTTATATTTTTTGAAAGTAAACCACCAATAAACTAAAAAATTACACTAAACCTCATTGATCTACCTTTCCGTTCGAACGTGTTCAAACAAACATGTGCCTTCCATGGGACTTTATAAGTCTCCAAAATACCTCTTTGGGTCAGTTAAGAGGATGAAGAAGTGGCAATTTGTGAAAATAGTCTTTTTCTGGAAACACCATAATGGTATTAAGTGTAAGAAAGGAAGACTAGTTGTACTGGTTGTGTGTTTTTCAGAGGTCAATGGCATTTTAATGAAAACTGAAAAGCTTGATGGTCTTTTTGTAGTTTACGTTATATTTGGTCAAGCCATATGTATTTTTAAATGAGTTTATTGAGGGGTAGTGGTGCACTGCTGAAAAAGCAACTTAGCAAAAGCTCGTGGTGTAATGATGTCACTTATCTACCTGAGTTTAAAATGGAGCTTCTGTATCTCCAATATGTTCCGTGGTTGAAATTTTTGTGATGGTATTGTTTGGGCCTTTCTATGTCATGTCAATTTTCAACTTGGGCTGCTGCTTTATATCCAGTTGCTAGATAACTGGTACTTAGTGATGAGCATTCATTTTTTCCTTCGTCTCTATTAATATAGCCGAACCATTAAACAGAACCCTTGAGGATTCTGCATTAAGAATTTGCAAAAAACTTTGCCTCTATAGGGCCATGGAATATGGTAATGGAGAATGATTATATATAAACCCGCCATCCGTTCACTTTATGTATAGGCCCTTAAAATTAACTTGGTGTCTAGCTCCTTAAACTGGGGCTGCCCCCTAAATACCCCAAGTACACTTATGGAGGGAAAATTTGGGCCCGCACCATTGCAATCTCTACAATAGCGGTCGAAATTGCGATTACCAACTAAACTTAGGTCGAAATTGCGATTACAATAACGGCCTGGTTCTAAGTCCCAGTTCGAGGCTCAAGGGCCTCGGTTTGGTTTGCTGTGTGGACTTCTTACTGCTACTGTAAGGCAAGCAGTGCCCCTTTGTTTAATCAATCGCAAGTGAAGCGGACAAGGCAGGAGGACCTTTCGCTAGCATGTCTTCTACTGGGAATGAAAGTTCCCTATTAGGATCCCTAGTAAAGTCAAGTCTGATGCTTGACCTGAAATGGGTCGGCGACAGCCGGGATACCCGAGGGCATAAATTCCAATCTGACTTCAGAAGTTCACCTCCCGAGACCCCTGAGCCAACTTGACGAAACTGAAAGTGAAGTCAAGTAAACTCTTAACATTTTCTATTTGTAATTTGCATATCGAATTCTTAAATCAAACAAATATTAATCGCATGTTTCATTATCTTCATACTTATTCAAATTTTCATACAACAACAACAACAACTGAGCCTTTTATCCCAAGCATATGGGGTAGGCTACATGAACCAACATGAGAATCACGTCGGGTCCTGCACATGAATCCTCCGCCTCCACTCACTCCTATCGAACAATATACTTTCATTGAGTCCTTTGGCAACCATATCGTTTTGTATCACCTCCATCCATGTTTTATTCGGTCTCCCTTTTGCCTTTTTGCCATTGCTCATATCGAGAGTATCTATTCGTCGAACCGGTGCTTCCATAGGTCTGCGTCGCACATGACCAAACCATCTTAGCCGGTTTTTCTGCATCTTCTTCTCCACAGGTGCTACACCAACTTTTGCACGAATATTCTCATTTCGCACCTTATCTTTTCTAGTGTTACCGCACATCCAACGAAGCATGCGCATCTCCGCTACGTGCATTTTCTGTGTATGATGCTTCTTAGGAGCCCAGCATTCTGTACCATATAATAAGGCAGGCCGAATAGCGCTCTGATAAAACTTCCCTTTCAATTTTAACGGGAAGTTACGATCACACAAAATCCCTGTCGCACTCCTCCATTTCAACCAACCAGCTTGGATCTTTTGATTAACATCACTATCGATCTCCCCATTCTTTTGGATGATGGAACCTAGATATCTAAACTGGTCGCTCGGTGATATCTTTTGCCCTTCCAATGTTATACCAATATGGTTGACTTCTCTGGTTACTAAATTTGCAATGTATATATGCTGTCTTGGACCTGCTCAATCTGAATCCCCGAGATTCCAATGTTTGCCTCCGTAATTCCAATTTGGCATTAACCCCTGCATTCGTCTCATTTACTAGAACAATATCATCAGCGAATAGCATACACCAAGGTACCTCATCTTGGATAGTTCTAGTAAGCTCATCCATCACGATGGTAAACATGAATGGACTTAATGCATATTCTTGATATAAACCAATTGTAATCGGAAAATCACTCGTTAAGCCGCCGCAAGTTCTGACATTTGCCACTACTCTATCGTACATATCCTTGATTATTCAAATTTTCATGCATGCTTTTTTGTCCTTAACGCACATCCCCTAAAATGTAGATTATTTAGTAATGAAATAATGTATGAAATTAGTATACAAAATTAATCATAAGTTTCTATAGAAAATAAGATATAATTTTTGAAAATGTAATAGAACTATAACACTAATACTATTGTGCTAAACTTAAACGGTTATTATTAAGTAAGTTAAATATTTTCATTTTTTTAATTACACATGCTTTGCACTTGCATTAAATTTATTTTTTAATTTATTTTCAGGTGAAATATGGTGACACACTGAGGCGCATTGGAGCTTGTGTCCATGGAAAGCTCATGGATCACAACATGAGCAAACTCAGAGCCAAAATAATTAGTCTCTTCAATTTCAGCCATGACGCTGACCTCATCCTGACATATACTGATGAAGATGGTGACGTAGTCACACTCTATAACGACGATGAGCTTCGTGATGCTGTTATTGGTCAGCACCTGAACCCTCTCAGGATAAATGTTCAGTTGAAGTCCACTGGTAGTTCTCTTGCAAAATCGGAGACATCATCTTCTGCTAAGCCCTGTGTTGATGAACCACTGAAATCTATACCAGAGCCGATCATAAGTGCTCTTTCAAATGTTTTCACCGTTGCACAGAAAGCAGTATCAACTTCACCAGCATTTGATGTAGTGAATTCTGAGCCATTCAAAAACGCAATTGAACACCTCTCCAAGGATGTGAAGAAAGTGGCTTCATTTTCACCTGCACTTGCCCACGTTGTGGAACAGTTCTCCAAGTTGGGATCCTCCAGTGCGAGCCCACCATCTGGCCTCACCACTGATTCATCAGGTGGGCCCAGTGGAGCTTCCACTCATTTGGTGGATCTTAATGTTGCTGGCGACCCCAAAGCTCCCAATGAGCCAATTCTGGAAACCACTGAATTACCAAGTAACATACCGATTTTTTCTTCTGCTGTTAACAACACTGATGCTCCTAGAAATGCAACCCAATCTTTGTATCCATTGGAAGAGTTACTGGACTCAATTTGGGCCGCTAATAAAAGCTCCGAGCATGAGAAGGAAGCTGGTCGTAACCTTGATGGAAAATCATTTGGAGCTGCTATATCAGATTTTTCCCCTATCAATCAGGGTGCCAATGCTTTAGAAAACTTTTGGAGTCCATTGACAACAGAGCCTCGAGCTTTCCCCCCATCACTAGGTGGTTTCAATCCTCACTCTGAATTTATCCCTCCAATTTCTCCAGCAATGACGCATCCTTATCAAAGATCTCATAGCCATAGTGAGCACACATCGCGGACTTTCCATAGGGGTGTTCAATGTGATGGGTGCGGAATGCATCCGATTGTTGGGCCCAGATTTAAGTCCAATGTGTAAGAAATTTCAGGATGATACTGGTTGTTGTTTGGTTAAATTTTTTGCGGCGACTTTGATTTTGATGCTAACTTAATCTTCTTTGCTCGATGCAGGAAGGACGATTACGATCTATGCAACATTTGTTTCAGTCAGATGGGCAATGAAACTGATTATACCAGAATAGATCATGCTCTTCACCATCCTCACCGTGCACCCAGACTGTTGAAGGAGTTCCATAAGCATGTATGGTGAAGTTTCCCCTATCTGATTATTATGTGCTTTTTATATTTAGGCATTAATTACGATCTCTTCTTGATAACAGCATTCCAAATTTCACGTCCCATCACCAAATGTGCTACGCGGTTGTGGAGTAAGACCCCATAAAACAAAGCTGGAGAGTCGTTTCATTCAAGATGTGACTGTCTTAGATGGAACAGTTATGCCACCTTCAACACAATTCACTAAGATATGGAGGCTGCGTAACAGTGGCACTGTTCCTTGGCCCTTTGGCACTCAGCTTGTGTGGGTTGGTGGTGATCGATTTGGCGACCGGCTGTCAGCAAATTTAGAGGTAACAAACTAGTGATTTGGGGTCTCACCACTACTGATAAAAACAGTGAAAAGGTCCTCTGATGAGGATCCTACCATTCATCAACTTGATTTATATAAGAGGTAGTTTCCCAACTAGTGATGGATGGTTGGATCCCATCATTAAACCTCCATTGATTTTACTAGTGGAAAAATCCAAATTAGCAAACTAGTACTTTCTTAACTTGCTCAGAAGCTTTTTTTACTAACTATTAATTATCTTCCCCAACCATTTGCCCAATTTATGCAGATTCCGACTGGTGGCTTTCCCTTTGATAAGGAGCTTGATGTTGCCGTTGATTTTACTGCACCATCAAGGGCTGGCTGTTATGTTTCATACTGGAGAATGGCATCGCCTTCCGGGCACAAGTTTGGGCAGCGGGTTTGGGTCCTTATCCAGGTTTGGACTGTTTCAAAAGCTCACCACACTCATCAAAAGTCTTCTCTCATCTAAATGGGACTGGCTGTACTGTAAAATTTGACAAAGTTTAACGACCAGTTGTCTACATGATGTCTGGGAAAGATGATAGGTTATAGTGATAAAATCCATTATAGTGATAAAATCCACACTGCTGTGTTTTTTTCTCACATTCTTGATATCCATCGATGCTGTATATCACGCATTCTCTCTATTCGGTCGACTGGCACATAATGCATGGATGAATTATATTTTGCATAAATGGATAAGGAATCTTGCAGAAATAGAAGTTTAATATATATACTTATGTACATATAATTATATATAGAGAAACCTCATATCATATAAAAGATAAAAGAAAAATATGTCGATAGGAAGAGAAAAAAGAAAGAAGAATTGATTCTTATGAGGATGTTGAGTTTTGGCATCATTTTTGGACATTTGATAGGTTATGCTCATTGTAGATATGCCTGATTAAATGACAATTTACCTGCATAATTCACATCTTTACTATTATAACTAGAACTTATAGGGGTAGACCAAAAAACTTTTCTTTTTTCTATAAAGTAAAAAGAAAAAAGGAGGAAAGTCCTTTAGCAAACTCTAAATCCACACAATGCCACCTCATATTTCCAAATAGATAATATTACCTATTTACTCTTTTCATAGAAATGCTAAAAGAGAGCAATTCTTTCCATGGGCCCCTTCCTGTCTTTCTCGCTCTCACATACACATTTATTATCATAAAAAAATTAAAGAAAAAAATCAAATACAAGCATCATGAATTTTAACAATTTATAGATAACCCCTTAAATATTACCTTTTTTCATTTTAATTTTTTTTCATAGCTCTGTCCATGGCCTCTAATATATACACACGTGCATCGCACGTGCAAAACACTAGTAGTGCTAATAATGCAGCTATTTTACTCAATCGGTTGCTCGTTAAAGACATTTAAACGCCGACTGATTAGCCTTTTAAATCTTGTTTTACAACACTGCTGTTTAATATTTGATTGCATCCCTTAAACACATAGGTGGGTTACCCTCAGCCAAATTTTACTGCTGCTGCTGGTGCCAGTTTTCACCCAGATATTAACTTGAACCTGCCTCCTAAAAGCAGCAGTCGTAATGAATCAGTTATCATTGATGTGAATGCCGAGCCTCTCGACAATGTCACGGCCACAATCACAAGCACAAATGTTAAGGCAGTGGAGGTTGAGGATGTCCCAATTCAACTTTTTGAGCAGCAGCAGGAACCTCCTGCTCAAATGCTGGATCCCGCCCATGACAAGCTTCCAAAATCCAGTCAGCCCCCAACACTAGTTGTTTCTTCTTCGTCTTTCTATCCTTTAATCAATCTGCCTATGCTTGATGAAGCAGTAGATGTTGCTGATAGCAGCAGCAACGATTTGGAGCAGATCCGATTCAAGGAGCTGGAAGAGATGGGGTTTAGGCAGATTGACTTGAACAGAGAGGTTCTCAGGCTTGACCAATATGATCTCCAGCAGTCTGTCGATGATCTCTGTGGCTATGCTGAGTGGGACCCACTTCTCTCAGAGCTGCATGAAATGGTAAACTATATATATTTTGCTGCTTTAGTTTATTTCTTTTTATTTGGCTTATTTGTAGAGAACTCCCCCCTTTTCCCCATGCAACTGGAACTGATCTAACTTCTAAAAACATGTAGTTAACCCCCAAGTGTAGACTTTTTTAAGTTTCCGTTGTGTATTATCTTCCATAACCTTTTCTACCAATTACCCCTGGGGCAGACCTGTCATGAGTAACCTTGGTTTATGTGGGGGATTTGGAATTTTGGATTCCTTGGTCTGTTTTTCTCCTGCTCTAAAGATTGGATGGCTCATATTATTGTAACCCAGGGGAGGCCCATGGTTGTGTGGGTTCATGAGGAAATTTAAAAGCAGGCATTCATCACAGTAGGAAAAAAACCGAGCAGGGGCGCGTGTGATGCAGTTACAGTAGAAATATGTAGGCTAACCTCCAAAACCTTTTCCGCATTATATATGAATTTCGACTCGTCAAATCTTTTTGGTTTGTCAGCCCTGGCCAATACTTTGCTTGCCTGACATTATAGGAGACGGTATTAGCCAGGTTATAATTGTACTACCACTAAATGGGAAACAATAAAAATATGAAGATGGGTGCATTGCTTGGTATAAAGAGTGTAGATAATAAAGTAAATCGCTTTTCAGGTATAAGCTATGAAACATATGCTTCAGTAGGTTGTGTGCTACTTGAGTTTGGCATGTGCGATGCATGTAAGATTAGAGGGTTGGGCTTGACTATCACACTATACGAAAGGGAAAAAACCCATTTTCCCAAAACATCCAAATCAAATCCCTAACAGAACCTCTCGCTTCTTTCCTGAAGATGGCGAAGAACCCATTGCCCTGCCAAGGTGCAGAAGGCCTCTTTTTAGGGTTTTTAGGATGGAGCAGATGTTGGGAAGGAGAGTGATCACAGTGAAATCATCTATAGGTACTAATATGTTAAATTTGCAATTGAGGGATAAATTTGGAAGAAAATGTCAGAGACAGGAAACTTCTCTCTTAGGCCTAGTTTGGCAGCAGAGTCTGTGGAAACCACGGATTTATTGAAGTTGTAATGGATCGGAGTTTGTAGGCATTCGAACCTCGGTTTTAGAAACCACATGTTTCACCTTAAGTTGAGCTTGTTCTTCGGCAAACATTGCTTCAAGCTTAAGTTGCTGTATTTTTTCAAACCCTAATAATAGTGGTGTTTTCGTAATCAATGTATATATCCTGGTTTTAGAAATTCATTTTGATTGCCAAACTGGCCACAGAATCAGTTTTGAGGTTTGGTATCTAAAGCATATGAAACCATGGCTTTGGAGGTGAGAGAGCATACTTTTATAACTCTGAACGGTTTCCTGAAATTTAGCCTTTTATCCCTTGGGCTGGACAAGTATAAACACTGATGATGAAGGGTATATGGCAGGGATTCCATGACAGGGAGCTGAACAAGAAAGCGCTGATAAAGAATAGTGGAAGCATCAAGCGAACCGTGTTGGATCTCATTGCTGGCAAGATGGACTAGGCTCTTATATGTATTATTACTTGAATAATTGACGGTTTCTATTGTATATGTTTGTATGGAGACTTTATAAGATGCTTTCCTCTGCTTATTTCTGCACCGTGTTGAAGATGATACGTTATAAGAACTTAACTGGCTGCAGCTTCTGTATATATGCATGCAGCAGTTAATGGCTTTGATGAATCTTATTATTCTCAAATTTGGAATCTTATTATCCTTTAATTTTCCTTATGTGTTATACGTGTCCTGTCTTTATTTAGGTTCCTTGTGATTATTCTGGCTTCCATATGATATTTCATTTTATTGTTCTATGAGGCGCAAAAGTCCTATGTAAAGGACGATAATTTTATTTTCCCAAAATTAAAATAAAAGAACAATAATTAGCTTTGGTGGTCCTTTCTTGTATGGTACTTGGGGTTTGTTTGCTTCAACTCGAGTTGAAAGTCAAGAGTTAAAAGTCATGCATGAATATGAATATAAACTTTGAATTCTTATCTTCAGTCGACCTTCAGTGGGTTTTAATAATATTTTATCCAGCTTTACGAAGCAATTCTAGATCCTTGGATCCGTTAGGCAACCGGTTCAAACGGTAAACCCACTGCCATGTGAAGGCGTGAAGCCCAAGTTCCTCACGTGCCCTGTCAATATCAATTACAACATCAAATCAATCACTCTCTCTCCTCCCTGAAAAAAAAATCAAGCTCTTCTCTCAATTTTTTAATCGTTTGGTTTTTTGACCGAAAAGAATAGTACTAGCTCCTTTACCTTTTAAATGTTGCTAAAAACTTGCTAATATCCAAAGTCATGTAAGTTCTTATAAATACTTTCATTATATATTTGGTATCAAAATATTTTACAAATACCTATAATACCCTCTACTCTTTCTTCATTTTCCTCCTATCCATTCCCATTTCATTTGTATTTCTATTTCTATCTTAATCTCCTTCTCCTCCTCCATGCTACAATCAATATCCTTACTGTTTATGAGCTCCTCTAGTCTCATGCGTTTTCTTGACCGTCTCCCCAAAGCGTCTTGGGTTAGGGTTTTGATTCCAACTCCAAAAGTCATTCGACACTCTATCTCACATTAGATTTTTATCTAAGAGTAACAAATTTTATTAGCAAACCGTAACCCCATGCAGGATCAGATGAAGCTCGAAGATTTAAAAAGAAATTTCCTCCTATCCATTCCCTTTTCATTTCTATTTTTATTTCTTTCTTAATCTCCATCTCCTCCTCCATGCTACAATCATCATCCTTATCGTTTATGAGCTCCTCAAGTCTCACGCGTTTTCTTGACCGTCTCTCCAAAACGTCTTGGGTTAGGATTTTGATCCCAACTCCAAAAGTTATTCGACACTCTATTTCACATTAGATTTTTATCGAAGAGTTACAAATTTTATTAGCAAACCGTAACCATACGCCGGATCAGATGAAGCTCGGAGATTTAAGAAGAAACAATCAAAACCTTTCTCCATCATCATGGTTGCGAAAAATTATAATATGTTTATGTTTATTTTTTTTTTAGGTCATATTTTCGAAAAATGAAACAGTGTATGATGAAATGTTTAATAGAAGAAGTGAGAGATCATCATTACCTACCAATTTTCTAACGACACGATTATGATGAAAGAGTAGAATAAAAACCTTTTTATTTCTGGTAAGAGACGTTGCAATGGTACATGAAGTTATTGTCTTCATAAGATCGCATCAACGGTGGTATAATTGAAGTTCGATTTGTGTTGTGCTCTAAATGCAAGAAGGAATGACATAATTAAAATATGTATGTTTGGTGAATGATGTTTTTTAGAGTCTGGGCACTTTAATATATTTGGACCAAGTTTTAATATTGCTAATTTGATATATATATGTAGCACTTAAAATTATATGTGACACTTAACAAATATTTGTAGCATTTAAAACTGTTGGTGTTTGGTGCTCGCGCCGCGGAGGCCGCGGCCAAGACGGAAGCGAAAACAAAAACTTTATACAAGCACCAAACACGCATACCCAAGAAATCGATCCAAACACCTAAAACTAGAAAGCTAAACATGCAAGGGTATAGAAATACAACTTTTGACGCGTGTTCATTTAATTGTGGAAGACCCCTCCAAGCTCGTAAACGTGGGGAACATGCTTGAAAGGTAACCACCCTTGCAGAAGAAGATCCACCCGAGAAAAACCGGAAAAGGTTCCGACCAACGCTCCAAACTTGCTAATGATGGATAGTGGGTGATGTAGGAATTTTCCACTAATTTCTCTCTCAAAAATCCATGCTCAAGTGAGTAAGAAGAAGAAGGAGAAGATGTGAGGAAAATGGCTAAGTCTTGAGCCGTGAAGCATGAACTTTAAGAATGTAGAATGAAAAATCATCAAGCGTAGAAAAAATGAATGGCTATCCTTTTTCAACCATGGTGCAATACTGCAACCATAATGATTATATCATTTTAAAACCCCAAGCCATACGTCTCTACATGTTTGCAACCATGCCTCATGCCACCTCACCTTCCATTTTATTTCCATTTATTTTTCTAAATAGGAAAATAAATATGAGGTGTCCTTCTAGAAGCATTCCCGTATAAATATGGAATACTTCACCTGGTATACGTATCGCTACATATACGCATGTCCGTATAAAAATGCGGACAGCACCAAAGAGAGAAAATGAATAGTGAACAATAACACTAATATATATATATATATATATATATATATATATATATATAATTAAATAAAAACCTGATTTAATAATCTGGTTTAATCCTAAGCCGGTTAGTATTATCAACCGTCCAATTTAAAGTCCGTGTATCCCATACACGTATTTAATCAGACCACTGCACGTACCATTGTACGGCTCACCTGAACCAGGAAAACGCTCTGTGTGGTACTTTAAAAACTCGACAATACGCTGGCAGTGGGTTTAACCACTAGCACGTCAACGGCACTAGTTGTACGTAACGGCTACCCAGATACTTGCCAAAAGGAGGGGTCGACAATTAAGCGCGCCCTTACCCTACTGAGCCTAAATGTGACAATCTCTATACAGTCCGGTCACTTCGTCAAAGAGTATTGCATATCGGGTCTAGGGGTGGATAACGTCAGACCTCTACTAACCCGATAAGTCGTGTCTGAGTCAAGCTCATCACCAACAGAGATACTACTGATCAACCATCAGTAAATCTCATCCACCGTGGCTGCGGATTTCTAGTGATAGCCAACTGAACATAGTGTGACATTGACTCCTAATATCAGGAGAGACGAATCCTTGACAATCGATCACTACCTCGATGTGGCTCAGGATTGTACCCAACTAAAACCTGTTTGCACAACTCTTTTGAGCCGTGGTAGGATAGTAATCAAAATACAGTGGGAACTCATACGAGACAAATGATGATCTCAGGTCAAAGGACTAACCTGTACTCATGCCACCTGAGAACTTCCATCTGACGATAGATATAATACTATCTAGAAGTTCTCGGCTAGTCCGTCCGGTGTACTTACCTCCAGTGAGCACCTGTATACTATCTTAGGTGTCACAACACCAATATCTTGTGAGACCGGCCACTGCCCCTCGTAGGGGTCTAGAGACGTATACACTAGTCTACTCCGGAATATCGATACCCAGTCTCGATACTCCGACGACCAGGGACATTTAAGGATGTACTTATGGACAACCCAGCTCCCACATATATGATCGCCATCATAATGCTGGTTGTCAAACAACAATCCTACGGGCTTCATTAATAATGAAGACAAACCAGATAACATACTATCATCTCGAGTAAGACTGTTATACCCGTATAGGTCCTCCCTCAATTATCATAATCGCCTACTTGCAATCATAATAATTGCCTTGAGGGCACTATATCCAACAATCTCCCACTTGCACTTAAGACCAATTATTGCGGTATCGCATATCCACAGCTCGTGTGCTACCGAATACCCAACTTCTCTACTAATCAGTTTCGCAAACTATATTTGTGAAACTTAATGTATTCGAGAAATAGCCTCAGTGAGTGGATCCGCTACAATGTTCCAACTTCATCTCTCTTTTCCTCAACCTTGCAGAGATCAACAATCTCCTAAACTGAGCGATACCTGTAGGGTTCCTAGGCACTGTCACAAGGTTCTACAAAGCATTAACCATGCCCGATTCAAAAAATTAGACGTGCCGAACAACCCTAACCAAGATCGTATACTAGAGATTATGCGAAAACTATAAGCAAGTGAACAACTTAACACTAAGTGAAAGGGATTACAACTTTTGTAGATCCGGTCCTTCACTTCTCAAGCTCCGTGTTGACGTCCCTTCGCTGCGACCATCGAGATCCCGGACTCTTGTGATGGTTTTCTCGGAGAAATGAACGGGCTAGCTCGTTGACTTCGAGGCCGAAGATGATCTACGTTGAGGAGACTCAAACTCAAGCCCCATCTTCACTAGGTCATGAACTTTGTGAAGAGAACACCCTAAACTAAATGGAAAGTAGTAGAGGATGATGAAATAGGAAGTGGGTTCACTTTGGATTTGGATTTCTCACTCTATTTCTTCACTTGAAAATTTTCTAGCAAGCTTTTTTTCTTCTTGAAGAAGAAGAAGAAGAAAGAAAAGAATAAGAACAAAATGAAAATGAATTATCTAAAAAGAATAATCAAGTGAAGTCTATCATGATACAACCATGGGTGAGTTTACCTTTGTAGAGACTAAACCATAGTTTGAGGTAATGGTTTGGTTAATAAAAATCTTATGCAAAACAAAATTAGTGGACTTTGTCAAAGATACTTGAAAGCTTCATGAAGCTTCAAGCAAAGACAAAGAAAGCCACAATTTTGTTTTACCAAAATAAATAAAAACCCAAACCATTATCTTAAATATGGTGTAAGTCATATACACGCCCAAGTTTGCATGTATCATCAATCATGATACAAACTAGTGCACAAACATATATCACATATACAACTTGTGCATATCAAGTGAGAAAATCAATCTTAAGTGAACCAATACTAGTTAATATAAAGTAATATATCAAATATATAATTATACATTAAATCATTAAATCAACACTTGATTTAATGATCCGGTCATATCTCATATAACCGACTAATATCTAGTGTATCAATATATCGAATCAACACTTGATTCGGTAACCTGGCTATATCACATATAACCGACCGATGATACTGTAGCGTTTTGAAAATCGTTTCGGTGAAATTTCAGAAAATCGGTAAAATAAGGGGGTTTTCTGTAAAAAAGTCAAAATGCAAATATCTTATTATAAAAATTAAATATACATATTCTAGCTATGTAATTGCTAGTATTCGGTGTTTATTGAGTCACTGGTGAAATTTCAAATTTTCTGAAAAAAAATTATTTTATTATTATTTTAAGCCGTCACTACCAAGCCAAGGGCTGACGGTTTAGTTTCTCCAAAGCAAGGGACGTAGGCATAAGCAATAGAAAGAACCGATTCAACATAGCTCCCAGGGTTTAGAAATAGTGAAAATGTACATTTAATTAGGGAAAATTACAAATTGGAATGAGTTGAAACAAATTTTGTGCATCATGACACATTAAATAAAATTTTATCATGTGGTTTTTGAAATGAAATCGTTTGCCAAAACGGTTTAGAAAATATCGAAGAAAAAGGCTTTTTTAGTGAATTTAGTGTAAATGGTTGTTTGGGGTATAATATTTATCCTTTTTCTTAACCCACACACTCACATTCCCTCACCCCTCTACCTTGGCCGGCCCCACCAAGGCAGCAGCCCCCTTCTTTCCCCTCACATCTTTCCTTGCAAAGTGAGAAAAAAAAAGAAAATGAATAAAGAAAGGCAATAATGAAAGAGGTATGGTTTTGTTTGACTTGGGTTAAATTAATCACACACATTTCACTCTCTCTCTCCTCTCCTCTCACTTGGTCGAGCCCTCCCACTTCAGCCCCAAATTTTCTCCACCTCTTTTCCTCTTCAAAAAAATCCACAAATTGCTACAAAAATCCACATAAAACATCACTAATCCCTAATCTAATCTCTACCCATTTTTCTTTTGTCCAAGCTAGCATGAATCAAGGAGCAAGATGATGATTTGGGAGGCTAAAATTCATGCTAAATCTCAAGATTCTAAGAGGTATAAATTTTAAACCTATAATGAAATTGTTAGTTATTGCTTAAAGCAAATTTAATTAAGTGTTAATTATAGTTCTATTTCAAGATTTGGAAATTAAAGAAAAGGGTTTAAATACTAAGTTAGGGTTTAGGTCAATTGATCATGATCTAATTGTGTGGTTAACATCTAGTGGGCATGCTAAAACAAAGCTAATTACTAGGTTGCTAATTGTATTTTTAAATTTGTTCTAATTATGCTAAATTTTGCTAACTAGGTATTTTGGAAATTTATTAAATGGTTTAGATTAAAATATAATTAAGATTTCATGTCATTATTAACATTATAATGAGTGGTTTAATACTTTTGGTTCATGCAAAGCCAAGCTTAGTTGTTGTTTTGTGCATTTTTACTTGAAATTGTTAAAATTTGATAAAACTGCGAAACTAGAATTTTTAGTTTTATAAAAATTGATGAGATTAAATTGTGGAAATGGTTTATATGACATAATTATGATATTTAGTGGATATTGTGGCCATTAGTTTTGTTAAAACATCAAGTTTCGAGTTAAAAAGAAAATTAAGTGCTTTCTAGGTTTTCGGAAATAAATCGATTTAATCAATTTATTGGTTTTGATGATTTCACCCTATTTCATATATAGTTTAGTGTTTGTGAATATGCAAATGGGTGTGTTTGGGTTTTTCTCGATGGTTTGGCGTTTGTACGCCGACGTCGAGGGTTTTTGGGTTGATCTGTGAAAGCAACCATAGGTTTTGACCTATGTGGGATTCGTGAGTCGTTTTGGTCATGAGTCGGATTTTAATGCGATACGGTGCGTTATGATATGTAGGTAACCTATGTGGACTTCGAGACAACAAGTAAGCGCGTGGCGACATTGGCACCGGCGAGCGAGGACCAGGTGAGTAGATTTATATCTACGGGGAGAAGTCGGGTGGATGGCGTATAGCACCCCCGCAGTTCGTGGTGATGTATACGAATACGTATACACACATATATATATATTGTTTATATATTGTTTGAGTATATTGATGATAATATGGATATTTGGTGTTCTTGGATATTTAGTGTCGCGAAACCCTAGAGTAGTGGTCGCACCACACATGCACACACCAACCCATACTTGCATACTTTCTTCTTTCATTTGTACTTATACGGGAATATATAGTTATGTGTTCACATGGGTATGGGACTATGTGTTCACATACGGATTTGAGGATGATACTTGGGTTTGAGATGAGTCGATGAGATTTATATTGAGGTTGTGAATTCGGTGATATGGCAGGATTCGTATTTGAGATACGACATGACGTTGTAGCGGGTCCTTGACGTAGTGTTTCACACACGTCCATGCATACTTAGACGGTATCAGTATTGTACTAGACGTAGATCAGTACCCCGATCATGATATTTGATAAAGAGGATACCAGGTGAATAGTATGATGAATGTGATATTGACCCGTACCCAGATTTGGGATGCCGTACGACGGATTTACGTACGAGCTATATATTCATGATTGATCCGCACTCTTGACTTGGGATTCCTGATTATAGATATGGTATCGAATATGATATTATTGAGGCGGGATCACCGACTATACATATACAGGTATGTATATGTATCGACTCAGATGATAGACGGTTTCCTTACCTGTAGTTCAGCTTGTTAGTTCAGCCGTATAGTTTAGTGTAGTTGTTAGATTAGATTATACTCCTACCTATTTCAAAACTAGCGGATCGTGGGTATTTTAAAAGACAGGTCAAGAGATCCTACGGATATTTCAAAAGACGTATCTTTTCATAAAAACACCCTAGCCCCTATTTTCAAAACCACGTGATTCGTGTTATTTCAAAAGGCACCATTTGTAGGACTTATATTAGATTAATGCAGATTAGTTATAGTTGCGTCTAGTATTCAGCTCCCGCTCATTATTGTGGTTCGCTTCGCATCGCATGTTTATATTATGTTTCATACTCCATTATTGATATCATGCTGTTAGGACACCAGCACCATTACCGATGATGCGTATGTACCACGTACACTTACTTGCCGGCTCACACACATCTTCATCGGTAATTGCCATGTCACGTACACCTTAGAAAATATTATTGCTTAACTTAGCTTGATAGCTAGTAGTTTGACATAATATTAGTGTACTTGCCTTATATGTTAGTTTAGACATTGTAGTTATTACCTGCTACTTCATGCATACTGTTATTCATTGTTATGCCGCATTCATGGATTCTCATGCATATATTCACTATTTTACGTGTTATTGAGGTTTTGGATTCGGATTTCCATGAGATTTTCTGGATTTGGAGGAAAACCGCAAAAACATAAATAAACCTTTTCTCTCTTTTAAAATAAAAAGTGTGGTTTTCCCATGATGTATGAGTCGTCCACTATGAGTTTGCTGATGGATTTCGAGATCCGATTCGAGGAGTGGAGGAACCGTTTCGGGTACATGGTGGGCCCGGTGCGGTACCCCGGGACAAGAGGATCGTGTTGTTGACGTTGAGCCTGGCAGGGGAGCACTACCGACCGGTGATATTACCCGACGCGTCGGATATCCGGAGGATACCGTCGTGGTCTTGAGATGGATGGTAGGGGCCGGTCTGGATTGACGGCGCCCTAGATATTGTGATTGAGATATTGAGATTTTGAGATATTGAGGTACAGAGATTGTGATACAGAGATATCGAGATATTTGGACACTTGTTTTGTGTCGATGATGGGCACTGTTTTATGCTGATTTCATTTATGGTACATCACTTTTAAAATATAGAAATCTCATTGATTTATGAAAGCAGTTTTCGTCAGTACATGCATTCTGTTCCATGCATTCATACCTCATTCATATGATATATTGCTATCCGAGGCACTGACACGGGCACATGAGATCACACTCGGGTTAGATATTACCCTAGCCATTGTTATATGCTGCATGTTATTCATATATTTGAGGATATATTATGATCATTGACCTAGGTTGCGTTATTTATGCGATTTATGTGCGTAGATGTTTTTCTATTCACGAGTTGGCAACTCACCCCCGTTGTGCCCCAGTTTCTTGCAGGTTTGCCGTACAAGTTTCATTACGGCTTGCGGGCATAGTTTCCTTCGGGTGATTTGCTAGTAGGTGGGTTTACTTGTATCGTACCCCCTATTATATAACTTGTATATTATTACGCTGTTGTATCTAGAAGTTCCATCAACCAAACATGTAATTATTTTGAGATAGAGAACAGTGATATTATTCCTTCGACCTTAGAGTCGCGCGTTATATTTCTGTGGTTTTCTTGTGGTTTTGAGTTTCCTTTTGAATTTTGATCCTCGCCGTTGGCGTTGTATATTATATTGCTTGTGTGGTTGTGACCGTCGAATGACGAAGAGCTAGCTCCCGCTTGGGGATGCCTTTTTTATTGATTTCGTATACTATTCATGTTGTATCCCGTTTGGGGGCCAGTATTTACAAAGGAGACTGCCGAAATTTTCAGGAAATTTTCGATGTTTTTAGAAACCCGCAAAATTCGGCTTATGCTATTGAAACTACTTATTTTAAATTGGTTTTCCTTCACTCTACTACTTTTCTTGGTTTGGATTTCTGGAATTTCGGTTTACTTAGATTACGTACGCCTCGAGACGTTCGTAGTTTAAGTGCCGGTCTTGTTCCGTACTTTCGGGACGTGACAGATACAAATCGCGAGAATAGAATACAGTATCACATACTGGTATTATTCTCGGTCCTGCACATATCTCATATGCGCTCTTATTTCGTTTCGCTTGATCCAGGAAACCTCTGTGTAGGACTCTAAAGACTCGTCAATACGCCGGCAGTAGGTGGTGATCATATCAATCACCCACAAGCCGCAAGCGGTCTGCTAAACGTAACGACCATCCGGGTATTGAGCGATCAGAAGATCAACGAGCAAGCCTACTCATACTCCTGCGAATCCAATCAGTAACACTTACCGCACAGTCCGGTCTGTTCGTCTGATATGCCGTATATCTCGCCTAGGGGTGGTAAACGTCAGACCCCAGTAGCTTGATAAGTCATGCCGATGTAAGGTCCATAATAAGCATGAAACTACTGATAACACTTACCAGTAAATCAGTGCAACCCTGGCCAGGGATTTCCAGTTATGGCCAGTCGAGCAAAGCGCAACATCAACCCCCAATACCGGGAGAGACGAATCCCCTCCTATCGCTTATTGCCTCCATGTGAATCGGGACTGTACCCAAAAACCACCTGTTTGCACGACTCAGTAGAGCCGTGGTAGGGTGAAAATCAAAGCACAGTGGGAGACACACAAGACTCTATGACGATCTCGGGTCAACAGACTAAGCTGTACCAGTGTCACCAGAGAACTGCCATATGACGTGAGGTATAATACCATCTGGGAGTTCTCGGCGAGTCCGTTCAGTGTACTCAGTCTCCACTGAGCATCCGCATACCATCTCTGATGTCAAACACCAATGGATATGGGATCATCCTGTTAGTGTATATGCCCTAGAGGCCATTACTGTATCATACTAGTTTGTATATTACTTAATGGAAGCTTGGGATATTCACAGTTGTATAAACAATCTTGCTCAAAATGGTAGTATGCTACTTGGTTTGTTTCTACTTTAATGTGTACATGTGTTTATTTTATTATATCACCTATACGCATTAGTGGAGCCCTTAGGATCTTTGCTTGATTACCAGCGTTGTGATGGCAGTCACACTCGTGGGGGCTGGGTAATCCATAAGCACATCCTTATACAGGTCCCTAGTCGTAGGACTATCGAGACAGGGCATCGATACTCCCGAGTAGACTAGCGTATGCGCTTCTCATCACAGCAGGGGAGACGGTCTGTCCCACAGCCGTCAGTACGTCGTACTTGAGATAGTATGCGGGTGCTCGTTAGGTTACGAGTACACTGGACAGGACTCGTAGGGAACTGATTGGTTGGTATTATACCTATCGTCAGTTGTCAGTTCCAAGGTGACATGAGTACAGCTTAGTCGGCTGACTTGACACTGTCACTTCGCCTCGAGTGTGTTCCCACTGTACTTTGATTACTACCCTACCACGGCTCAAAAGAGTCGTGCAAAAAGGTAGTAGTTGGGTGCAGTACCGAAGCACTTGGAGGCAGTGACGGTTAGACAGGATTCGTCTCTCCCGGTATTGGGGGTTGACATCGCGCTGTGTCTAGGAGAGCCATTACACGAGTAGTCCCTGGCCAGGGCAAGCGAGATATACTGGTAGGCTTCCAGTGTTATCTCAGGGTGTTCTGGGCTTCACTCCGACACGACTTGTACCGCTATTAGGGGACTGACGTTTACCGCCCCTAGGCCCGCCATGCGATGTATCAGACGAACAGACCGGACTGTACGGAGACTGTCACATTCAGGCTCAGTAGGAGTTCAGATGGGTTTCACCTCGTCAGTCTTCTTATCGGCATCTACCTGGGGACCGATACGCACAGCTAGTGCCGCTTGCGGTCTGTGGTTAAAACCCACTGCCAGCGTAGTGTCGAGTCTTTAGAGTCCCACACAGAAAGCTATTCGCCTTTAGGCAAAAGAGTAGAGGTCACATGGTTTTGCGACAGGGTTCGGTCACATCTGTGCACTTGTGCACGTTTAGTGTCCGGACAGTTAACACTAGCGGTCTTTGGTTTAAGCCAGATCCTAGTGTACGTTTTGGGATTGGTTTTATCTCGTATGTATTCATGTTCCTCGGAACGCGGATGCGGGTGTGTATGCACAGTTGACAGAGAGACAGAGGCAGAGGATTCTCATTAGGGTTGTTGACTGTTGACTGTTGACTATTGAATTTTTGCTAAACCCTAATGAGAATATGAAATATAATTAACAATATTATTAATTAAGTATTATAGTGACATGGTTGTTGAGGGGTTGACTTTGTTGACTTGTTGACTTTGTTGACCGGTTGACTAGGTTGGACTAGTTGACTATCATCATGACAATGGCTATCATTTCATGGCAAAGACTTTGCTTGCTTGTTTCTCTTGTGCAAAATGAGTGCATGAAATGATATTGCCATTTTGACTTAAACCATCACATAATACTTGATTGCTATTATTGGTTATGATGGCTTTGGATTATGAGAGCCAAGAGGAAAAAAGTCTTTCTCATTCTCGCATTTGCTTTCTCTCTCTTGCTTGAGCTCTCTCATTCTCTTGAGCTCTCCCTCTTCCTCTTGCTCTCTTTCTAGTCTATGGTTCACTTGTCTCATGTGTTGAGAAGCAAGAACTATAGAGAAAAATCCCAACACACTCTCCTCTACTCACTCTAGTTCACAAGGTTTAGCAAACCGAGTGAACTAGTTTCTTCAAAGTTCGAAGAAGAAGCCAAAGGTAGAAGCTTTCGGTTGGATCGATCTTTGGCACAAGGAGACGACGGGGTGAAGCCAATCCGTACACCATCAAGAGTTGAAGACGAAGGAGTTCAAGAAAGAAAGGTATAACCCCCTAATCGAGTAGTTAACAACTCCTAGTTAGGTTATTAGGTAGATAGTTTAACAAAGATCCGTTTTGAGTCCATGTTACCGCCTCTAGAAAATTATTTTTCATCATTTTCGCAAGCCCGTAAGTACCGGGAGAGGTAGCATGGACTTACAGTGGTATCAGAGCCTAGTTAAACTCTATCTAACATGTTAGCAAAGTAACTAGAAGATCGATCAAAGAAAAAGTCGCGAAACGAACCCGAAATATCAAGTTTCTGCCGAATTTTTTTCTGTTCAAAAAATGATAAATTTTATCTTAAAAATCGGCTCAGGCTTTTTATTAAACACCCAAGAAATTTGGACCAACGAACCGATCAAAGCGCCGCGGAAACGCGGCGGGAACCGCCGCGGTTCTGCGGGCTAGTTGATTCGGCCGTGGTGCAAATTTAGTGCAGTGTGTTTCTGGGGTTGTTTTGGGATTTTTAAAATATGTTTTTTCTTCCCAGATTTTCCAGAAAGAAAATTTATGTTTGGGGCCTAAAAATCCGTATTTTTTTTATCGAACTTCTAAAGACTTAAGCTGACGGGTATATATATCTGTGATGTGATATTTGTATTGAACGTATGCTAATCGCTATATGTCGATTAGTGGAGGTTATACAAATCTGTGATCTGTAATGTTGCTGGTATGTGTATATGAATTCATTGGATTGTCGCGGATGAATAGCCGGGGGGTTGTGAGACGAGAGTTTTCTTTTATTTCAATTCATGTAAATTTGTAAATTGATGTAATATTATTTGTATGGCCGCACAACCGGGTCGGGGTTGTAGCCGTCATTGTATAATTTCTTTTTACTGTTTTTGCTTCTAGGATAGACCCATGGAGGGGGTGCATAAACTACCGGGTATCTTGAAGTGCCAAGTGGCCTACTCACGGTGTTGAGGGAGGTTGCTCCGCTTCGGGTACTTGGCGGGTAGTTTGCCGCACCCGTAGGGGTCTTGGGTGGGGTATTGGCTATTCACCGCGACCGTGTAATCTGCTTTTCGTTACAGGCTCGTACAAATTGCGGATTCCTAGTATATCCAATGTATTCATCTGTGATTTGAAATGGCTATCATTGCAATACATATCTATATATGATATTATTTAGGCGTTGCTTATGTTTTACAGCCGCGCTAGCCCAGCCCCCGCTCTGTCGTTAGTTAAGTAACCTAACGGGTAATGATGGGACCCCGTGGCGAATGCGAATGGCATAAGCGTACGTCAAATTTTGGTTGTTTTCTGCAATGGTAGGATTAAATGATGGGACGCATTAAAAGAACTAATGCAAGAAAATAAACCAAGTAAAAGTCGTTGGAACACTTTCGAAAAACCACTCGGTTCTTTTCAAAACCAACTTTTAATTGCGGAGCTTGAGCCACTCCTTTTAAAAGCTATCTCGTTCCATCGATTTGTAATGCCTTGAAAAGTCGTTTTGGTATTTTCCCGAAAATCGGTGAAAATTTGGTATTTTTCCGTAAATCGTCTTATTGTTATTTTACAGTTTAGGCCTAATTATACCTAATTTGGATAGGTAATTGCTAGTTTTTAGTAGCTAATGAGTTACTTATAAAATTGTGGTCATTTAAATTTTTTCCCTAATTTTTCAATTTTTTAATATTATTTTAAGCCGGTAAAAATACATTAAATTAACGATAAATACAAATTTCTTTGGGCTAATTTTAACCTATAGAACCATGAAAACTAAAATCTAGTTTGTAATATAAATTTTTAGTATTTTATTTTAAGTTCTAGTTAGTTATAATCGATGTAAAATTAAAAATTTAATTATTTGAACTAAAACTTGCAAATATGATATTGTGGGGGGTCTTTTTGCATGGAATTCTTTTTGTAATCACTCACACACACCCTCACCCCTCCATGGCCGAGCCCACCATCAACAGCCCACTTCGCCCCCTCAAAAATTTTCTCCATCTCATTTGTATGTGTGAAATAAGTTTAAAGGTATATGTTAAGATGTATTGTTTTGGAGGCTTAGTGTACCTTGATTTGAGGGGGGTTTGACTTGGAAAATTTTGCACAACACCCACACCATCCCCCCCATCACCTCCTAGCCGAAAATCTGCAGCCCCTCCCCCTTCACTTTCCTCTTTTCATTTCCTTCAATTTTAATCAAAAAATTGCTCCAAAATCCAATTTAAATCTCACAAATTAATTTCCATTCTTCCTCCCATTCTCCTTTGCGTTTATAACTTGAATCATGGTGTTATGAAGCCATCATTGGAGGCAAATTCTTCTTGCTAGATCTCTAGATTTTTAAGGTATAATTTCTACCCATTTAAATTCTTATTGTTAGATTTCTTTAATTGAGTTGTTTTAGTGTTAATTTTAGTGCTATTTGCATACTAGTTTTTTTTAAAGTTTATGGCTTGAGTTGAATTAGGGTTTGGAAAACCATTATTAGGTTAATTAATTTATTTTGTTATCTAGTTATTATACAAACCAAATTTAAGAGGTTACTTTGCTTAGTGGGCTCAAATTAGTGTTAATTTAGTGTTTTCATGTATAGTTTGGATTGGAATTGCTCATTTTGAAAAATTCAAGAGAGTGGGTTGTGATCAAGTTAGGGTTTGTAGTGTTTAATCATGGTTTTAATGGGTAGATTAGCATGTTAATTGAATGCAAAACCCAAATTGGTTATTAGTTGCTATTTGTTAGTCTAAAATTTTGCTAATTGTGTTAATTTGGTTAACTAGGTTTTGGGAATTTAATTAATCAATTGGGATAAAAATCTAATTAGGGTATCCATGGTATTATTAACATTTTAAATTGTATTTTAATATTTTAGATCATGCAAATCCAAACTAAATTGTTGTTTATGCATTTTTGCTAAAATGGTTGAAATTTGGGTAAAATTGCAAACTAGTTTTTTTGAACGTATATAGTTTGATGAGATTAAATTGTGGTTATGGGTTATATGACTTATTTAAGTTATTTAATAAGTATTATGGCCGCTAGAATTGTTTAAACGTCGAGTTTTGTACTAAAACGGGAAATTTTGCTTGCTAGTTTTTCGGAAAAACGGCTTTTAAAGTGAATTTGGGGGTTTTGTGAGTTTTAACCTATTTTATATTAAAATTAGTGTTCGTGAATGTGCAAATGAGTGTATTTGGGTTTTTCTCGATGGTCTGGCGTTTGTACGCCGATGTCGAGGGTTTTTGGGTTGATTTGTGGAAGCAACCATAGGTTTTGACTTATGTGGGATTCGTGTGTCGTTTTGGTCATGAGTCGGATTTTAATGCGATGCAGTGCGTTATGATATGTAGGTACCCCCATGTGGACTTCGAGACGGCAAGCAAGCGCATGGCGACGTCGGCACCGGCGAGCGAGGACCAGGTGAGTAGATTTATATCTACGGGGAGAAGTCGGGTGGATGGCGTATAGCACCCCCACAGTCCGTGGTGGTGTATACGGATGCGTATACACACCAACAATTATTATATGTTATTTGGGATTAATAACGATGTTAGGATGGATATTGGTGTGTTGGATTACTTTAGTGTTGCGAACCCTAGGGTAGTGTTGCACTACACATACACACATACATACACACACACATACTTGTATACATTCCTATTTATATGTGCTCATGGGATTCTTTATAGTTATGTGTTCACATGGGTATGGGAATATGTGTTCACATACGGATATGAGAACGATACTAGGGATTGAGCTGAGTCGATGAGATTTGTTTTGTGGTTGTGATATCGGTTTGTACGAGACTGTCGATCAGTAGTCAGATCATGACTATATTGATGATATTAGTATTGTACTAGACATAGGTCAGTACCCTGGACTATGATCTTGGATAAAGAGGATACCAGATGAATAGTGTGATTAATATGATATTAACCCGTACCCAGATTTGGGGATGCCGTACGACGGATTTACGTACTGATGATTGATCCGCACTCTTGACTTAGGATGTCTGATTATAGATATGGTATTGGATATGATATTATTGAGGCGGGATCACCGACTAATATATATACAGGTATGTATATGTATCGACTCAGATGTTAGGCGGTTTCCTTACCTGTAGCCCAGCTGGCCAGCTTAGCCCTTTAGTTTAGTTTAGTTGTTAGATTAGATTCGATTCTTACCTATTTCAAAACTAACGAATCGTGGGTATTTTAAAAGACAGCCCAAGAGATCCTACGGATATTTCAAAAGACGTATCTTTTCATAAAAACACCGTAGCCCTTATTTTCAAAACCCCATAATTCGTGTTATTTCAAAAGGCACCATTTGTAGGACTTATATTAGGTTAATGCAGATTAGTTATAGTTGCGTCTAGTATTCAGCTCCCGCTCTTTATTGTGGTTCGCTTCGCATCGCATGCTTATATTATGATTCATACTCCATTATTGATATCATGCTGTTAGGACACCAGCACCATTACCGATGATGCGTATGTACCACGTACACTTACTTTCCGGCTCACACACATCTTCATCGGTAATTGCCATGTCACGTACACCTTAGAAAATATTATTGCTTGACTTAGCTTGTTAGTTAGTAATTTGACATGATATTAGTATACCTGCCTTATATGCCAGCTTAACATTGTAATTATTACTTGTCACTTCATGCATACTGTTATTCATTGTTATGCCTACATTCATGGTTTTACATGCTATTGATGATTTGGATTCGGATTTCCATGAGATTTTCTGGATTTGGGGGGGGGGGAACCGCAAAAACTTATATAAACTGATTTCTCTCTTTTTAAATAAAAAAGTGCGGTTTTTCCCATGATGTATGAGTTGTCCACCATGAGTTTGCTGATGGATTTCGAGACCCGATTCGAGGAGACGGATGAACCGTTTCGGGTACATGGTGGACCCGGTAAGGTACCCCGGGGCAAGAAGCGCGTGATGATGACGATGTGAGCCTGGCACGGGAGCACTACCTACCGGTGATTTTACCCGACGCGTCGGATATCCGGAGGATACCGTCGTGGTCTTGAGATGGATGGTAGGGGCCGGTCTGGACTGACGGCGCCCTAGATATTGAGACCGTGATATTGAGATTTTGAGATATTGAGGTACAAAGACTGTGATACAGAGATATCGAGATATTGGGATTACGTTTTGTGCCGATGCTAGGCACTGTTTTATGTTGATTTCATTATGATACCTCATTTTAAAAATACAAAGGAAATCTCACTAAATTATGAAAACAGTTCTTCATTTACATGTATTCTGTTTTCATGCATTCATACCTCATTCATATGATATATTGCTACCTGAGGCACTGACACGGGCACATGAGATTACGCTCGGGTTAGATATCTACCCTAGCCTGGTTATAGGTTGCATGTTATTCTTATATTTGAGGATATGTTATGATCATTGACCTAGGATTGCGTTATTTATGCGATTTCTTTTCGTAGATATTTTTCTATTCACGAGTTGGCAACTCACCCCCGTTGTGCCCCAGTTTCTTGCAGGTTTGCCGTACAGGTTTCATTACGGCTTTGCGGGCATAGTTTCCTTCGGGTGATTTGCTAGTAGGTGGGTTTACTTGTATCGTACCCCCATTATATATCTTGTATATCATTATTCTGTTGTATCTAGAAGTTCCATCAACCAAACAAGTATTTATTTGAGATAGAGACCAGTGATATTTATTCTTTCGACCTTAGAGTCGCGCGTTGTATTTCTGTGGATTTCTTGTTGTTTTGAGTTTTGATCCTCACCCTTGGCGTTGTATATTATATTGCTTGTGTGGTTGTGGCCATCGATTGACGAAGAGCTAGCTCCCGCTTGGGGATGCCCTTTTTTTTGATTTCGTATACTATTCATATTGTATCCCGTTTGGGGGGCAGTATTTACAAAGGAGACTCTGCCGAAATTTTCAGAAAATACTTGATGTTTTTAAAAACCGCATAATTCGGCTTATGCTATTAAAACTACATGTTTTAAACTGGTTTTCCTTCACTCTACTACTTTTCTTGGTTTGGATTTCTGGGTTTTCGGCTTACTTAGATTACGTACGTCTCAAGACGTCTCGTAGTTTAAGTGCCGGTCATGTTCCGTACTTTCAGGACGTGACACGATTATATCAAGTTCACTACGTTCACGGTTTATCCAAAACCATTCGTAGCCCTCCATCATTTCAGTTAAATATTCGGTAGTATTCAAGCTATGTATTTTGACCTTACGCCAAGGCATAGTGATTGGTAGCTGCCGGATATTTATCTGTTGCATATATAGAATGCGTTGGTTTGGGACAGCCGTACTGCCATTTTGGCCTACGTCAAGGGTAGGTACGGGTGGGTTCAAATCAACCTGGATAATGATGGGTAGAACTTGACATGTGACTTATGACATTTTGACCTCACGCCAAGGTCATAAGAGCATGGGGCAAAAATCCACATCGGGAGTTTCATAAGTACTGAAACTTGCTAGAGTTGCATACCATTTGGAGTGTGATGATTCTGGTAGGATTCCTTCAGTTTCGTCACGCGATGATATTTGGATCCCGATCCTACTGTGAGTATATGCTACTCCTCGGGAAATTTCTCACTAAACGATCAATGCTATAAACCTAGTAGGTGTCTAGAAAGGTGTTAGCGGGGCTACGCCCTCAGGGAAAAGAGGTTCTTAAATTAAGGAACTTCACGAAAGCGTTGGAAAACCTCTCTCGAAGTACCGACACTGGCCTGGCTGAACGGTTAAGCAAGTATTGTGTGGTAAGATTGATCCCGACTAATTCTTCCTTTTTGGTTTAAGGAGGGATTCGAGAAATAGTGGGAGCCATCATGTTTAGACAAATTAAAAACCACTCTAAACTTGCAAGAGCATCATGCTGAGTGTTTCTTTTCTCTCTCCTAATTGCAGCGACGAATCGACATGACTGGACTTAAGTTATTACTAGATAAAAACATACTGACAGGGCCAAACTACAAAGATTGGCCCAGGAATGTCAAAATGACAATCACTTACGACAAGCTGGGGTATCTTCTTACCACCAAAGCTCCCCCTGTCCCAGGTCCCAAAACCAGCGTCGCAGATAAGGAAATCCGTAAGACCTGGGAAATCGACTGCGCGAAGGCCAAGTGCCTCGTGCTTGCCTCTATGGACAACGAACATCAGAGGAGGCACGAGAATATGGACCTCGAATCCATATTTCTCCATACAAAAGAACTGTATGGAGAGCAATCTCGTATCGCAAGATACGAAGTGTCGAAGAAGTTATTTTCGGCAAGATTGGCCGTCGGATCATCGGTAGCGGAACACGTGCTTAAGATTATTGGCTACATTGAGGAGCTCGCGGACCTTGGGACCACGTTGGAGAATGAGCTCTATACGGACTTGATTCTCCAGTCCCTTCCTTCCACTTACGCCCAGTTTATCCTGAACTTCAACTTACAAGAAAAGGAAGTTGAACTTTCAGAACTCCTCAACATGCTGAGGAGCGCAGAGGGCACCCTACAGAAAGGTAGGGAAACATCCACTTTGTTTGTAGGAGGATCTTCCTCTTCTAGGTCCAAGGCGAAAGCCAAGGGAAAGAAGAAGAAAGCCCCCGCCAAACCAAGGGGCGGTGTTAGTAAAGTGGATACAAAGGGAAAGGCAAAAGCAACAAAGAAAGTAGGGAAGCTTGTGGATAAAGAAGAATGCTTTTACTGTCATAAGAGTGGACACTGGAAGAAAGATTGCAGGGCTTGGAAGGCCAGAACACAGGATCTGAAGCAAGTTGCAGCTTCAGCTTCACGTGTGTATGTTATTGAAAACTGTCTATCAATAAACTCTACTTCCTGGGTATTGGATACTAGATCAGGATCTCATATCTGTAATTCTTTGCAGGCGTTGAGAAACCGTAGGTTTTTGAAGGCAGGTGACATGACCCTCAAAGTTGCAAACGGAGCTAGCATGGATGCTAAGGCCGTGGGGGACTATCACCTGGGAATGTCAGATGGACATGTTTTGGTTTTGTGTAATTGCTATTTTGTACCCAACGCAACTTGTAATATCATTTCTGTATCTTTGGTTTCTAAAGAAGGTTATGAATTTGCGTTTGTAAGTAATGTTGTGAACATTCACCTTAATCAAGTTCTGATTGGGTCAGGTACATTAAGCAATGGTATATACGTATTAAACCAACCACATATTTTCAATATCCAGAATACACACAAAAGAAAGTCTCCAGAAATCAATCAGGCTTTCTTATGGCATTGTAGACTGGGTCACATCAATGAGAGAAGATTGACTAAGTTACATACAGAAGGATATTTGGATCCATTCCAATATCAATCATATGCAACTTGTCAATCCTGTCTCAAAGGAAAGATGACAAAGACTCCGTTCACTGGACACGGAGTAAGAGCGAGCGAGCTCTTAGGACTCGTACACAGCGACGTGTGCGGTCCAATGTCTACACATGCGCGAAGCGGTTTTTCTTACTTCATTACTTTTACGGATGATTTTTCAAGGTTCGGACATGTCTTCTTAATGAAACATAAGTCCGAAGCCTTTGGAAAATTCCAGGAATATAAGAATGAGGTAGAAAAACAAACCGACAAAAGTATCAAGGCACTAAGATCTGATCGAGGTGGTGAATACTTGAGTGCCGAGTTCCTGGATTACTTAAAAGAGAATGGAATTCTCTCTCTCAGCTTACTCCTCCATACACTCCGCAACATAATGGTGTATCGGAGAGATGGAACCGCACCCTATTGGATATGGTACGGTCCATGATGAGTAACGTTGAGTTACCGCGATCATTCTGGGGATATGCGCTAGAATCAGCCGCATACCTTTTGAATTGAGTTCCCACTAAGACTGTGCCTACCACACCATACGAGTTATGGAGTGGGAAGAAACCTTATCTTTAATAGCTGAAGATCTGGGGATGTCCAACTTTTGTCAAAAAGCAGCATGCGGAAAACTCGAGGCACGCTCAGTACTGTGCAAGTTTGTGGGATACCCAAAGAACACCAGGGGGTATCTTTTCTACCACGCAGAGGTGTTGGAGATAGTGCTCTCAGATTCAATTATTCGATCACAGGCACGTTATTACAATGATTGATGGAGGACCTATCTCGATAGGACAGTCTTACTCATGATGATAGTATGCTATCTGGTTTACCTTTATCATCGTGTACTGCTTTAGGTGACCTGACAAGTCGCTATTACACGTTGATAGAGCCCCAAGGATTCTTGCTTGACCACCAGCAGTATGAGGGCGATCATATACGTGGGAGCTGGTAGTCTATAAGCACATCCTTAAATGGTCCCTAGTCGTGTGAGTTTCGAGATAGGGCATCGATACTCCAGAGTAGACAAGTGTATACAGTCGAGACCCCGATGAGGGGCGGTGGCCGGTCTCACAAGCCACTGGTGTCAGTTGGATCACCTAAGATGTATACAGGTGCTCATTGGGTTATGAGTACACCGGACAGGACTCGCCGGGAACATGCTAGTTGGTCATATACCAGACGTCAGATGGCAGTTCCCTAGTGACATGTGTGCAGGTTAGTTCATCGACCTGGGGATCGTCATTTGTCTTGTGTGAGTTCCCACTGTACTTTGATTACTACCCTACCACGGCTCAAAGGAGTCGTGCAAACAGGTTTTAGTTGGGTACAGTCCCGAGCCACATGGAGGCAGTAAGCGTATCTTCAGGGGTTCGTCTCTCCCGGTATTGGGGGTGAGGTCGTGCTGTGTCTAGGAGAGCCATTACATGAAGCCCTCGGCCGAGGCAAGGAGATTTACTGGTAGGTATTCCAGTAGTATCTCAGGGTGTTCTGGGCTACACTCCGACACGACTTGTACCGCTTTTGGGGGTCTGACTTTTACCAACCCCCTAGGCCCGCCATGCGATACTCATAGACGAACGGACCGGACTGTACGGATATTGTCACTGACAGGCTCAGTAGGGTTGTCTGGCTGAGTTCGCTCACAGATGTCCCTTTTAGTCAATACCTGGTAGCCCGTTACGTATTGGCTTATACCTCTGACGTGCTAGTGGTTAAATCCACAACCAAGGTGTTGACGAGTCTTTAGAGTCCCCCACATTCAGTTACTCAGCTTTCGGGCGAAAGGTTGTAGAGGCCGTATGGAGATATGGCAAGGTCCGATCAGATACGTGCGGTATTGCACGGATCAGGATCGGACAGTTTGTACTATAGGCCGTATGGATATATGGCAGGGTTCGATCAGATACGTGCGGTATTGCACGGATCAGGATCGAACGGATATTACTGGCTGGCTTTGGTTTAAGCCGGATCCTAGTATAGTACAGTGTAGATTTTGTCTCATTGCATTTGTATTTCGGTCGAAATACAGATGCGGGTGTGTATGCACAGTATCGGGGTTTTTCCTGTAATTTATTACGGGACCACTTTTCTGGAGTTGCCAGTTTGCTTTCCGTTTCGGCCAATTTCCTTTGTATCGTTCATTGGCCGAAAATTGGTGGGGGAGGGCTTATTTGCATTGTTGCAAATAGGCATTTGTGGAGGGGGGTCTTTTGCATATTGCCATGTCATGATCACTTGACTTTTTGACTTCATCATGGTTCCTCCATACCTTGACCTTTTGACTTGACTTCTTGTCATGATGGCATGACTTTTGTAGACATGATTGTTGATGATGAGAGATGGTTGTTGGTTGAGTGTGGGTTTGATTTTGTGATGATTCTTTTTGCATGATAGCCTTCTCTCTCTCTCCATTGTATGATTGGATGACTCTCTCATTCTCACTCTCCCCTCATGGTCATGGCCGGCCACTCCCATAGTGGGCTGTCCCAAATTCTTGGTGTGGAATTTTGCTTCATTTCATGTTGCAAAAATCCCACAAGATCAATCCCTCCACCAAAAGGCAATTCCTACAACCCCAAATGAGACTTCTTCACTACACATTCTACAGCAAATCTTGGGCACGTCGACTAGCCAGCTTCGTGCCCGAGTTGCCTCGGCATTGAGGTGGGAGCCCGTAAAAGAAGTAGGCGATGTGGTGCACTTCCGGCGACGAGGTGGAGACCGGAGCTTCCGCAGGAGATCGGGACGACGACGAGAAGACCGGAGGACTTGGATCAGTCGGTATATCTCTATTCCCTATCTCGTTAGTTAACTAGGACTAGTTAATGGTTCGATCCGGGTGTTTAGTGCGCGGTGGTGCCGGTTTCTAAGTTCGCAAAATTAAAGTTTATCACCGCTTCCGCATTCCGGCGTCGGATTGACGGCCGGGGCGCCGCCGTGCACTTACAGTGGTATCAGAGCCTCGCCATTAACTTAGTCTAGCTTGGTTTAATGTGTTTTGCATTTCCGATCGACCAAAATTCCAAAATCCGCATTTTTGCTTGCATCAGTATTCTGTTAAAAATTTTTTGGTGTCCAAAATTTTTTCAGGTTACAGAAAAGTGATCTACTAGAAAAGATAAGAGTTCTGTGAAAATTCGATGCAGTAAGTCTCCTGTAGGAGCGCGGAACCGCGGCCAAACACCCCTTTGGGCCGCGGTTCCGCCGCACAATGATGTGTTCGCTGCACCAAATTTGTACAGTATCTTTCTGGGGTGAAAATAGGGGTTTTGGAATATTAAACTTGGGCCCAGAATTTCTGTGAGTGCTACAGTATTGCTTGGGGGCCCACTTGTTATAATTTGATCGATTGGAATATTTTAAACACATTATTTCACTGTATTTACATTATATCTGCGACCGTGAATGTCACTTGATCGGTAAATCCGGTCTAACTGCTATAGCCCGGTTAGACGGATTTGCGAACGTGACTTTCACGTTGATGTTCTGTGTTATGCTGTGATGTTGCGGATCGGTCGTGGCGGATAGCCTGGATGCAATGCTAGTACCGTTTTTGTTGTATTATGTACATTTGATATTGCGGGGCGAGCGTCCGACATGTGGACTGCCGTCACTGCCTGATTGTATTATTATTTAGGGGCACGACCAGGTTGCGGTCGATGTACCCGTTGTATGTATATTTTACTTTCTGTACTAGGATTACCCCGCGGCGGGGTGCACGGATAGCCGGGTTCCAGAGGGCAACGGGCCCGTATCTCATGGCATTGAGACGGAGGGGGCCTCACTCTTGGATTGGCGGGCTATTCGCCGCACTCGTAGGGGGTACAGGTTGACCCAGGAGGGGTGCCCAAGTTGCCAGATTCCGTGAAGTGCTGGGTTGTCCATTCACGGTACTGAAGGGGGCTGCCTCGCTTCTGGTTTTGGCGGGTGACTTGCCGCGCCCGTAGAGGTCTAGGTTTACATTGCACAGGCTATCCACATGACCAGGGGAACGTCGGGTTTCAGTAGTGGCTCTGTGAAACCCGGGGATCCCAGATATCTGTATTGTTCTGTGATGCTGTACATTTCTGTAATGTTGCATTTCTT